>CAJNDT010005457.1:125000-340471 GCA_905221615.1 Symbiodinium sp. CCMP2592 | reverse complement strand
ACGAAGCACACACGAACCCGACAAACCTAGATACTAAGCAGACATTAAGCAGACGCATACCAGATACGAACCTAACACGGCGAACCGGACACACACCCAGACACGAACCAGTCACGAACCCAAACGCGAACCAGACACGAACCCGCCCAACACGAACTCAGACACGAACCAGTCACGAACCGGACACGAACCCAGACACGAACCGGACACGAACCGGACATGCCTCGAACCCGGACACGAACCGGACGATACTTGGCTTCATTCAGCAAGCACAGCACTAGAGGCACTGGAGCCTCCGCCAAAAACTTGCGGAATTTTATGACCGCGAGAAAGTCCCTCTCAAGCCACCAAAATTCGGAAGATTTTCATAGCGCGAGATTTCCCAAAGCTACCAAAGTCTTCGGGATTTCTAGTACCGGGAGAGAAGCGGTCGCCACACTACAATTTCCATGGTTTCTGTCACGTAAAACAATCATGCAAGAGGCTCTCGATTGTCGACCAAAAAGAAGCTATTAATTTACAAGGCATATGTGATAAAGCCCACCGACTCAAAATATCAACCGAACTCTAGCATTTTTTGTCTTATATTCTTATATCTTATAGAAAAGATATAGACGATCGATTCTAGGAGATCGATTTCTCGGTGCAAACCTTGGCTTCTGTCCACTGGAACACACTGGTCAGGTAATTAGCAGGCGCTGTTCATACATCTCATAAAAACTTGTGCTGCCATTGCTTCCGAAGCAACGGCTAAGCAAAGAGGGTGTACTAGGAGTGGCTAGAAATGGCCTCTGTCACCGGCAGTCGCCTCAGACAGCCCAACAAAACTTCAAGGCCTAGCCACCAACGCTGTCGAGCCTCTTCAGCTGGGCTGGGCCCGACACGACTTTAGAACCCAGACCTGGATCACACGAAAACTCTGTAGATCGCCTATTATCCTGCGGTGGAAACCTGTGCTGTGGACTGGGGTGAAAGCTTAAAAATTCAACACGAACAACTGCAGCTTCCAGCATCCAATCGGAACTCACACATGATAGCACAAGAGACCACATGTTGAACGCTTACAAACGTTCAATACTGCCCATGTGAACAACTGCCAAGCATTGGTTTCAACAGGCTCGCAAGCCGCAGAGTGTCGAGCAGTGCCGAAAGCTGCAAACACGCTCTGTTGCGCTCTTCGAAACCCATACAAATTCGGTTGTCACCAAGCCAATATCATTATCGCTTCGCACGAGGAATAATCGTGGAAGCGTCCGAAACTGCACAATTCCGGCCCTTGGGGCTAACAGGTTATCCCATGCTGTGGCATCCGCGACCGCAGAAATCTGGGTCTTACTGCGGCTGTTGGAGCGTTGCAATATCTCCAGTTGCCTTGAATGTTTCCACGTCCACTGATTGTGGCGGGAAAAAGAATTGCGGGCCTCGGCTCATCGAACGAAGTTTGAGAGCTCAGAGTGCAAGTGACGTCGCAGTCGGAACCTCATAGTCACAAAACTTGTTCTTCCACGGCACGTCGATTTGCGTCCGGCTCAAAGGTGATTTCGGAACCACTAAAATGTTGCAGCAGGCCTCTCAGGTTACCCGTGCAGCTGCGGCCATGGAAACACAGACCGTGGTACGAGGTTGCACAAAATCCTCTTGCAGCGCCAGCCTTCCCAGCCCTGGATGCCTCAGTGTTGAGTTAAGCGGCATGCAGAACATAAGCATCATGCTATCAACAGCTCTCTGCAGCCGATGCACGCGCGAAGTTTACCTGCATCTTGCGATCGATTCGGGCGCCGATGATGTTTCCAAGCTGCAGCAGGTTTCTGCACAGGCGTACAACATCTGCTGGCTCCTGAAGGCCGGACATACGGATATGCCGTGCATGCAAATCTACCAGCAGCAACATCAGATCCGACAGCAAGGAAACCCGTGACCAATGCATGCGCAACGCCGTGCCTGGAAATCCATAAACACATAGCCTCGGTAAACTGCTGCAACAACTGGACAAGTAAAGGCAACTTTGGCCGCACTCGACCCGATGTTGATCCAAAACTGCAATGTCTCCGATTCCCCGACGCTTCTTGTCAATCGCTTGGGTGTAGGGGGGCTGCGGTCGCCGTTGTCGAGTGTTACGTCGCACATCGTACACAAGTACACAAGTCTGAACACAACACACGCTGCACTCGACCCGACGGTGATGCAAAACTGCAGTCGCCCTGATAGCGCAACACAGTCCCTTGCTCAGGATTGCTTGTCCGCAGCCCGCCAAAAGTCGGACAACTCCTTTATATACTTGATTTACGCTTACAAATCAAAAGTTCGGAACACCTTCTACCATCCTGTGGGTGGAAAAATACAAGACAGCGACAGAGAAGATAAAAAGAAACTAAGCAGGTGCAGACTATTGTGCCCATTATGTGTCCGTCTTCGGGGCGAACCTCGACCGAGTGGAAACACTAAACGGTGTAGTGCGCCTGAGCAAGCGATGCAAACAAGATTCCTGACCGTCATCAAAATTTCACTACCGCATGGCAAACCACAGCGGTCACCGAGACCAACGCAAGTCCAGACAGACTGGCTAAACAAGTTGCAAGATCCGAAAACGTAACACCTTTATTCTGCCAAGTTGCCACAGGGCCGGTTTCGTGAAACATCTATGGGCATGTAGAAAAACCTGGGCTTTACAACGCAGCGTATATATAATCTCATCACAACCAGGCAACAAAAACTTGCACGCTGCCTCTGAACACCCCTCACTGAGCAGGAACGTCCGACTTCGGAAACAGGCCCAACCCTGAAGACTGAAGACCGCCACCGGTTTTGGATGTGGACAGGATCTCAGACCCCTGCAGTTGACCCAATGAGTGTTCAGCTACCTGTTGTGCCACATGGGAACCCTAAGTTCAGAATAGGTGCCTCAACTTGTTGAGCAAATCTAGGTCGCGCAATCGGGTCAGGAACCGCTCCTGAGACTGTCTTTCTACTCAGTACGCTCCAGATCAAGCAGAGCATACATGCACCGAGATTCTGAAGTGCACGTTTTGGGTATCCTGGCAACCATGACCTCAGGAGAAAATCAGTCGACATTCACATTGAGAACCAGTCCAGTAACCGCTACAAGGGGGAGGGAACCAAGTCTGCGCTCAAGGCCAAGCACTGGCCAGAAAATCAAGACACATGCCCCTCAAACTAGACCTCAAGGCGAACCCACTTTAGTCTGCAGTGCGAGTCCGGCTCTGCCTTCGCAGAACATGCATGCCAGGTGACTGTCGTCCGTGTGTCCTCGCCGCTCTCCAGTTTGTCCTGCCCAAATCTGGGCACACAGAGTCTCCAGGCCTATCTAGGCCCCAACGGCCCAACATGTGCGAATCTCAGTGCGCACCAGGTTGATGGAGAGCAGAGCAGAGGTGTCCTTCGGGTCTCAAAACGGCATCTAGAAACGACAAGACTAGCCCCGACCTTCGACTCGGGAAAGGGGAGCGGTACAGCATGTGCAGCCGGGATGTCGACACCCTGAAGGAAGGTCTGTAACTTCATGGAGATTTCGCACACACAAACATCGAACATGTTGAAGTCGAATGCACACAGTGCCGGTCGTCGCACATTATGGAAGCTTTCGTACTTTACCCAAGCTTGCCACTGACATGTCGCTGCGTTTCAGCATTCGTGCCATCATTGGTAACAACGGATTTGTCTGATGTGCGCGGTTTTGCATGCTGTACGCACATAGCTTCCAAAATGAGCTGTTGCTTACTTCGAGCACCTCACTCGTTTCCCCCCGGATAAAGGCCGTTGGATTGAGCTGATGAGGTGGTGCCACTTTGTCTGATATGACCCTGATGCGGATCGTGTTCTGTCCTTTAAATGTGCCCGTGTTCCCCGCCTGTGTCGTGTCTTGTTAAACGGAAATCGTTGATTTGCGAGCGCACCTCGCGAAAACCCTCCCTTCGCTACAAGGACTAGATTCTCACCCAGTGCGAAGGAACTCGGATGCATCTTGCTGAGGCTGTCCGTGCCTGTACCTGCCTATTCTGGCTCTCTGTTAGCCTTGGATGCAAGGACAGGACTGACGAGAGCATGGCCTATGACAGCACGAATCATGACAAATCCAGACATGTCCGGGGAGCTTGTCGACCAATGCCACAACTTGCAACTCGGTGAATGATGCGCCATAGGCTTGAACTTGACTTCTCCCCGCATCCGAACTGCCTGCCAGTGGAAGGTCCAGACAAGTCCGTGCAAAGCAGTAGTCATCTCGGGTAGCTATTCGCATCGCCCCCGCTACAAGTAGTGTACTGCTTCGAAAGACCTTGCGCGTTTCCACGGGGTTGATCGAAGGGTCCTTCATTGGTGTGGCATTCCACTACGTTCGTATTTGCTGGCAGCAATACTACCGGTACGATGTGCGATGCTGTCTCCCTACCGGCAGATGAGTAAGTATTTGCTTCCACCCTGGCGGGTGGATCGTCGTGGTGGTGGTGGTGGTGGTGGTGGTGGTGGTGGTGGTGGTGGTGGTGGTGGTGGTGGTGGTGTGGGGTGGTGGTGGTGGCGGTGGTGGGTGGCGGTGGTGGCGGTGGTGGCGGTGGCGGTGGCGGCGGCGGCGGTGGCGGTGGCGGCGGCGGCGGTGGCGGTGGCGGTGGCGGTGGCGGTGGCGGTGGCGGTGGCGGTGGCGGTGGCGGTGGCGGTGGCGGTGGCGGTGGCGGTGGCGGTGGCGGTGGCGGTGGCGGTGGTAGTGTTTGGTGATGCCTTCCCGGCGAATCCTGCTGCTGCTGCTGCTGCTGATGATGGTACTGCGGCAGTCCCAAAGACGACCAGTCTCAGGCAACACTAACAACAACAAAAATACACCAGGGATCAGCATTACAACCGTCTGCGGACGCCGTCCGTGTTGCATCCGCGGCCTGACAGTCCTGACGCATCTTCAGGGTAGAGCGTCGGCGCACCGGTTTGTGAAACGCTGTAACTGCTGGAAATCGCCTGACCAAGTTGCCATGCCACTGACACTCGTCAAGGGCGAATCCAAACCCCCAAGACCCGATGCCTGCGTTGCGCCGGTCAGGGACTCATCCTTGACAAGTCGTAAGTCGTCAAGACCGTTCGCTGACTGCTTTCTGATATATCTTTCACATGAAGGCAGCACTTTGCCGTTCTCGGTCTGGGTCCTCGCTTTCGGCTTCTCGGGCTGCCAGCCCTTTCCCAGCATCCGCGACCAAAGCTTCAGCAGAGCTCGTATCGAAGTATGACCTGAGCACCCAGGAGTCTCCTGCCATGAGTTCTGCTTGCAGTGGGATGCTTTTTGTAGCCGGCCGTGCTTTCTGCTGACAGGGCTCACTTCAACCAGTCCGTGTCGGGAGCAGTCGCTCCTTGGATTCGGCGATTCTAGCTTTGCAGGTGCGTTCTGCGTGTCCTTTCTTTGTGTCTGCAGCCCAGCGTCAAATTTATTGAAGCAACAGCACCGTATGTCGAAAACACTCTGCATGCTTTCGTCATTGTTATGGTCTTTGCCACCTCCTTGGCATACTGGGCGACGTAAGGAGTACACGCATGCCCATGTACGCAAGCACGCGGCCTGATCAAGGATGAGCTGAACCAGCTGGCTGCTTTGCACGTGGCTCACAGGCACCTAGTTTCGGGCGCAAAGGACGCGAAAATACACAAACACGATGAAGAGCTGTGCCGAACCGTGGCAAGCCTTGGTCGCCTCGGGCTTCTCTTCTGGCACACGTTGCAGCCAATGGCTTGCCTCATGTCGAAAGCTTCAGTCAAAGGCAACAGTCAGCATCTCAGGGAACTCGGTAAATGGAGTGAGAGTGAGACAGATCGAAGATATCCTCAGGAGGGCGCGGAGTGGTTGGGATCTTCAGCCATGCACCAGATAACACGCTGGATCTCATGACATGCAACTCTCTGCTCACAGAGCTCAGGGGCGCTACGGGCACTGAGCTGTTTGATCCTCTTGCCCGCGACGTGGACGTGCACATGCGCACGCGAGAGCAGTGGCATGTGACATGCGGTGGCTGCACCATGGCGAATGACGCCGAATGCAGAAAGAGCCTTCAGCCCTTCTTTTCTCGCTGGTTCTGCCTCGCGCAATCCGTGTTGGATCGTGTCTCATGGCCTCGGGACAGGGACACCAGGGCACAGTCAGAGACGGGCCCAAGGCCCAACACCCAAAAGGGCCGCAGCAGGAGCTTGTGGGCTGTTCCAGCGAAGGCTTTCACAGGGCCCTCCGAGCGGGCCTCGGTTACCGCGGACCGCGACCGAACAGCTTAGCATTCGATTCTCTGAGCACTCCACGGACCTTGACGGTCTCTCCTTGTAGTAAAATCATGTACATGCACGGAGTCACAGAATGCAGAACGGATGACTAGCAAGAAAGAGTCAGGATACTTCTCTACTTTCAATTTCGAAGCCGGCTTTCGCTGAGGTTGGGGCAGTGTGCTGCAGTGCGGAGTTGTATATGCGGGCCTTGAGAGTTATCTCGAAGCGCTTTAGAATGCTTGATGCAGCAATTCCGCAGCACTTGCACGCCTGTTCGGCTGTTGCAAAGAACGGCTCGTCCCTGCCATGTCAAACGCTCTACACCAGGAGCCTATGCGCGTAGACCTGTTCCCGCGCTCACATTACGTATGGAAGCTGCATGAAAGCTGAAATATCATCCTGAGTGGAGGTTGAGGGAATAAGGGGCATGCCGTAGGAGCCTTGTCGGCGACAGCTATAATACGCATGCAAATACCCGACGGCAGGACTCATCGTCAAATGTCTCGGCTTCCTCGATTCAGGTTGACATCACAACATCGGGGACAGATCTGTTCACTGGATCGCGTGCAAGTGCAATCAGCGCAAGTATCCTTGTACAGAAGGTATGCGGTGAAGGCGGAGGCCAGCTGTGACGCAGCCTGAGGCGAGTTGTTGTGTCTCTGAGAGCGAAGCACAATCACTCCAGATCTTCAGAAGAGGTCACTACTTGTGTGACAATACGGAGCAAATTGTGCGAGTCGGCACACCATTTACACAGTAGAACACGAGCTGCAACATGTAGCCGGTACGGTAGCCAGTTCAGGGTCCTGCGGAAGGGCGGAATTTAAGGAAGGAAGCATGCAAGGAATCAAGAACGCAAGCACGCAAGCAAGCAGCCTAGCAAGTCCGCAAGTACCGAAGTATGCAACGAAGTGTAACGACTGAAGTGGGTAAGTGTTTAAGTGAGCAAGTAAGTGAGTCAGTCAGGCAGGAAGTAAAATCTGTTGAACTGAGAACTCAAAAACAACTAAGAAAGTAGACAAGTAAGCCAGCAAGAAAGGTAAGCCAGCAAGCACGCAAGCAGGCAAGCAAGTAAAGTGACAGTATGTGCACATGCTACATGCACAACTCACATGAATACCGGCGGCTCTTCAACGATTCTTATGCTGGAAGTGTTGTGTGTTGCTTGTGTGTTGCGGCTGTGCTAGGCCTGGTCATGTTTACACAACACCGAATGAGCTGCAGGTGTATTTCGAACAGTCTCAGACTTCAATATATCTTGTCTCGGCCGGGGACACAGATGGTAAAGAAGCCCGGCCACATCAGCCCTGAGCAGCGGGTTGCCGACAACTTGTGTTCTTGTTCGCGTGCTCACCACATAGAACGGGATGCTATGGTCTCGCGTAAGTCTTCAGAGGACCACTCCGTGAACAGAAGGAACGTTGGCATCATGTCCGGTCTGAGGCAAACTATCCGGTGTCCCAAAGTAGCTTGGGCAACTGCGGGCTATGTCGTGAGTGTGGACTCCATCTTTTCGCCAATGAGCCCACCTGTGCACAAAGCACAACGAAAGCCTTGCACCATGGCCAGCACTCATTAACACTCAAAGTAGTTGCCACTAGGGCACTCGATCCAAAGAAGCTTCTCCAACGCCAGGTTGAGATCTAGCAACCCGGAGACCTTGTCTGCTTCCACCGGACATCCAGGCCATTGGCACCGTGCCGTCATTGCAGTGTTGCGTGCTCCAGTCCAGGTCCGGGGCCAAGCCGATCAAAGCAAAGTAGCCACAGTAGATGCCATCCACCTCGTGCATCTCGCAATGCGCTCCTCAAAACCTACGTGCCATGCTGTGCTTGGGTCAGCACCTCACCGATACGGGCAGTCACTGCAAGTAACTCGGAGCAAAGGACATGCAGACTTTGGGCTTGATAACTCCTGCGAGGCTCAGGCTCAGGCCCCGATGCACAAGACGGAGAGCATCAGCAGAGAGCCGTGCATGTCTCCCGCATGCCATCGGACTCCGAGTAGTACTGCCTCTCTCTCTCTCTGCTCTCTCTGCTCTCGGTCCGGCTCTAGGCTCGGCTCTGAGCCTGTAAAGTCAGCAGCAAGGCGAATCTCCTCCGAAGCTTCCTCGGCCAAGCGATGCGAGGCTCGGCCAACCGTTGTGTCCACAAACCTTCCTCAGTCAGTTGCACACAAGCCGCCATTGCCTGCAGACATGTTCATGCACGAAAACTCACCAGACGCCGTGCGGACAGAAAAGTCTGCATCAAAGACCGGCCGCCAGCCTCTTGCTCCGAAGCTGCTGCATCACTCCACATTGAACCTTGCCAGGGCGATCGAAAGGCCCGAGCCTTGCGCGAACGCCGATAAGTGCGACAACTGCTGGGCTTCGCAACGGATGCCCGTCAGCACGACCGTGAGAAGTCTGGAGATGCTCAAAGCACCTCCATAAAGCACAGCGCCTGTCCTGGAAGGCTGCGCCAGCTCCTGCCTTGACCGTGCCATGCCCTGACGGACTCTGGCCCAAGACCCGGAGAACTTGGGCCACTGCGGTCGTTGATCGAAGCTGTGAGCCTGCATCCTTATCCTCCCTGCTTCAAAAGCCCACGCGTTATGCACCATACACTCGAAGAGGAGCATTTTGGTCCTGTCCAAGCTGGCAGGTGTGGCAGGCAAGAGCTGAACGAATTCGCTCACAGGGTCGACTCGAGCATTCTGGTGTCTGGCCCCTTCAGGATGGACTGAGGCTATAGAGGTTGCATACATCGCCGTGAGCTCATGCCACCTGGTACTACTGGAATGGAGACTGAAGCGCTTGCAATCTCCCCTACCCTGCATCAAGCAGCATGCAGGCTGGACTAGAGCGTACTATGCGTAGCGGACTCTTGGTGGCTTCTGTAGGCACTGCCTCAACTACGTTCCTGCTGTATCATGCACGGAGCTGGCATGTGAAAAGGCTGCCTGCTCGATGGCAGCATACTGTCGCTGCTTCCGGTGGCCCTGCAAGAGATGCTGCTTGATGTTGATTGTTGATGCACTCGCACTCTTTGCTAAGCCGCAATCCGCATCTCTTTGAGAGTGCGGATTGGGCGAGAAAGTGCAAAATGGACTCCTGAAAGCTGCGGTAGAATGGACTGCAACCTCTGAGAGATTTCTGGCAATTCCCGGTTGCGAGTATGTGAGAACGCCCCAAAAGTTCGTAGCAGCCTTGGGCAGGTCTTGCTCGCCGGCTTCGGCTTGCGTCTGCTCTCGGAGTCCCCAAGGTATTCTGGCGGACACCTGGGGCTCGGCGTCAGCCCGACTCCATCCGAGGGTGCTCGGCAAGCTTCCGCATGGATCTACTGATCTACGAATACCTACTCTGTCTGGGCAGGACTTGGACAATCTATATGATCAAAGATGATCTCAACCATAAGGGCAACGGGTCGGGGCGGGGGTCGTCTGAACAGTGTGAAACCTGTCACCAAAGCACGAGCTATGTGTCCGATGAACGTCTCCTGCGCACACTCACCACAAGAGTCATGGCTAGCCAGCCGTGCATGCGCAATGAACCCAACAGCCGTGCAACAGTGCCTGTAACGTGGTCAGCAATGCTTCTGGTTGTGCTATTTTCTGGTGGTCTGCATCCTGTTAATTGACCTCCGACAATTATCCTGAAACTTCAGGTGGCCGGCTTAAGCCGACATCCAATCGCCTCGCAAAAACACTGACAGGGGCGCTGACAAAAACAAGCACAGGTGCGGCTGCCCGCGGCTCCTGGCTGCCTTGCTCTCCTTGGGAGCCAGAGCGGATCCGATGAGGCCATGGCCTCGCAGCAACCGGGACCGGGCGTTGTCTTCAAAAGATCACCCCAGGCCTGGCCTAGCAGGGGTTCCGGAGCTGTCTGCTGAGTTCGTGGGATCGAGCCACTTCGGCCCACCTCAGTCAGCTCTGGCACACCACGGGCTGACGGGCTGGGCAGGCCTTGGCAGGCCTTTGGAGCGATGATCGGCCGCGCTGAGATCAGCTGCTGCAAGTGCTGTTTCAACCGGACCTTGGATCTTCAGCTGGTAGTACAAGTAGCAGAGCAGGCTTGCAAGGGGGCTTCTGGGCTCGGGCTGCTGGAGCCCGGTTTCCCAGGGGTGGCACCGAGCGCCCGCCACGTCCTCAGGCTGCACCGGCCGATGCGCCGATGCGCACACGGATCTCAAAACTCGAAGACAAAGTGCCCCGGCCTGGAGCACTCACAGTGCTGGCCGAAGGGCTCGGCAAACCATCACCTCTCCAAGCTCCACCCCGAACTCAAGTCCCCATCGCGTGGCTCTCACGAGCATGAGGCGAAAGGCTGGAGCTTCTTAAGAATTTGCTCAGCCTCAACGCTTCGGTGGTGTCGCCTTACAATACTACAAGACCCTGGAGAGCTGAAAGGCCTGCCGGGGCGGAATAGCCAACGACGGCTTCCCCTCGGTTTCGGCGATTTCAAAGACTGCCATAAAAGTGAACACTCGTCATCGCTCCGAGCACCGTCGCATAGCACGAACACGCTGCTTTTCGAAGCTTCGGCATCTTGTTGCTGCGCCGGCAACAGCCCAATTACCGCAGGCGAGAGTTAGGGTGAGAGCGAGGACGAGAGCGAATGTGAAAGTGAGAGTGAGGGTGAGCTGCGTGCTCAGCGGCCTCCTTCTGACCCATCCGAGGGCTTTCTTGCATAGGCGGGCTTCTCGTACCATCGGGTCCCCGGAAGCTTCGGCGCCAAGTTTTTCTTCGATGCGACTGCGGAACTCAGCAACACGTTGTGCTCGTAGCTTCTCAGCAATACAATGCGCTCCCACATACAACGTGAGGCATTGTTTACTAACTGCTCCTGGACTTGACGCAGTCATCTAGACACGCAAGCGTGGCCTCATGGAACAACATGGAAAATCTGTCTTTCTGTCTGCAACATTCTACAAATCCGAAAAGACCAGGGCTTCGGCCTCCATCCTTCATCTCGGTAACACCGCAACCTTCCAAAAGCACGCCGACGAGCGCATCCTGGAGTTGAGCAAACATCGGGCACAGCCCCGCCGCATGCTGAAACTGCTCCTGGGCTGCGACCACAGCGGACTCGGAGGTGAATTCATCACTGGCAGCCTCAAGTTGCACCAGCATCAGCTGATTCTTTACTGCCCATCTGGCGTCGCGGCTGCAGGCAAGGGATGTCCTCTGGAGTTGCCGGCAGGACTGCTGCCACCTACCCGGGAAACACTACTGACTGCATGACATGAAGCACTCTTCACTCGCCCAGCCTCGGGTGTATCCTGCTAGCTTCTGAGGCACTGCTCCGGTTTGTGAGGTCGGTACCGGAGCCGTCGGTGCAGAGCTGCCTGAGCCCGCGATCTGACAGCACTAAGTTTTACAGCATCTTCGGTGACACCTCCAAGACGTCCGATGCGTCCGGGAGCTGCCGGCAAGGTCGGCGAGGTCTGGCCCTGAACCAGCGCACTTGCCCTGCCCTGCCCTGTCCTTGCCTTCCTCTGAACTCCGGCGCTCCGGAGCCTCTGGCATAGCAGCCTCTTTCACTGGCTGACCCTCGCCGTTGCGCAGAATCCGGGGCATGACAGCCCGCATGTACCTGTCCGGGAGCTTGCTTTGCAGAGAACGGATCATCAACAGGATCAAGCACCCATGCGCACTCTCCATCCTTGAACTGGATATCGATCTTGCCAGTGCCGGGACGCTTAGCCCTGGAGCAATCAGAATGTCATCCGAGACTCGACTTACACTGTAACGGCCTCACTGTCACCGTCTCCCAGCCCAAGTTGGTCTGCACTTTGATAACATCTCCCACCTGCAATGCAGGCCGATCCCGTCCATCATCCAGGGACAATCATCCAGCTGCAGCCCTGCCTGAACATCCACGTACCTGTTGGTGTGGTTCCTTTCAGAGGGGCAAGTACGTCATGCTGGGATGGGATGGGATGATGATAATGATGATGATGATGATGATTGCGATGACGATGAGGATGAGGATGAGGATGGTGATGATGATGATGATGACACCGATGATGAGGATGCGATGATGATGATGATGATGATGATGATGGTAGTGGTGGTGATGATGGTGATGGTGATGATGGTGATGATGATGAGAGGAGGAGGACGATGATATGGCGACGACGACGATGCTCATGCCGAGGGCTTTGGTTGCGACTGCATTCACCCACAACAAACACTTTAGACTTGCACCGCAACCAGAACCATTTCAGCATGATTCGGCAGTCAGCACAGCCGTGCCTCTTCTCCGGCTGCGCAGTCTTCTCGAGCGGCTCTTCGGAAGCTGGAGGCGCTCCTCAGCTTGCAGAACGCTAGCATCTGGGAGCTGACAGTGGCGCTGTACCTGGCCTATGGAGGCGCTCTCCTCCTTCTCCTCCTCCTGACGTCTCACACCAGCCCCCCTAGGCCCTAGGGCCCTAGGCCCCAGATTTTCACCACCAAAGCACGCCCTGCAGCGCGCCTTCCCAGAGCGGCGTCTCGAGGCATTGCGCCGGGGTCGGGCGCTGCAGCCCTGTGCCAAGCGCTCCACCACCTAGATAAAATGATGAGCAGCACAAGCAAGCTCAAGAAAGAAAGACAGAGTGAACGGCCCGCCCTGCCCCTGACCCTCGTCCACATCGCCTCGCGGATCTCCTCAGCTGTGCGCTTCGCCTCCGGCTTTGGAGTTTCCTCGTTTCCTGCACACACGGCTGCGGAGTTCTACGGCCTCTGCATATCTCCGGCAAGGGCTGCACACTTTGGCGGCTCAGTCCTGTCTTGGCAGAGCCTGCACGAGCCTTGCTGTCAGCCTCACTTCAGGCTTCATGGTTTTGCCGACAATACCACATACCACAAGCGGAGGCTTCAATTTGGCCCACACCCTGTCTTCAATCGCCGGCTTCTCGACGGGGTCGGATAGTCGCACCTCACTCATGCTGCGAACTGCTCAACTCGCCTACAGTGTCCTACAGTTCTTGAGCAAGGAAGGCACCACGGCTCTGCGACCCTATGATACCTGGGTTGACGATGGACCTGTGACTTCCGTGCTGCAGATACTGCGCCGAGAGAGGCTTCATGAAAAAATCGCCGCGGAATGCCATCCTTCGGAGCGCTCACTACGCCCAGTCACGACGATGTTCAGCGAAGGGCTCATCAGGACAACGCTGCGATCTGCAGCAATGGAGATGTCATGTCACTTCCTATTCGCCTCTGTGGGGATGGATCCTCAACCATGCCTACACTGCCGACTACTGTCTCCTTGGGGTTGCCTTCGATGCCCTGAACCCTCAAGTCGGCGTTCGACTGAGCGAGAGGCTGCTCGGCGAAAGGTGCCGCCCATCAGCATCTCCCAGATGTTAATCGCAGCATCGTGCACCTGCAAACATGACGAACATCAACCCTTTTCAATTCTCAACGTCATCTCAACCACCTGCCAATACTCCTTCTCTTTCTCTGGAGATGGATAGAGCCTCTTGTACCTGGTACTGTAGCACGCTGTTCCGACTGCAGGCTGTAGCTAGGTTCTGCTGTACCACATGATGTGCCAGCAGCGGCAACTGCAAAGGCTGCAGAAAGCAAATGGTCGCACCCGCTCTCGCCACTCTGTAGCTGCTGATCTTCCCACTCAGTGCGGAGTACTGCGAACTCACGCTCCTGCACATCAACCCATCTCCACCACTGCAGAGATTCAGACTGAACAATCCCAGTGGTCCTGCGTCACACGATCCTCAATGCAGTACTTCTTGGCCATTCCCATGGCCTGGGGCTAAGGAAGGTCAGCATGCAATGTCCACATAGTAGTGCCCTCCACAACAGGATGCCGAACAAATGCGAAGGGTTGACAGGGCAGGCACCCGCTGCTCCATTTTCTCTCTTGCCTGCGCATGTCAACAGGTCAACTTGTTGACATCTTCTTTCGGTGTCTGAGTCTCTGCCGGCCTCTCGCTTCTTTTGTCGGCGTGCTTCCGGATTCAAGTCCAACAAGTTGAAACTGTCTCGCAAGACCTGTCGAGAAGACCCAGGTTCATGTCGCTTGAACGTTCTCCGCTTAAGCTTAATCGACCGGATACAAACAGCCTTATGATGGTGGTACTGTGAGCATGCACAAAGCTTTTGGAGCAGTTCGGATTCAGCGATATCCACCGTCTCCTTGTTTATCTGGGAGCTCTACTTCTGGGCTCCATCTGTCCCGGACTCAGCCGGCCTCCTCTTTCACCAGTCTGTCCAGCTCTGACTCCGTGGCGAAAGAAGGTGCATGGTTAACCTGCAGAAACTTCAGGCTTCCTTGAACTTGCTCTGGTCGTTGGGAAATTGTGGAAAGCCTTCACTGCACATAAAGGACCCTGCGAGTATCTCCGCTTTAACATGAGACGCATCATACCGCATCTCTGCAAGGTTCGTGGCCCAACAACACCGATATCTGGAGGCTAGAGGAACTGACAACGGTAGAAGCCTTAAAAGCAATCTCAGCAGAAACAAGCCTCCAAGAGCCAGGGCTGGAGCTTCTGGTCCAGCATCACATCGAAGCCCAAGATCTGCATGGAACTCTCTGTCACGGAGTGTCACACACGATGAGGGTAAAGCTGAGCCTCAAAGCACATGCCGTTGTACACATCGTCTGGCCTCGTTTGTACCATCTGTCATCCGTTACAGCTGGCAATCTCTCCACTTAGATTCACGCTGGCAGCTGTGATAGAAGTGCGACAGACTAGGTTGAACAGCAATCAGTGTCTTGACGATCAGATCCTGGCAGACACTGGTGCTCGCCAAGGAAAGAATGTACTCTCGCGCTCTGTCTCTAGTGGGTCGGTCCTCGATCTCTGCAAGGAGGGTGTCAACATCGTGTCCCTCTTGCCGGAGGTGCTCTTGCACAGCCTGATCCGAGTGTGTCCAACTCGTGGGTTCTTGTGGATGTCATGGCGCTCGCGGTGACGCTAGCAACTACCCATGATGGAATGAAAGGTGGGGTGCTGTGGCGGGGGCCTCCCAACTTCTTTTGTGACCATCTTGCGCATCATCAGGATTCGTGTTTTCCTGCGCTCAGGCTTCCTTGCAGATTCTCGCGGATCACAGCTAGCTTGTAGCCCGTCCTCGAAATTGGGATTGCTCTTGTTGATCGCATAGTTGGTGAGGTGCACCATGACTTCCGACCTCCAGCGGGATAAGCAGCCTCGTGAGACATCAAGAAATCCAATTCGAGGCTGGGACAAGTTGTTCTTCGTAGGCTCCACCTCGCTTCAAGCGCTGACATCACCGAGACAGAACAAGCCGGAAACAAGGTCCACGCATACTGCTCTGACGCCAGCCGCACAAGCCCTCGCCTGCACATTGATAACCCGCACATGGCTTTGGCAAGACATGTCGCTCAGGGCTAATGCCTGGCCTGTGCAGAAAAATCCGCAGCGGATCACAGCCACTCACCAGAACATAGAGCCGAAGATCAAATTTGTAGCCATCCAGTAACAGCGGCTTGCTGATATACCTTCAACTTTCACGCACCCCGGCTTTCATGCAGTGTTGATTGGCAGGAATACTCCCAGCAAATACTTCATGGGTAACGGAAGCAGAATCAACCGCCCATGCACGGCGATGCGATCCGAGAGCAGTCCCAGGAACCAGAATGCAGTTGACGAGCCACTTGCGTCAAAGCAACCTTTGCGCGACGTACGTAGAGGAAAAGTCGACCGGAACCTTCTCGACGTCGCGGATCAAGAAGATGCCTTTGCCCTGGCATGGAAACAATTCGATCACTGATTCAATGACACGGTGCATGGGACAACATGTCTGACTTGCAGCAGCAACGAAACAAATGCAAATGCCGGAGCTCTCTAATCTCTCAGGGGATTGGCTGGACAGCTACAGTGCAAAAGATGGCAACCTTGCTCCGACGCAGTACTGCCACCAACGGTAATGTAGCATGTCATCCATTGCTTCAGCTCGAGTTCATCGTGGGCTTCTTCACTTGAGCATCTTTGCTCGCCTTCTTTGGCCTCAGATCCTGTAAAACCGAATGCTCCGCGTGATCGATGAATCAAAAATGACAGCTGGCTTGCAGTCCGAAGAGTTAAAAGGATCGCATGGTGTGGTATCATGCTGCGGCATAGTGGAATCTCTATGCTCTGAACCAGTTCGGGCTCTTGATGTCACAGCGGTCCTTGTGCTTCCAGGTGCTTTCTGGAAACTGATTCACAGCCCAGAAGTAAATGGTGCACCCATGATTCATGATGACAGAGATTTCCAGTTGAAGTTTCAGGAATGAGCCAGAGAAACTGAAAGCCTTCTCTGGATGGCAATGCCAAGTGTCAATGACATGAATGATGAACGACCAAACCAGCGAGTAGATGTCAGGACACGGAACGCTGGATTGAGACGATACGTTTGGTCTGCAAAGAAGTTACGTGAAAACAATCTTCCTGAAACGTCAATGCAAAGTTTGCACAAACAGCTCCAGTCGTGGAAATGAACACAACTGAATGCAAGCAAGTAAACGCGAAGCTCATGCGGAACAGTGGACCAGCGAAGATAGGTGAATGATGTGTCCAAGGCCGGTCAGATAACCCAGGAAGGCAGGCAGAGGCAGGGAGGCACGGAGGTGGGGGAATCTGCATTCGTGTCTGTGAGTGGCAATGAACGAGTCAATGAACGACTTTCGCAATGGGAATTCAACTGCTGCACCGACCGATGAGTGCACAATGTTCAACTTGTAAAAAAATCAAGAGAGGCTTCGCGTGACCAACAAGATCAGTAATGAATTGAATCTGCAGTAGTGGAAAAAGCATGATGTGCGCTGGAGGGATATAGTGAGCGCTCATGGCACGGAATGCAAACACTAGTGTCACCAGTGGCTCAAGCAAGGGTCAATCAAAGACCGCAGGGGGACCTGACAGCCATTGTCCGGCTTGATAATGAAGGTCTGCTTCTTCGCGGCTGCAAACCTTATGCACAGAGGCAGCCACACATAGATGAGGATGTGGAAGCTTTGACGATGAGCATGATCACTACGACCGATCTCGTAAGTTGAGGGCACATCTGAAAGCTGCCAAAGAACCATAACAATGAAAGTTCCCCATTGCAGTGTTATCTAACATTAGTCGAAAAAAGAGAAGGGAGAATTTTTCAAAGGCAGACAGCTTGGTGGAGGGTGCATTTCCGCGGGAGGGCGGCCTGGCTGGGGAAGGGCGGGGGGCTGTTGTTATTGGAGAGCGGGCTTAAAACTAAACACGAAAACGAAATTCCAGTATGGATTACTCACTGCTAGGTAGGAGGGGGCTGGGGTGTTGAGAGCGAAGCGACATCAATAATAACAAGATTTATAACAATACTACAACTAATCAAATGGCCTCCCATTCCATTATTATTTCGGAGGGTGAGGGGAGGCGGCTGGTTGTGGGGGGGGGGGAGAATAAAATCATCAAACTGATTTGCCATTCCATTACGCAAAAAAAGCTGATGATGAATACATCGTCCCATTTCATTATTCTGGTTTCCTAGAAGGGCTGGGGGGGGGGCGCAATAATGGCAAAAGTAATCGTAGCAATAATAACACTGATGCTAAGACTTAAGAGTACTGATGAAATGGTTCGCAATTCCATTGTCAGTGTTTGTGAGGGGGGGAGTAGGAGGGCTGGCAGGAGTGGGGCGGCAATATTGTCAATGCAAGGGGTGCAAAATATCATAATGAAGTGGTTTCCGACTCCATCTTTAGTATTCTAAGGGGGCTGGCTGGGGGAAGGGGCGAGCAAATAGTAGTAAAGAAATGGCTTCCCATTCCGATATCACTGTTTCTATCGACCCCTCTCCAATGAGAACGATGAAGGAAATTACACTAGTTGCGACTAGTAATAATGAAATGGTTGAAATGGTTGTACATTCCATTCATGTTATTTCGCTGGAGGAAATAATGCCTTTGGGTCTCCAGTACTTCTTCGCACGCCCCCGGCGCTAGGTCTCAATCGCAACATAAGGTTGATCAAGTCATTCGTGGATGCATTCGCAGTGTGCTTCAGAGATCTATCCTAGAGTCGAACACCATGGGGTGTTGGCCTGGCCAGCAGCTAGAAGGGAGCTCCTGCTTTGAAGCCTGGACGTTTTCCTCACAACTTCCGGCAGGCCGCTGTTGCTTGAAGTCTGACATGTCGGTCGGCAAGATCCACGTGTCTGGGAAGAATCGATATTCCTGCAACGGGCCGCACATGATGGCTATGGGTCAACTGCGATTCGCACTTGCCTTCGGAAACTGTTTTCGCATCCGCAGCAAATTGCGACCTTGCGACGTGAGGGACAATACTAAAGACATTCACACCGATGATCACCATCAGAATCATCTTGGCGATGCCGATCGTGTGGAAAGATACTGACGATGAAGAAGATGATGGTCAGGAGACATGAAAACGAAAGAGAGTTATAGTATGACAGAGACACTGCTGGTGCTGATTCCGCGACGCGACTGTCCAAGACTGCACGGCATGCCAAACTGCAAAGGCCGGGATCCACTCCCAGATTGTTCTTGCGGGTGATGGAGCTCATCCCCACCTGTGCAGGAGCCAAGACTTCTCCTTGTTTGTGTAGTGCTTGTCGAAACTATCACTCCGGCTTGGCAAACTGAAGCTGCTGCAGCCGGGCTCCACACGAAGTGATTCATCTTCTGGTATGTCTTGAGCTTCATGAACCTGTCTGCTGGTACGGCCTGCACTTGCACGGATTGTCTGCATGGCATGTTTGTGCAGTCCTATTGAAAGCACATTCCAACCGGTTGTCGATTGAGTCTAGTGTGCATGTCCGTGCTCATACATGCGTGCGAAAAAACTGTCAGTGCAGCCAGAAGCTGCGTTGGTCACAACCTTTGCAGGTGTTGAGTCAATAGTGTCGGGGCCAGGAATTTTATGGTGCTAGATACTTTTGCGGTCATTTTGAAAGCAGAGTGGCGCATCTCCTTCAATGTTTGGCGAGAAACTGCAAGACTTGTGATATGGATGCAATGATCGACAGACCAACCAACTGGCTTGCCGAATGCATCTACTTCAGAAGACCTCTGACACCGGCAACAGTGCACATGCTGACGTGCGAGGCACACAATCACACCAGAAGAGGTCGAAGTCGGCATTCGCAGAGGAAGCTTCTTTCCAGTTCTCAAACTCCGCACAGACCTGTGGACAGCTTCAGTGCAGGCAACCGAAATCATAGACGTCGCCATGGAGAGGTCCGCCCCACAGCAACATGTCATGGCACCTCTGGCAGGATCTCGTACTTGCTCTCGAGCCATACGAGGATCCTGCATCAGAAGAAGCAGCCGAAATGGGGACTGCCATGGACCAGCACTGACTAGCACTAGCTCACTACCGGTAGCTTTACTCCCGTCTTCTTGGCTCGATCTGCAGCCCTCTTCCGCCGACCTCAGACGGGCGGTCTCTGCCTCTGCGCACGATTTGCACTCGGAGCTCAAGCTTAGGCCCTTAGGCTTCTGCGGCCCGCGGCAGATGCTGCCGGTGCTTCGTCACCAACAGGACGCACCTGTCTTGAGACAAGGTCGGTGCAAGATGTCGTGTTCCTTGTGATGAAACTTAGACCACTTGCAGGAAGCAGCCCCGCTCGCTGCTAGCTCCGTAAGTGCCGGCTCGGTGCGGCCTCTCGTGGCTTTGCAGCCGACTTCGCGAGTGCAATGGCCGAGGACCACTCCGGCCTCACCAAATACAATCACTCCAGGCATGTGACATTCTGCAGCGTTTTCAGCCCGACTAACCCTTTGCGAACTGAATCCCCGACAACACCGCACAGTTGGAGGTATCTGAAAGGTCTGAGACTCTGGCGGCACGATCCTACGATCACCAGGATAGTCCTGCCATGCTTCCGATCGAAACACAAGCTGCGAAACCAGAGCAGCATGCTCTTGGACATTTCTACAGATCTTCCTCGTCTTCGCCCCGGACATCTGGAGTGAAGAGCTGCTCTTCGCTGAAGACATTCTCGTGCACGTCGCCGGCCTTGAGCACGAGACGAGCACAGCACAGCACGCGGTCCCTCCCTGAGTGGGAAACACGCTTCCACGCGCTGGGCACTTGGCCATCCGATCCCGAGCAAACGCTCAATCTAGAGGTCCTCATGCTCTGCGCCAGGAGCCGAAAACCCCAAATCTAAGGCCCCCAAGGCCTCGCAGTGCCCCAGTGGGCCCCGGAGCGGTCCTTGCGCCTCAAACCCACGAGACCTGGAGGCTTGCGGAGGGCCTCCAAAGAGACGGCACTTAAGGCTCTCAGCTCTCTTGCAGCATGCGGCAGCATGCGGCCACTGAGCCGAGTCGAGGACCAGGTGATGCCATTCGACCCGTCATCGACACGCCCGAGTCTTGAGCGGAGCATCCGCCTGTTTCAGAGGATCCTCCATTCAGGACGGTGTTGCGTGCGTTCTGCATGGCTCTGTGCATGCTTGGATTGGGGGGTTGGGGGGTTGCGGGGTTGGGAGTGAGGGTCCGGGTAGATTGTCTTTGTGAGACCACCTCTGGCTGCCGGCTGTCAGTCTCTTGAGCCACAGAAACCGAAACCTCCACGCGTAGCAAACGGGACGGACAGACGGAGGGCCTTTGGGAGGGCAGAAGTCGAAGGTACAAGTACGCGGGAAGTGAAGACTTCTGCCATGCTCTGAATGTTGCGGGAGGATGCCTGCGAATCCCACGTCGGGTGAAGCGTTTCAGGGAGCCCGTGTCGAAACCTCAGTGCACACTTTATCGAGCACGCCCCTCAGACTGGGATGTGAAGATACACTACAGGACCACAAGACCCTGGAGGCTCCGAAGGATTCACACAGGGGACATGTCAATCCAAACCATTCTTTTCTCTGCTCTCTTTCACGTCGGCTGTCCGGCAGGTCTCCGTGAAACTCTCGCACATCAACGTCTTCATGTGCAGACCTGCTTGGCAGAACGCGGGGTTTCGCCCTGTCGTCCTACTCAGATGCACCGCTGTTTGGCCATCTTCGAACGGCTGCCTCAAATGAACTTCTTCTGCTCGCCTATTGAGGCGAACCTGACCACCCGGCTTGGAATCCCAAACATGATGCGAAAGCATCTATAGGCATCTACATCGAAATGGCTGAGCCAACGGCTTCTGGTCTAGAGTCTGGCCATCCCCGACAGCAGAGGCAATCGCCTCACTGCACTTACATGTACACGATGCAGCAGCTAAGAAAAGCGCGTGGCGCGCCCACGCGGTGCACCCACTGCCCTCCACACCTTCTGTCGCTTCTCCAGCAGCTCGCGCAACTCGCCGACCAGAGTCGACTCCCGGTTGGCCTTCTCTTCAAAGTTGTACCTTTTAGTAGGGATCACATTGCAAGCTTAGCTGATTCACTGCCTGTCAATGCATACCTTCATACTTACATATATTGCTGCGGCACATGGCAAGCGCTCGCTTCTCCTCGGCAGAGTAAACCTGGTTCTCCTGCGAAAGACTGCAATCGACTCTCAAACATGCAAAGACTCTCTGTAATGTGTGTGTGTGTGTGCGCACATGTCTCTTCGATCGTGCATATATACATATATATAATATAATATAATATAATATAATATAATATAATACAATACAATACAATACAATATAATATAATATAATGTAATATAATATAATATAATATAATATAATATAATATAATATAATATGATATGATATGATATAATATAATATAATATGATATAATATAATATGATATAATATAATATAATACAATATAATATAATATAATATAATATAATATAATATAATATAATATAATATAATATAATATAATATAATATAATATAATATAATATAATATAATATAATATAATATAATATAATATAATATAATATAATATAATATATAATAATATATATATATATATATATAGTGTGCGCGTGCGCGTGCGCGTGCGCGCGCGCACGTGCGCATGCGCGTGCGCGTGCGCGTGCGTGCGCGTGCGCGTGCGCGTGCGCGTGCGCGTGCGCGTGCGCTTGAGCGTGTGCGTGTGCGTGTGCGTGTGCGTGTGCATGTGCGCACGCACGCGTGCGGTCAGCGGGAGCGGGAGCAGGCGTGTGCGTGATTGCGCGTGCACATACGTGCAGAAACGTTCGTGCGCGCACGCTCATGCCTGCCTGCAAACCGTACCAGTACTTGAAAAGAACTTGCAACTTTGCGGCTGTCCTTTCGGATACGCACGGCATTCATTCGCCGGTGCCTGGATCCACTCATGACCTCGGTCGCCCAAGCTGCTTCTCATTCCTTTTATTACAAGGTCCTTGCAGAATAGGGAGCAGGCATAACCCAGGTCTTCGAGGTTCTCAATCTGGTCGGCTGTGATGCCAACCTCTCCTCGACGAGGGATTCGCATGCCGCTCTTCACGTACCTGGGAACGTTGTCCACTTTCAGAGGTCAGACGAGTCAGACGGAGACGGGAGCCGCGCTCGGCCATGGCATCTCCCTCTCCCGGGAGCAAGTAGCCTGGCGAGTGTGCGCACCAAGCAGAGTCTCAATCGTGACCCCAAAGATGCCCCCTCCTCCCCCAGCCCCCGGCCTCCGTAGGAGCCCTTGCTCTGAGACATGTTGTTGAGGAGCTCCTTCAAAGGGAACCAACTTAGATCTGTTGGATCGTTGCACACCCCAACGAGCATCCCAGCCTGCTGCGTCGCTGGCATAGGCCCGAAGCCTTCATCCTCATCAGGGACATATCTTCAGACGAGCCGTCGAGCCGAAGAGCAGCACTCGTCCTCGGAGTCATAGTTGTAGCCTGCTTGAACTCTGCTCGAGCATACTGCTGGTATACTGTTTCCTACTGTATACTGCAAAAGCACATGCTATACAGCCAGCAACGGCATCTTGCGATGATTGAAACCACCAAAGGTCTACAGCGATTGTGATGCGTCGGCCTGCAGCATACTTGGAATCGCCAGCAGTGCTGGGACGAATTTCCACCCACTCTACCTCCAACACAGATTAATGGAATGTGAACAAGACCAGACCGACTCGATCGTCGGATCGCTCGAAAGTCGAAGCCACCATGGTACACACCTGCTCCTCCATGACAGTTTCTCCAGAGCTGCTATCATCATCCTCAGAGAGCAGCCGCTTGTGAGGAGAAGCGCTCCTGAGAGCAAGACTGACAGAATCCTCGTCGCTAGAAGCTGATGACGATGACGAAGATTCTTTCTTCTTCTTTTTCTTCTCCTGCGCAGCTGGTGGTCAGGAACTCTACAAATCCTGCTGGCCATTGCATGCCGGACAGGCGCTGGCTGCCGCCACAGGGAACAGAAGTCCTTCTTGTCTTTGCCCTTGGCTTTCTCCTTTTCCTTCTCCTGTCAAAACCGGATGGTACCGAAACTCCTGGCACCCAGCCCGACCAAGTCTGAAACCGGCCAAGGACGGGAAATGTATTGCAGCACTCGGAGCGCTGAAGATGCATGTTGCGACGCCAACATTTTAGAGGCCGGATTCTGCGTTCCTCTGCGCCGTCTACCGTCCACTGTCAGAAGGTTGCGCGTTTCAGAGAAGCCTTGCGGCTCAGAGACGTCCTTGGCAAGCATACCCGCCAGAGTCTTCACGGAAGCAGGTGAATGAGACATCTGCAGGCCCGCTTTGGCTGCAAAAGCACCAGCCAATAATAGCTATCAACCCTGTTGCAATGCAGTGACAGTCGCAGCGACAACGTTGCTTGCCTTCTCTTTGGTCTTTTTTTCTTTCTGCTGCTGCTTGCGGTCTTCCTCGTCTTCCTCTTTCTTTTCCGCTTCCTCTTTCTTCTCTTTCTTGGACTTCTTGCCCTGCTTTTCGTCTGTCTCCTCTGCCTCCTCCTTGCCCCCTTTCTTGTCCTTTTTCCCTTTTTCTTTTTTGTCCTTCTTCTCTTTCTTCTCGTCCTCAAGAGAACAGCTTGGAAAGAGGCAGACAGATTCACGGGGGAAACACGCTACGACGCTCCGGCCGCAGCGCCTTCTCCTCCGTCTCCGTGCCCTTCGTCTCCTTGCCTTTCTCTTTCTCTATCTTCTTCAGCTCCTGAAAGTTTGACACAGATCGCATTTCCGTTGCTCCAACGACTCCCAGCATGACGGCACTCGTACTTCGTGCTCCAGTCCTTGGCTTCCGTCTTCACTGCCTGCAGTACTGCAAAGGTTGCCCCGCTGATCTCTGGAGAGCCCCATGCCGAAAGCCTACCTCGACCCTGACTGCACGCCTTCTTGATGTTTTCTTGGAAGCGGTCATTGCGCTTCTGCTCTTCCTGATATCAGCTAAGCTAAGCTATGCCGAGGTCTACATCAGCTCCTTCATGCAGTGAGCACATGCCCAGACCAAGTTCTGAAGCCGCGTAACTTTGGCCCCCCCCCCCCCAAAAAAAAAAAAGAAAGAAAGCCTATGAGCCATCGGAACGATGTTATGCGAGTTTGGCTTTAATGCATGCTCCAACTCGTGCCCCGATCTGTCGGCAAGCTGACTCAGTCTGTTGCATCAACAAGCTCTGTTGCATCTCCCCGGGCGGCCTTTGTCATCTGAGCTGGAGCCTGACTCAGGAGGCGCCAGCTGCGGCAACTCGAACAACAGACTCGTGTGCCTCCGTCTCCGGCTCCTTCTCCCGTTGCGGCGAGGGAGAGCGGGGGTACATCGTCCTCAGTGCGGCAAGGGCTATATGCTGGGATGGATTTCGTCTGGGGCCGGCACAGGAAGGAGAAGAAAGCTTTGCTTCTCATTGCGGTGCGATCCAGGAGCCATGCCTTGCCAGGCCCAGAAGCCCAACGTCTACAGAGTCCAGAATTGAGACTCTGCAGCGCAGACAACCACCAGTCAAGACTGTTCGTGCTGGATCCCTAGTCACACAAGCACCTGTGGTGGGCACTATGGGGCAATGCTACAGCCAAGAGGCAGCAAGCAGAGTCTGAGTCAGGAGCGGATGGGGCGGCAGCGACAAGGAGGGCGGGAGTGGGAGATGAAAGGAAAACGGAATGAAGACATAGACCAACTCGCTGAGCACCATAATTATCGTCGTATCACTTTGACAGGGTCAGGCGGCCTCTTCGAAGTCAGCTCGCCAAGTATCAACCTCGCCTGCAGGAGGTCATCACCAAGTACCAACCAAAGTGCAGATCAGCTGCGCGATGCTCCGCGATGCTCCGGGCGCCTTTGCCCTTGCCCTTCGATGCCCGTTCTGGTGAGCGCCTCGGCGCCACGGCCAGAGTTGCGGAGAGTCGCGGAGCCGAGCTTCCGCAGAGCTCCCGCGGCGCCCGCGCCTCACCGGCGACTCGGAGAGGCGCTTGCTCTCCACCTCAAAGAACGGATCTCTCGGAGTCTGAATCCGAAGAGTAAGAACTCTTGGGCACCGGCGGGTCGGTTCACGAAGCCTGATGCGGAGCATGACGCCGACTTCACGCATCTTCACACGCAGCTCGTGGTGACTCACTGACAGTGCTGTCAAGTTGCGTGGAGGAGGTTCCGGGGATGGCGACGGTGTAACACTGACCTGGGAGGGTGGATTTTGTTCCATGCCTGTACCACAACCAATAATCCACACCTGACCAGCAGGAACCACTAGAAACGGCTGCCCGGGCTTCAGGCTCGCCGAACACCACGGGCCGGCCTCAAGACGAAGATATTCGCTTTCATAGGGGCTGGAAACATCGAAGCTTTCACCCGTGAAGTAACTTTGCTCCGCAATGCTTCGCAGCTTCACTGCTATTGCTGTAGCGTACAGGCCGGCAATGCGCTTAGCCCCGGGCTTTGGAGATGTCTTCCTGCCCCGCAAGCTCCGAAAAATGTTCAAACACTGCCGGGCTTTGCTACGACTGGAGGACATCCCACAGAAGCAGGCACCTGGCTCTTTTGTCTTCCGAGGAAGAAGATGAGGATGACTGGCCACAACAGCTCCCAGAAGCAGTGACCGTGTGGACTTTTTTGCCCCTTTGGACAGCGAGCTACCTGCTGCCCTCATTGCCTGCTTTCGCTTTCTTGGGGCAGTCATGGATGTGCGAGAACCTGCTGGTGGACTGCAGAGAAAAAGACTCCAAGCTTGTCGTGATTGACTGTTCTGAGCCCGGACGCGCTCAGAACAGAACGATCAGCTAGCAGGCATCGGTCATCGAGGCAGTGCAATCTCGGTGTCGGCAAGCACTAGCTTTGTGAGTCATGTCAACAGGCTGCATCTGTGCCCAGTTTGCTTTGGGTGTTAGATGTTGCATCTTGGCTTTGTCGTATACATCTTCGTAGCCGAAACGTGCGGTCACGTTGGTTCAAACGAAGAGCTCCTTCTACACTCACGAGACTTCGAGCACGTGTTGGGCATAAAGTCGGTCTTTTCGGATGCAGCCATAATTCCTCCCTCCCAACATCCATGGATAGCGGAGAGTAGACGGGGCGGAGCACAGCGAAAGCCAGGCTGTCGCACAAGGCCATGTGCCGTGTGTCATCATGCAGGCTGCCAGCAGTTTGGAGCATCAGGAGATGCCGAACAGCTCCCCACAAATGACTCTATATCGCCAGTACAGCTTCCAGAAAGGCAGCTCTCCATCAGCACTCATTCGCGAAAGCTCCTGACCTCAAATATCTCCACCTAATTTGATTTCCTTCGGAAATGCAGTTCTTGGGAACAGGTTGCAGGACAAAAATTTCAGCTTGTCGGGCAAATTCACAGATGCCAACATACACAAACCTGTTCGACAACAATTTGCGCCGTCTGCTGCTCCTGCACATGACAAACAATATGTTACGAAGACACCTCCGTGTCACACACCACTACTGGATGCAGCAACCGATCTGCCAAGGTGGATGCAGCAAGGGGCTTAGGGCTTAGGCGGCTTACCCCCAGGACTTAGCATGGATTTGGGTAGCTGATACTTTTGGCTCCTCTGGTTGCTTCACCGCGATGCTTTAAAGAGTGCATCCTTCTGCGTGGCCTAGGAAGACCCTGCGCCCGCCGACACCAGCGCCTATCACCCTCGGGGGAGGGCTGAACAAGGCTGTGGCCGGCTCTGCGGGCGCGAAAACCGCCCAGAAAGCCAATCATGGCCCGGGAGTTCCGAGGGCTCAGGTTACACAGTTACACACAGTTACACTTTTCACGATTGTTTTCACCTGCTCCGCAGCTCCGTTCAGAGCGTGCGGTGATGCGGTGACTCTGCAAAGTCGGTCGGGAACATGTGCCCATGCCTTTGCTCAGCAGTCGAGCGGTCTCGGAGCGTTCAATCCCACCACCCTACCGGTGAGTGGTGTACTGTACTACTGCCTACTCCCTTGCGCTCGAAAGCTGGTGGGCAACACGGCAGCACCACCTAAGACCTAACAAGAATAAGTCAGAACGTGCGCCGCACACGCGGCGAACCGGCGAACCGCACGCCTCAAAGCATGACTCGGCTCTGGCCTGGAGCCATCAAAACACCGATGGAGCCTCGGAGAAAGCTGAAAGAACGCCAGCCCGGCAGGCGGGGGGGGTGGGGGGGACACATCATCGCATCGCGCCGCACCTTGCAGCCAGTTTCTTCTCGCACGTCGGACTTGATCTTTGCAAGCTCTATCAGAGTCAAGAGTGACATTGCACCCGGCGCCGTCTCTCATGTGAGTTCACAGGCTTGTGCCGTGGAGGAGAGGGCTTTGCCCAAGTTCACAACATTTACTCCGCCGAGTCCCAAGGCAATCACTAAATTGAGGGTGCTGCCAGTGAGAAAGAAGCTGCTCAGCGACGCAATCATTGGAACGGCGGTGGAGACCCAATCCCACCAGCTCATAGAGAGTCTTATCTCATCTAGCGCAGTAGCCAGGACCCCGTCGTTCCAGAGTTCGGTGGCAATCCGGAAGACAAAGCTCGCGGTCGCCTCCGTGTTTCTAAGGATCTTGTCGGGTCCACCGAGTTCGCTGACTACTTGGTGCACCTTTGCCAAAAACGAAACATCCAGGCTCACTCGCTTCAGAAGCGCTTCGGCCGCAGAATGCGGGAGGCTCGGCCCGACGACGGATGTCACGAGATTGAGGACAGGCGGGACTGTCTCCAGCAGTGCTTCTTGGCAGTCAGAAAGCTCGAGGAGCTCAGGTGGCTGAGACCTCAGAGACAGAGACTCATAGGCAGCCAAGGCAAGGTCTTGCTCAGGCGGCTCTGGCGCTTCGAATGGCTTGGCACCAGTCCACGCACTCAGAAGCACTTCTTGCGCGTGCCGCACCAGGAAGGGTGCCAGCTTGGGGTACCATGCAGCAAGCAATGCCGTAGCTTCCCGGCAGTCTTGCTTTGAGATGTTTAAACGCTGGACCAGCACAGAGCCCTGCAGCCATGAAGCTTTCTCGACATCGCTTGGAGTTATGCTACCGTCGCCGTCAAGGTCAAGCTTTGGAAAAATGCAGTCCCAAGCCTTTTCGTCTATTCCGCTTGAACCTCCCCACATCCCTGCACCACAAGCTCTTGCAGCATCGGCCAGGGTGAAGTCGAGATATGCAGAAAAGCTCGGGTTCTGCCTCTTTTGCAGTTCGGGCATCCTACTACTACTCATAGTCAGCAGTTGCAAGAAAGCTGAATCATCCCCGGCTACAGGCGCCAGCTGGCGAACGAGCACGAACGCTAGCAGAAGGAAGGCCATCTTCCGCAAGCTCAAGAGGGGCAGGCAGAGAGAAACTTCTTAGAGAAACTTATTTCTGCTGATCTGGCTTTCTGGACTGTACGGTCCTCTCATTCAATCCTTTCTATCGTGGTTTGCAGATGACTCCAGGCATCTCCGCTCCAGACTGTTCTGCTGACCACTGCATCGTGAGCCGCAGTGGCCACGGCGGACATTGAAGAACTGGGGATGCAGACTTTGAATGATTGCAACGATTTGGACTTTGGAGGTCTGAAAGCCCTGCTGGGCCCGGCACCGTCCGAGTTGCGGATGTCGGAGAACTCCTCGAAGTCAATCGATTCGTCGCCGGGGCTTAACACCTCAAAGGCTACCAATGCTCTTCTTGAGTCATCAGAGACAGGTGTGAGAAACGCAGGCACCCGCCTCCTTGCCACCCTCCTCCTCGTTGGCGAACCCTTCCGTGGAGGTGGTAATGCCTTTCCTCAAGTTCATCCACTCCGCTTCGCTGTCCTGCACTTCCTGCACTGGCTCTTGAGGTGGCTGGGAGGGTGAAGAAGGGGCCACTTGCGCCGTCGGCGACGTCTGTTCGTCACGGGGCGTTCGAGGAGTGCGGGGGGTGAGCTGTTGCTGCGGCAGGGCCATGCCAGGAACAGCACCAAGGCCGGCAAGCCCACCGGAGGGTGCAAAGATAGGGAGAGCGCTCGGCGAGGAAGGTGGCGGCCCACCGGGCTGCCCAGGCTGCCCAGGCTGCCCCGGCTGCCCAGGTTCACGGCCGGGGAAAGCAAACACGGGCAGCTGCCCGCCAGAGCGGTTCTGGTTCTGAGGAAAGGCAAAGACCGGCAAATTTTGTGGAGCCTGGGGAGGCATCTGGCCCGGGCTTGGGCTTACGCTCTGAGGCGGGTGGCCAAAGACTGGCACAGGTCTAATCGATGGCGATGGTGCCGCCGGGATTGAATGTGAAGATGACGCCTTCCTGGGCCTACTGCTGGACTGCGGCTGTGGAGACTGCGGGCGTGATGCTGTGGGAGGGCTCGGACCAACAGGCACATTGATGACCATCGGCTGCGGGGGAAGCCTCAGTACTGAGGACGGTACTTGATGAAGCACACCATGTTGCCCCAAGCTCCCTGCGTCATGACTGGCCGAAATACCAGTGGCGCCTGCGCGAAACCACTCTGAGCTGTCTGTGCACCGGGCGCATGGCAAGCTGGCGCCGCACCTGCTGGATACAGCTCCAGTAGCATCTCTGCATGCTTCTCATCAGATCGCCAGGCAGGGCACGGTCCGCCTGACCAGGCACTGCGCTCAACAGCAGCTGAAAATCGAACAGGTGCAGATCACCAAAGTCAGCCTTGAGGGGCACATATCTCCGGATCATGTCGACTGCCTGTCATGCAACCCGTCGCAGGCTCTGACCTGGGAAAGCCCTGCCGGCTTGCCAAGCCTTCGTGGCCACGGTTTCCTCGTTCAGACGACGGCGCACGTACTGTGGGTTGGCAGACGGCTTGATCTGGGGCAAGGCATGAATAAGCCTGGCTTGAGAAGGTTCAGATGCTTGCGAGACTGAGCCACGAACATCCAAGTGGTAGGCAACTGCCACGTCACCTTGACCGTCAACGACTCGCCTGAGTGCAGCTAGTGTTCAAACGCAAGGAAGCGTGTCTCAGCAGACAAGAGAGTTAACTTGAGGTACTGAGTCAGGAGAGGCGAGCACCGCTCGTGCTTGGATCGAGGCGCCTGTCTCGACTCGAGTCTACTAATCCATCCTTGACTGGTGCAGTCGGGCAGTTGAATGCAGTGCGTGATGGTCGCCACTTCTCAACAAAAGACGCATATCTCCGTGTTTTCTGGTGGCCTTGGCGCTCCGGCTCAATCCACAACTCGAGGAATCGATCGTAAGGCACTTCGATGCCATGGCATGGCCGTTCGTTCGCACATATGAGGCACACCCACTCTGGGACCGAAGAGGCATGCTGGAACTTGACACGGTCTATATAGAACATGGAATCAAAGAAGAAGGGGTCCATACATCGCACAAGACTTTCGACCGGAACATATCTTGAAAGCTCAAGCAAGTCCTCACTTGGGGCTCGACTCTTTCACGAAGCCGTTGACCCAAGTTCCGCAGCTCAGATCCCAGTACCTGCACTGGCACTGTCGCAGACTTCCGAAGCGCAAAAACCTGCTCAAAGCAGCGGACGAGATCTTGTCACCCGGGTTGAAGCCGGCACCCAAACTTGGATCTGGCCTAGAACATTCTCGCACCCTGCTCTCTGCAAGAAGCTTCACGCTCGGCGACTCGGTAGCGGGCTGCAGCAGGAACGAATGGCACGCCAGCTTCTCGAGGTACCTTCGGCGCTTCGCGATGGAGCAGCAAAGACCATCGAAAATTGCGGTCCGCCTCTGCCAGAAGTTGATCACGACGGAGGTGCCTCTGCTTGGCCCCCGCAATGCACAGGCGCCTTTATTCCCGAACTCATTCCAAGAACCGATCAACTTAGACACGGACAGATTGGAGCCGATTCCCAGCACTTCTTCACACCCTTTCGGACAGGACAGCATGAGCAGTGGAGCTCAATGGCCCGACGCCTGACCTCCAACGTCTGACTCGCGGTCGGCTGTTCGACCATTTCTGCTGAAGAGAGGACCTCGAGACGGGAATACATCCGAGATCAGTCCTAGACTAGCGCACATGTGAAGTGACCAACAGTGAAATTCATGTGTCCCAAGCTTGCGCAGTTTTTCTCGAGGAAGCAATGCTGAAGCACCAAAAGTCGTTATTTACATGCTTCAGTCAAGCCAACAGCAGCACACGACACGGCAGATGAGCAATGACCGCGCAAGCTGCTTCACTTCGACGGATCACCCATCGTGTCTGCGCGGATTGCTCGTGTCTCGGTTCGGGAACCTCAGCACGGCAAGACTCGATAGAATTGTAAGTATGAAGAGTCGCACTGATTTTGCACGATAAGGCCTGCATCCCTTGGATAGGTCCAGTACCTTGGTTCCCGCCAAGCCAACTGGTGATGTGCTATCAACGAGTACAACGGAAATATTGGAATTGACGCTGCTCTGCTGTCATTACAAGGACTGCTTCCTAAGCACGAAAGATCTACAATCCGCGGTCATCGCTCAACCAATGAAACAGTGCACGCACACAGATGTGCACACATGCATGTGCATATACATATGAAAAGATCCTACCTCGCTGCGTCTCTGTTTCTGTCCATCTTTCTTCCCTTCTTCCCTCCCCCCCCCTCCCTCCCTCCCCCCTCCCTTACTGGCTGACTCCCAGACTCACTCCCCAGCTTCGGATGGACAATACCTAGGGTAGTATCGAGCGCTGTGGCCATAGATGCTCTCGGGTCCCGGGCCGCCACCCCCCCCCCCCCATGGTATCCCCCCCCCCCCAACCCCCTGCCGCCCTGCTGCTGCACGCCCACCCGCCCCGCCGCCCCCGGCCCGCACCTTGCCTGCCCCTTGACCTTGTGCGCGGATCGGGAGTGTCGCACTATGCCCTGCCGTGTGCGGAAAGCGGCATCTGACGTGAATTGCAATGCTGAATTATGAGGGTTGTATTGCGATGGTGATGGTGGCAGATCTTCTTTTGAAGGTACTTGAGAGCCACGGGCTGGGACGAAAGCTCTAGTAGGGGTAGGACGGCGACACGGAGCTTACAGGAATAGAGAGGCCCTAGCGAAGCTCGTGGCAGCAACTGCGGAGCCAATCGAGCCGAAAAAAACAAAAGGCGGGTCCAGGCCAAGTTCGTCGAGGCAAGTAACGACACTTACAAATGTCTGATCTCAGCCCGGAAGATGCAGAAAGCAAACAGACAGACACCTTTGCTAACCATAAACGGACAAACATGTTGCAGCATGGCGCAGTACTTCCAGTAGTTCTGTTCCTGTCGCACATGACACGATACGGCCAGCATCAGCAGCATCAGTAGTTTCGTTCTTGCCGCACATGACACGATGCGGTGAGCATCAGCAGCATCAGGAAGCACACCCAGGCCAGCATCAGCAGCATCAGAGGAGCCCCACTTCTCCTGCGAACATCTCCAAAATGCACTTACCAAACAAACCCAAATCTGGCCCAAAACAAGCCCCCTTGGCAACGACGGTTTTCCCAGCTCCAGACGGTGGATAGCCGAAAAAAACAACGAAAAAAAGCCCCCCCCCCCCCCCCGCACCCCCCCCGATAACCCCAAGCTCACTTCGTGAGGTATTGAACGAAGCTCCCACACGGGGAGCTTTCGTGATCAATGATGAACATGACGACGACAAGGATGATGGTGAGCATGGTATGATCGTCGACTCATGTCCCGGTCTAGAGCAGCACAACATCATGAGCAGTATCACCGGTGCCACAACAAGAGGGAAGACAAGGAGCAACACATAAGAACGTCGTGGCAAAAAGAGTACCACCACAGGCCCCACACCACAGGGGGGGCGGGGGGGAAGGGGGGAGGATACCATGGGGTGGGGGGGGGAGGGGGGGTGTGGCAGCCCTGCATCATAGATGGGCCCATTTGGTTCAACCATGTACGTTGTGTTGCGGCACAACTTCTGAATCCACAAGTGAATAACGACTGGTCGCAACTCCATGTTGCCAAATCCACAACACTCCAGGCCTTCAAGTCATCCTTGCCCAGTCATCGAACATGAATCACAACTCGCAAAACGGCATTCAAAGGCAAGCACGTCGTCAGGGCATTCCATGCTGCTTCGATCATAGGTGGAAGCAGCGAGCAAGCCACGTTCTGTAATGCTGTAGACTTGGAGACTTTGGGAGGGCCTTTCAGTAAACCAAACAATCGGAGCTCTGGTCTTGCCAAAGTCAAATTAGGCCAGCTCCGAACAACAGGCTGTTAGTCTGTTAGTACTTGTTTGTCGCTTGGTTGTGTGTTTCGGTTCTCTGGTTCTTGTTCGGTCTTGGTCCGGCTCGCAACTCTGACGAGGTCAACGCCACGGCAGTAACTTCATGTAAACCCCTGCAGCCTCTACACCTTTGCAGCCCTCCGTAATGACGACCGACATGTTTGAGAGGCAGGTTCGACAAGGAAAAGGGCACATGTAGATACATGAGAGGTGGTTGAGGGCAGAAGTGACAGAGACGAAAGAACTCTGGTTGTAAGCGACGCATCAGCGAGGTGTCAGCCCCACTAATTCCTCCGTGTCACATAGGAAACCAGGCCAGCCCGCAGAGCACCCACGGGATCAGGGCCACTGCTAAGAGGGCCTCAGCTCAGCGGGACTATGAGAAGCCGCCACCCTTGGCCCTAGCTTAATCCAACTTCCGCCGAGGCGCAGAGCGCAGCGCCGTGACCGACTGGTCTTGACCGGCAGATGTGCTTAGACCCCCAAGTTTGCAGCCGAAGGCCTGAGCATCCCCATGCACGACAGCCCGTCTCTGAGGCCAAGCCAAGTGAGATCGGCACCTCTGATATGAGGCCAACCAGAGGCGCACCAAAAATGGACGAAATGATGCCCTCCAGGGCAATCCTTGGGATGCTGCCATGGTGCAACACATTGCAAGATGCACAAGGGGAGACTGCTCGGAAGTTAAGGCTGCCACCACAATGCAAGGATCTGTGCCCTATCGCGGCTGTCTCGGACGATCCTTCGCTCACGGAGCAACATGCAGCGAGCCGACGACGACCACCACGACACGCGACGGTCGAGGGACTGCAGGCATGTCTAGGCCCAGGCTGAAGCGACATGCTCGAGTCTTCGAAAACCGGGCTCCGGGCTCGCCACAGATGGGTCTCAGAGCCGCTGCGGGCGTCCTCGGAGCTGACACGACATGCGCACTGCGGCACGGAGGAGCCCCTCATGGAGTCTTTGCAAGCGAGTCACCAGCAGGAGGCGACATGGAAAGCAAAGAAGAAGCCCACCACCAAACTGAAGCGCGCGGGGCTGGTCATCACCTGACGTGCGGGGCGAGTCTCGCTGGGGCAGTCGTGAGAGGGACGCAACCCTGGTTCTTTTTAAGGCCCGTGCGGCTACAAAGAGCAAAGATCCCAGTAGGACGGAGAGCTGTGCAACGACACAGCGGCCCCCGTAAGGCCAGCAGCGATGAAAGCGGTCACCCAGCCAGCCACCGAGCAATCCGCCGACCATGCCACCCAAGCCTCAAGGACAAGAGTAGTCCGGCAGCTCCGACTACACCCACCCTGTCCTCCGTACAGCATGATCTCGCCGGCTCGGAAATCGTTGAAGCCACTGAGTTGAAAATACAGCGGCAGGAAAGCAAAACCGTTCCACGGAATTCCACCGGTCACACCTTGGCCAAGCGATTAAGGCACACAAAGCAGGATTTCGCTTTGCAGAGCGTGCAAAGCTTGGCCACCAGCCCTGGGATACCATGATTACGAAGGACGGCTTTTGCATGACCAGCTGCACCACTCGGACCTGCAGCTTACTTTCCACCTCCGACTGAAGAACTGCCCGACTACTTCGTCATCTTTCTCCGATGCTTTCCCACTCTCTGCACCTGCTCTTCCCACCAGGAGCGACCCTTGGTGTTCATTCCAGAAGCGGCCAACGTATCTGGAACGATCGTCACAACAGCGGCGACGGTGAAGAAGGAGGCGATGCCAATCATCGCGTATATGCATCCTGAGTGCTGATGCCGGAGACTGCCCTTGTGTGGACTTTCTTTCTGACGGATTGTGATGTGTGATGCTGGATGCAAGTCACGCCAGCCGTATACGCCGGCGATGAGCACCCTGGCAAAGCCGGTGGTAAGGAAGGTCACTCCAACACTCCTCGGGATTCCACGACATGAACATGCAACGGCGCGACAACGGAGTGAGGCTCAGCCCTTCTCCAAGCAGAAATCAGTTCAGATTCAGAGCCGTGGAGATCGACTGCAGGAGCCCGAAGACCCAGCCGCGCTCGGCTTCGGGAACCAGGTCGCAAAGCATGGCTTGACCAATCGGCGCGACCACCTCAGCTGGACAGCAGGGCGGGCCTGCACTCATGCATTCCCTCTTCCTCTTGCTCTCCTGGCCCAGCTGAGTGTCCGCCAGGGCAGCACCCATGACAAGCCGGAGCAAAAAGTGGACCGAGTAGTTCGAGCCTTTGCTGTAAGCGTTTACAACGCACCCCAACCCCCTGCAGCCACTGCGACCACTGGAAGACGGCAAGGACTGATTTGGGAGCCAAGGTGCTCGTCGCAATCATGATCGTGACAGAACCCCAAAGAAAGCAGCCTAGGTCGTGCAAGGGTCCCCCGAAGCGAGCCACCACATATCCCAGTCAAGGAGCCACCGGCAAGCAAGTCTCGTGGTGTGTAGAACTGCATCATGGAGCCCCACACGGGAAGAGCCAAGGAAAAGGCGATGCTCCTTGATGGATGGCAATGGGAGTCTTGAAGTGATTAGCTCAGCTTGTCTGCACCAAGGACGTCTTATCTTCTAAGCATCTGAGCGAAGTTGAGCATGGCCAGCTGCGTTGGACCCACCTCAGAGACAGCGACCGGCTGCCACTACCTTGACTTTGGCACTCTCCGTCTCAGCTCAGGCCTGGAGCTGGTCGGCGAGAGCACCGAAGGTGGCCGGCAGCAGGGCCTGCCAAAAGAAGCGACCATTCGGTGAGCAAGACAAGCAATATTCAATATTCCGTTCATCCACATGGCTCTCAGACATCGCTCTTTTGGAAGAGCTTCAGAAGATCGAAACCTTCCGTGCTCTGAAGCTCGTTTCTTTCTAGTTGTGGCCTTGTCTGCAGCATCGATGGCACAGGCCTGGGTCGGTGCTATGGCTTGGCTTCCTTCGGCTGAAGATGCTGAGGGCCCAGCAAGGATCACGACCTCGACTCAATCCGAATCACTGTGTAAAGGCTCTCTGTCACGCACTTCTCCAGACCCCAAGAACCATTTTGTGCCAAAGGGCATTGCGCACCTTGACCGAAACGGAAGGAGAACTTGCGATGGTCGGCATGGCATCGAGTCACTCGCAGATACTAGGTCATCGGAGCCGAAGCAGCTGGCGGCTTCCCTGTAGCTATTGAGCAACATGGGCGACAAAAGACGCGGCGTGATTGTGCTTCCTGGCTGATCGAAATCTCCCCGCGAGCTCCGAGCCGCTCTAGCTGCGGTCGTCGCACTCCAACTGGCCTCGGTTGGAGCACGAATTGCGCATGGTGTGGTGGATTCTTCAGCAATGGAGAGGAGCAGTGGAAAAGTGGGGGGAGTCCCAATAACATAAAACTCCCATGATGCACCGGTAAGACACGCACACACACAGAGACTGCACACTCTCTAGGCCCCGAGACCTGGTTCTTGCGCATGTCCGAGAGAACCAAAGCCATCAGGTCGACACGCAAAGCTCCGCGAAGCTCCTCCTGAGCTGCTTCGAGGGCTGTGGGCATCGTCAGCGTTCGAGCGACAGTCGGCACTACAAGCCCTGCAAGCAAGGAGCTGGGCTCTGCCAGATCTCCACGGCCTCGTGCGGCTCAAAGTTGCACACGTCGCCATCGCGCTCAACTTCACCTTTACAAAACCAGCTCCACGCAGCAGGCAACGCAAGGAACGCCAGGAGTTCAAGCGGAGGCGCCTACGAGCGTCAGCTGTCGCCCCAAGCGCTCGACCATGATGACACTTTCCTTGGCCGGTGCCAATGCTTCCGAGCTCAATGAGCCCCGGCCCCTGAAAGAGAACGAGCTTCGGCTTCCCACAAGCCTTGCTCCCGTCGCGTGCTTTCCAAGGTCGGTATGCGCCACACTGCTTGGGCCTGCAAACCGCACCACGGGACGGCCGCACGCCGGCATTTTCCCACCCTCCTCTTTGCCTTCTCGGGCCAAAGGCTCGCGAGCTGCCCTGCTTCGGCGGAGGTTGCCAGCACCTCTCGAGGCTTGCCAGTCCTTAGATATGCGGCCCTGGAACTGCCGTGGACTCCGACAGGACTTGGACTCGATGCCCTCTCGCCAAGAAGCACAACCAGCACGTGCCCCATGAAGCCGCCGGCGTTGCCGATCTCGGCCAGTCGCCCTGACCCACGCATCAGCAGCACATCACCTGCATACGGAGATCAAATCCCCGACAGCGGGACTTTCGTGGGAACCACCCACACCTGGTGCGACCAGGAGGTCTAAGCAAGCCCCTGAAAGCGAGAGCTCCATCTTCGGCGGTGCAAGGACTTGAGTCATCTGCCTGGGTAGGAAGGCAGATGCAATAAGCATGCTCGACGTCTTATGTCGAATATCGCAAGTCGAGACACACAACCGGCTGAGGCACCGGAGATTGCGGAGCTCCTGTCACTGTTGAAAGCGTCTGACTCCGACCCTGGGTACAGTGTTATTTCACATGACGTTCATGTGAGATCTGCGCTTAAGACCCGCAAATCAACCGCAAGCAATCTCATGCAATCTCCTGAAGGTTGTGCAGGCTGCCTTGCTCCATCTTGTGACCACACCCAACATGGCGATGCTTGACTGAGGCAGAAACGGTAGCTGCGCCATAGATGCTGGCGACGTCGCAACCTCAATGACGAGGCAAACAGCATGCGCGGATGCGCCTTCAGCACGTGACACGTGCTGGCAGGGAGCCCGGTGGATCTGAGTTTCATCGTCAGTGGACGCCGTGTGCTGCCTGTCCAGGCATGCGCTGCCTCATTATCCGAATATGCTGGCTGTTCACGCGCGTGCCTGACCACCAGATCGGACGCTTTTCTCGTAACCCCATCCTGTGAGTACAGCAAACAACTGTACCCGTCGGCATTGAAAGCCCTCACATGCCCTCACAGACCATGTCCTCGGACTTGTCCGGCCTTTGTGCTGAGAAACCCAGTCTGTCTGGCGTTCACTGTGCTGCCCGGAAGAACTTAGATGGCCGCTGCATCTCTTGCCCTGACGATGCGAGAGGCGATAGCCCGAAGTCCCCCAAGTCGAAGACTTCCCATTCTGCGCGCCTGTGGGCTCCGCTCGCGCCGCTCGGCCTGTGGTCACGGCATGTCACGACTCTAAAGGATTCTAAGATCCGAGCTCACCGAGACCCGGGCAGATGCTCTCCCTCAGCTTGTCGCCCCGCTGCGTCGCCTCCCAGGGGCCAGGACCAGGGCTCCATCGATGCTCCGCGCATCTCTGCTCCGAGGTGCTGGGGGCGACGAGAAGTGGTCCGAGGCGCTCAAGGAGGTCGCTGACCTGAGCTTTGTTCAAGGATGCCGAGGCCCAGAGTCAGAGGCAAGCCCGAGGCAGCGGCACGCTACCTCCTGGGCTGTGGATCAAAGGGAGGTCTGTGGAGGCTCCTGTCGCAGGACGCAGCGGAAGGATGCAGTCGGAGCCGGAAGCAGGCTGCGAATGCTGTTCTGCTATTGCTTTGGTGCCTGCAGCATCCTCGGTCTCTTCCTCCTCTTGAGCACATGCGCCCGACCGGACCGGAGACCTGGCAACGCGAACGCCGCCAATGCGAACTCCCCTCGAAGAACCCACGAAACAACGAAATGCAGAGTTACCTACCTACCGGACATCCGAGGTCGGCGCATGTCTTCATCACTGGCACCTGCCTTCCAGTAGGTACCTTGCCAGCTCTCCCACTGACATCACTGAAACAACACCTCTGCATTAGAAGCACTCTCATCTTCAAGAACTGCCCAAGACGTCTCGGCTTGTCAAAATGTCTCTGTTTTCAATCATCCCGCGCCTGGGAAGGTGCGGATGAAGATCTCCTCCCTCGACAAGAGGCTCATGGACAGCTCCTGACAACGTGCGGAGAAGCACTGGGGGCACGAGAGGAGGGAGGAGCCGGGGAGCCGGGGAAGAGGAGACGACGGAAGACGAGGGAGGAGGGAAGGAGTCCCGATGTAGACGTGGCAGCCCAGCCCACGCGTGCGGGCGTGGTCCTCTTCACCGTCCTCTGTGGAAGCTTTACGACGGCCTCGTCAGCACAGCATCCGAACCTTCACCTAGGCTTAGGCTACCTAATCCCCCCACCCCATCTTGCAGAAGCATGCTGCACAGGCCAGGCCTGCGCAGACTGGAGGCATGGACAGCAGGCTGGAGTTCTCGCAGGCCGGCAGGGTGTCGACGTCACCACAGAGCTGATCAGGGATGGCAACGGCTACTCTGGAACCTTGTCTTCCTAGGAAGTGCATTGGGGGTGGGCCCCGGTACTGTGGATGTCTGCTAGATGTCAGCCTCGAGGTCTTCAGTCTACTTCTTCATTTCTTCAACGAAGGTGATTTGCATGGATGCGCTCGCCCTAGATGCTAGCAAGGCCGGACGTGCCTGGTTTGGAGGTTGAGGATTGACTTTGACACGGTTCGCCTCTGCAGTGACGCAGGCATAGATTCTGACAATGAGACGAGTGAAAATTCCGGCCTGTGGACCCGAAGTGAGGTGCTTCGGTGACTTCGGGTCCTCCTTGGACATGCCCTTAGCAGACACCAATCGGCACCGGAAAGACAGCCAAACAGCCACATCCTCTTGCACTCTTGGTGCTGCGCCGCTGGTCCCCCTGGATAGGGCATGGCTCCCCACACCTCCCGTTCCCTGAATGTGTCACAACGTTGTGCTTTCTTCGATAGGTCTTGATCAGCCTGAGCGAAATGCGGTGAGTTTCGTTGCTGATTGTTGTAGGGCTTTTATGGCAGCGCCACGACGAATGAATGAGAAGTGCTTTGAATGTCGTTACATGATACAACATTTTAGCCACTCAAGCAGAGCCCGAAACAGCCAGAGTCTGCATTTGTTCCAAAGTGATCTCTGCAACCACGCCTCTGCTGAATACTCCTTTTTAAACTCGTCCCACTGTTTTCACACGCAGCTTGACTCGTCCACATCTGATGGATCAGATGTGTTGTCCAGCATGGCCGTCAACGTGCGTCCCAGAATGTTCAGTGACCTTATCCATGCCAAACGCAAGGCTCTGCCGACATGGTAAACCACGCCCTGCTGCAGAAAACGAATCTACATCCTTGTCGGGAAAGCGGCAGCGGCAGGCTTGCCTCATTCCATCGCAGCATCAGCCTGCCTGAGCGCGAGTCACACTGACAGTAGGAAGTACCAATACGTCAGGAAGCGCGGCCAAGCGGCTCGTCGCATCGAAATCTGCATCTCGAAGCGAAGCCATCAGGCGGGCAAGGCTGGGAAAGGTCGTCACATACGGCCTGCAGACACAACTAAGGAGCGCCACAGGAAAGTACACATAATATCACAGCCCCCCGCCAGCGAGCAAAATCCGTCAGGCCATACAACCTCGCAACACACGCAGGCAGTGCTCGGCATTTACAAAATCCTTGAAATGGCTTCGACAAGGGGCGAGAGAAGATGTGCCATAGTAGAGTTCTCCCCAAACCACGGCCAGTCCAAGGTAACGTTGGAATCAGATGGCAAGGCTACAGAGGAGCCCTCCTCTCGAGCCTGCCACCACCCAAAATCAGTGTACTCCAGCATTCCTCAAGAAGAATTGCTGTCAAGGTTGTTTAAATTCTACCGACTGCATACTTGCTCGAATCGCTCGAATACGGGATCAAGGCAAGGCCACATTCAAATCTGTCTCTGAGTGTCTCTTGATGATCGACACCACCCAGGCTTTGTCCGGCAGAAAGGTCGGAACCCCAATGGCGTAAAGCTCACTGAACAGCAGCATTCCCATATCCCAAGGAAAGTACACGGCAGCCCGGAACCGGCGGAGCTCGTGGTAGCTGAAAGGTCTCGCTATGCCAGCCACGGTCTCTGATGCTTCGCGACTGAGGCCAAGGAACACCTCGGCTGGAGAGGGGAACATGCTTCAAAGTGCAAACACACAAAGCAACGCATGCTCCAACAGTATCACCGGGTGACAAGCCGTAAAGAACTGCCCGGCCGCAGCATGTCCTGCGCGAAGGCCTCCATCAGATGTACCATTGCTCCAGCACCGTCCCTGGCCCAGCCAGCCATTCTTCCCAGTAACACTCGAGGATTCCGCGTGTCAGGGTCATACGTGGAAGTCCGAGCTCCCGCTCCCACGGCATACAGAGAGTGAGGCCGTAAGCAGACAGGTCTCTGCCCGGTCTGACGCTGCACCTGCTGTGCCAGAAACTCGGAGTACGCGATGAGGCTGGAACGTCTCGGATTGGACACCTGCACCTCTCGCAACTGCACAAGCAGTAGGTGTCGGAAGGCTTCTGGGGTAGCACCAACCAACGGGAAGGCTTGGTAGAGTAGCATGGGCTGGCTGGTGAGACTGCGAAGGAAGGAGCACAAGGCCATCGGCTGCGCGCAGAGAAACAGATCCGGCTCTCCGAAACTGGGATCTTTCAAGCCTTGCAAGCCTGCATGAAGCAAGTTGAGGAGATGCTGAGGTTCCCACGTTGGGCGATACATCTGCTGGACGAGAAGGCGCACAGCAGCGTCAATGTGACGATTCTGCTCACAATGGCCAAATGACTCGCACATGATCTCTGGAAAGGGGTACGTGGTGCCCAACACGGTAGAAGCCAGCGGCACACCTGCCTGGGCAAAGCATGCCTCGACCATGGACAAAGGCTCCATGTTGCTGCCCATGTGAGAGCCGATAACCACCATGTGAAAAGCCTTTGTGCCGAACCTCTTCTTGACGGCATGCAAGGGGGGCGTCAGATCCCTTGCGGAGAGATCCAGCTGCTGGAGAACGAGCTTTGATGGGGCGGTCGGCACGGAAATGCCCTCCGCCAGACCATGCAAGAGACGCAGTTTCGGGAGACCCACAGCTGGGCACGAGGACACGGAGAGGCCATTTTCACTGCAAGCAGTCCACTGATCCTGAACCAGCCTCACGTCCAGAAGATGCAGCGGCCAGCGTGAGCTTTGCGAGAATTCCAAGGGACCCCAGTTCTCTCGGGTGTCCATGTTCACGAGAGGACCCCGTGTGATGCGCTTCAGGCATCGCTCAACTCTGAGTGAGGAAGCCTCTGACGAGATATCGAAGCAGTGCCAGAAGTTGGCAGTCAAGACGCCATAGATGCAGGAAGTCTCACTCTCAGGTGGTAGTGGTGCTCGGCCAGTCCTTTTCTGTCAATCATTATGGCGATCAAGATCTTTGTTGCAATCTGGCAGTTAGCTTAAGGAGCAACCCGGCGGATCCTGCATGATCCTGCACAATAGGAGTTTCACGCGAACGCTCTAGTCAAGGAGAGACTTGCTGCAGTTTTGCTGTCCGAGGCTCAGTGGTGCGGAGAGCTCTTGCCGCGCCCTCAGCAGTGCCAAGGGTGTCCAAATCCGCAGCACACGCCGGACCACAAGGAGCAGCGAGGAAGGAACCTTCACACCTCAGAGCTGCAGAGCACAAGGGAAGGAAAGCTGGTACCAAGTAAGGCTCTGGCCGGCGAAGTTCAGGTGCTCTTGCGTGAGTTGACGCAGTTCGTGCCACGGAGACACATCATCAGCTACCTGTGCCGAAATGTGCAGAGCTCCCCCCAACTCTGCGGACACTTGGTTTCAACTTGAGACGAGGACCAGCAATATTGTCAACAGAGTGTCAACCGATCATCAGAATGTTCACAAACGGGCTGTATCCCGCCGCGTGCTGGCACTCTGCCCCTGCAGCGGCCTCACAGTCCAAATACTTGGTGATGAGGTCCATGTGTTTTGCTTAACCCCCTGTCTCCAGTGCTTCCGTCAGCTCCATTCCGCCATGGCCAACATGCTTCAACGTGCCACTCATGCCCTGTGAGCAGTCTGCAGATGCACCACATGGTTCATCACACCCTGCATAATGGCCGATTAATTTCTCTGGGCAGCGCTGCCTCCTGTCTGCAGACGCCTTTTTCTTCTGCAAACATAGGGTTGCCATGCTCATGATCTGGCACCAGCTTCAGGGGGATGTCGCGGGCAAGAGGCATTCCAATCCAGTTTAGCCGAGAATGCTCCTGAAGGCTTTAGCAGCTAAGGCAGCGAAAGCATGGGCCAACGCAAGTGGCCGAGCAGATCCGAGCGTCCTTGCCATGCTTGAGGCGCAGCGACACCGGCAGGCGCATGTCGTCTTCTCGGCTGGGTGGGTCGACCTCCTCACCAAAGACCTCACACACGTCGAGCAGCCCAACCGAACCGAGCCGAATCCCTCTGGGCACCAGGCCACATGCCAGAGGAACTCGAAACCGTAGCACTGCGTACTCCGCTTTGTGCCCTCCACGCCGCATAGATCCACATCACGGGAGCCATCAACCAAGCTCAACATACGGGAGAAGAAGTCCTGCGACGGGGCCAAGGTTCCAAATCACAGGCTTTCATTGCAGATTGCAGAGCTCCAGGCTGCGCTGCTGGACCGTCTCCCGGGACACTGCAAACTGCGCACAGCAGTAGGGCCCTGCAGGCACCGAACGTTACAGGGCATCACACGAGGACTACGACAGAAAGACGCGGCCTACAAGGGCTGTGAGGTTCTCACCGAAGATCTCTTCGTGAACTGCTTGCAGGCATGGTGTGAGCGTCCGCACGTGGCGAGGACCATTCAAGGGAAGAAAGCCGACATCATAGGTGCCGGCCGCGATGCTCCTCAGCACCAAGTCCAAGAAGTCCATGTGTAAGTGATCCATCGGATCACTCTGGAGGAAGACAATAAAGTCCGCCAGCTTCTGGTAATTTGCAAGGATATGGGTCAAGTACGCCGAGCACTCGTCACCACGGGCTGCTCCTGTTTTGCGGCTTGTCTGCAGGTGGAAAATAGAGCAACTACAGGCAACTGCGAAAGTCATGCCTTGGTCGTGCCCGGGTGGCCTTTCCCCATGTAAGCGCATGATTCAAGAAGTCACGACAAGTCGCGCCCGGAACCCTTTCCCCCATCTAAGCGCATGCATCAAAGGGTTGTCGGGGTCATACATGGTCAACTTTAAACGTGCAGCGCTCACGTATGCGGTTTAGCGGAATCCCCAACTGCACACAGGACCTGGGACGACAGGCCTGTGCCCTGCAGCAAACAAACACCGCAGATCATCATCTTGGAAACCGTGCCACGGCAAAATGTTTTCCCGCATTGTCTTGTGGGTTTCAGTCGTCGACAGGCGCCACCACCAAAAGACTTCCCCGCATAGAAGGAGCTCTTGGTTTGTTTTCATGGTGCCGCCGCAATATGCTTCCCCGCCTTATCCGGCCAATAGATTCGACAGCACCGGTAACTCACAAATGTGTTCCTTTCGCCGGTTGCCAAACCACTCCGAACAGCAATTCACCATGTAAGCGCAACAAACATGCACTTCGAACTATGTCCCGGTGGCGACTGCCGAACCTTGCACTTACTTGGTGTTTACATGCCTTCAACATGTTAAACAGTACTGAACCGGTTTGCTTGCAAAATCATGCACTTACTAGGCGTTTAGCATTGTGGGCACGACTTATCGGAAAGCTTCCCCGCATGCTCTGCTGTACATACACAAAAACGGGCACGACTTTCACAGGTCCGTGTACCAGTTTGCTTCTCTGATTCGTTTTCTGTGGGAAGTCGGAAGGGGAGAGCCCCAGCAGATGTCAACACATTCTCATTTCGCAGTCGTTTTGGGCGATGTTCCTGCAACCGATGGCAGCAAGCTCACATGTCTCGAGGAAGGTTAATGCAGGAGGTAGTCAAGAGAATACAACCGAGGCTTGATGCTAAGAAGAGTGGCTCACAGACTGAAAGCATAGAGCCGGCTCATGGCTGCTCATGCTTTGATCGCAGGAGCCGGAGCAGAGTCAGTTTTGGGCCGGCGAGCCTATGTCTGGACGCGCGATCACGCGCACTGCTTGAAATGGCCCGGCTGCAAAGGAAGACGGGTCCGTCCAAGCCCCACACTTCTCGTACAGGAAGAGCCTGGAGGAAACGGGAGGAAATGGTTTCTTCGGCGAAGGCAAACAGTGCGAGTTCCGGCCTCGAGCCTGGAGGCATCTTTGTGAGTTTGGTGTGTAGCCAATCCAACGGCTCTCTGCAGTGCGCGACCACAAGGTCCAGCCTGCAATGCATCAGAATGAGAGCACCCCAGCGTCGGCGTGTGTTTGCAAACATCGCAACTGAATCACCGTAGAGGGTCTATAGAAGTCCTTCTTGCTACTGGCCAGTGCATCTTTCCATCCCTGCCGCAGTCTGTGGAGTCACTGCAGCCAAAGATCCTTGCAGAACTGGCAGCGGGACCGTCCCAACATGCCGTGTTGAAGCCGCCCGGTGCCGGCAGAGAGGTTCCTGGGGTCAACGGAGGTCAGCGGTTCACAGGGGGCAACAGGCAAGACTGACTTTCGGCCCTGTCCTGCGACCCCTGGAAGCACGGTAGCACATGCTGAGGGCGCATGGCCGCCGAGCACTGCTTGCGCAATCAGCGGCACCGCATCGCTGAGCCGGTCCTGGGCTGCCTTGCAAAGAACACGAACTGTGCCACAGTGCGGAGTTGAAGAGTGAGCGAGAGCAGAAGCATGCAGAAGCATGCAGAAGCTTCGGAGCGCAGGAAGCGTCGCGTTGCCTGCACCCGCTTGAGAGCTTTGCGCAGCGGCCAAGCAGCTGGTGCCGATGCCATGAGGTGCTGCTGGAATGGTGAAGCCTGTAGCTTAGCACGGAGGAGCCACAGCGCACAAAAATTTCACACTCTTTTATGCAACTTCCTCCCCCCCGCCGCCTCCTTTGCGAGTCGAAGGCCCACATCGTGCAGGGACCGTCCTGCACATCACAGCACTGCAGACGCCTGCAACATCGTCCGGCTGACCGTTAAAGGACCCGCCGCGCCTTCTTCGGAGATGGCCTGTGCAAAGTCGTACATTACATCATCGCCAGGGCTTCTGAGCAGCGCGAAGGCCCGGTCCAAGTCATACCATGGCGGCGCTTGCAGCTGGACCTCGCTCACAAGCCTCGATGGCATCTTCCCAATGTTACGACGAAAATGGTAATGGCCGTCTCTCGTCTTGTTGGTGTTCCATTTTGGATCAAACTCGGGATCCTATGAAGGGCATTGAAACGCCTTCGAATGTAATTTCAGGGTAGCCAGAATGCATAATCCCTACAATGCAAAGAGGCAACAAAAACATACCAGGTTACCACATTGCGCGAGAACCGGCAAACAGCGAGACAGGACAGGCCAGAAAGGAAAAATTGGTAGGCAGGAAGTCGACAGGAATCGAATCTGCCACGGAAAAAACACTTTCCTGTCGAGCAGCAGCAAAGCAAGGATTAGTGGATTCGGGCAATCAGCATCCACTAAGCCCTGCTTGTAGTCCTGCAAGGAAACCCCCTCTGCAGCGTGTCATACTTGCTGCATCCAAGAAGTCCTGGTGGAGCCGCATCAAGAAGAAGGCCTGCTTGCGACTCGGGGCACCGAAACCACCGACTCCCTCGCTAAGCCAGCCTCCAACAGTGGGGGCCGGCCCCCAGAGTTGTAGTGAGTATCCAGCTTCCTCTGAAAGCCAGCGATCGAGAAAACATACTCCTTAGGGTGTTGCAGGCCGTTGCAGGAGGTGACACTGCGAGGCAGGACGGCTGTCTGCTTGAGGTCAAGCGTCAGGACAGTTCGGCGCTGCATTAGGGTCCGTCTGGCTGTACCTGACACGAAATGAGTGGCCCCGACGTCACGCAGCTCAGCCCCACGTCTGTTGCAACACACCCAACACTGCAAACGCCATAAGAAAAAAACGTTTCTGCGTGCTCCAGCTTGCTCGCACCAGCTGAACTGTATCTCGGAGAAGCAACTCATGCAATGAATGCCTCTCCATAGGTCCAGTAGGAGCAGCCAACCTTACGACGAGAGCCAGAGAATCGATGACATTAGCAACAGACCTTGACAGAATGGCTGGGATCTTCGAGCAGCAACACTGGGAAACTCGCCATGCCACATCTACAGATTGTCTGGCTACTCGTTAGGGCCCTACAGAAGCAGAGAAGCGTTGATTAGTGCCAACTGAGGAGCTCCATCGGATCCATGTCATGATGACAGACACCGCCCATAATGCAAAGCATCAAACTAGAACGCCGACACGTGGCACGGCTGCATGTGATCAGTGCAGCGGGCTCCGAGGCCTTGACTTACTTCTGTGCTTTGTCCTAGATCCTTGCGCTGCTAAGTAGCTACATGTGTGATGTTGCAGTAGCCGGCGTCTGTGACTTAGCGGGAAATACGGGAGCTAAGACTTTCCGACCAGCCAAAGCATCTTGGGACTCTTGCTGCGGCGAGACCGCAGGTTCGTGCTCAGCATTTATCGCTTTGGTTTGCAAAGTTTGCATATGTTTGTTTGCACTTTTCTTCAGCCGGCTGTCAGGACGCGCCAGGCCTCCTCCGCCGTCAGCGCCTGCTCGGGAGAACGAAGGTGCACTTGGGAAAGCTTGCAGCTCCGGCAGGGGAGAAGGGGAGGGAGGCACTGCTTCTGGGAGGAAAGCACAACAGAAGAGAGGGAAGGAGCGCAAAGAGCGGCTAGCGAACACAGCACCACCAATCTAAGTAACTGCAGATTTTGCTCGTGAAGTGATGACCTGCAACATGGCTGAAGCAGTCAAGGCCAGATGATTCGCTCCTCGTCCTGCCAGCTCAACTTCATTAACCGGATCACCTCGTCCCGCTGCATGGTTTTCCTTGACTTGAAGCTGCATGTGACACCACTAGAGATTGCAGACGAATCTGCTCTTCGACTCAATTGCGATCTAGGCGTCAGGATCTTCTTGCGCCCTTGGAGGAACCGCGAGAAGTCGGAGCCCAGCAAGTCTGCTACCAGCTGAAGCTCGGAGTAACCTGGGACCTGGCAGTCATCACCGTGCTTTTGATTTCATCATTTTTGAGCACGGGCCTCGTCCTCCACAGCTGCAAGGTTTGCTGCTTGAAGGCTTTGGCGCACCATCGCTTGTGCAGATGTCAACAGCGCAATCACGCTGGACACGTCTTCTCCGTCCAGCACCCAGACTTCCATCTGAGGACTCGCGTCCGGGACTCGTGGATCTTTCAATCCAGCCAGCACTTCTCGGAAATCGTCTGAGCCAGAGCCCCCCACGCCTGCAGCTCCCGCGAAAGTTTCCAACAAGCGGCCACCGACGCCGACAACTCGCCCAACGCCAGCTGCTAGATCAACCTTCGTCGGCTTTGACAGCGGTTCGTCGGCAGCCTCCAGGTGCCTCCGCACGAGCTCCTTGCAGAAAAAGCCGAGGAGCAGCAGGACGCTCTCTCGGAGGATTTGGGCAGGGAGTACTCCATAAACGCCGCTGCAGAAAACCTCGGAGGGAAAGAAGCCCGGAGCTTCCACCCGCCACCGACCCCCGCAACACAGTTGGCCTTCAGCTGCTGCGCGGCTGCGCCCAGGGCGGCCTCTGTGGCGACGTAGGCAGCATCCTCCGCGGCACCCCGGCCCAAATTGCACGGCAACAAGGCCGAGAAGAGCTGGTCCTGACAGGTACAGAAAACATGTACAGGAACTGGAAGCGTGCTGCAGCGTGTCATTCGAGCTCCTTCTGGTATCGCAGCATGCCAGTGAAATGCAGCTCGCCCAGCTGACGAAGCTGGGGCACCAAGTCGAGAGTCACTAGGTCGGCTGGATGAGGCCTCACGACATGTGCACACTGAAGCTGAGTCGAGAAAGACGCATCTCAGAAACAGTCGCAACTGACGACTTGCCATATGTCAGGACACGTGGGCCATCTGTAGGGTAGCCAGATCAGAATGTTCACCAAGCACAGGACATCGGCCAAAAAGACTGAACAGAGCTTCGCATCCACTTTGAGTTGGTGCACATGCGGCCTCGCAGGCTGTCAAGGCGAGAGATTCTGGGAAGTCCAAACTCAACGGCCGCATACCAAGCCTCACCAATGCAAAGAGCATGCAGAGTCGCCGAACGAGCTCGAGGGTCTCTTTTGCTTCCTGTTGTCCGTCCCAGGCTGCCTTCACGGAGCTCAAGATGCACCTGCAGTGACGCAGATCACACGCTAGTGCGGCCGTGTGCGGCCCGATGGCACCTGACCAACCGCAGAAGCACAGACGACACCTCGGGCAGGAGCACAGGAAGCAGGAAGGCTCTGGTGCCTTCGGCTTTCTCGCCGTCTCAGGCCTTCATCGAAGGAAGGCGGAGACTCTTCTGGAGCTCCGGCGGCTTCGGCGGCGAAGGGACCTCCGAGGCAGCCGGCCGAGAACGGCAGAAACATCAGTGCGACTCGGCAGCCTCCGACTGCAGGAGCTCGGTCACATCATGGAAAGCAGCATCATCCACGCTGACCTGCCATGCTGCAGGGCAAGAACATCTTGTGTTTGACAGCCCAAGTTCGGCGGCAGTTCCGTTCTATCTTGAAAACTCTGTGTTGGTTTCATGCTTTCGAGGAGGGCCGAAGCTTGATTTTACTCAAATGAACCTTCTGTATCCTCCCCATCTCTCTGAGAAAACTCAGCAGGCCCAGATGAAAGCGGCTTCAACCAGCTTCCAACAAGAAACGATTGTCACCAACCGGATGTTTCCGAATCCTTGCGCCGCAAGCCCAATGCCTCCAGCTTGCTGCTGTGGGCTTGTGTGAACAAAGCTTGGGGGGGGTCCAGTGGCCATGTGTCTCAAAATCTTGGTGGCGCGGGGTCAGACCCGCTCGCAAGAAAGACGTGAGTTTCTCTCTCCAGCTTGTACATCCTACGTTGCGATAGTGAATCTAATGCTGGCACCCAGTGGCTTGGGATTTGCGGACACCAAGGCGGCAGGACGATTTCTTCCAGCTCAGATTGGGTCAGAAAGAGCCACCAAGAGCCATTTTGGCAAAGACTGGGTCAGAAGCAGCCACCAACAGCACGGCAGTAGGAACTGTTGCGGCTCAGGTTGTGGCACAAAGAGCCACCATGACCTTGTGGTGACGAATGGTACGATTTGCTGCGGTGTGTTGGTATCTGCTGTTGATGCAACCTGGGCCGGAACAGCAACACCTAGTTCGATTTCTTGAGGCTCGCATGTCTTCAATCCCTAACCCCTGCGTCTCTGTACGGGATCAAAACGTCGATAGTAGTCTGGTTCCTCTTCTTGTAAAACCGTGACAGGCAGGCCAAGTCAGCGGACTCAGCCTGCAGAGACTGCAGGCTAGGAAGCAAGACTCTGACAAGACTAAGACCCCACTTAAGGAAATGCCTCCACTTCCGCCACTTCCCCGGCCTGAAGCCAAGCCTTGGCTTGGACGAGGATGGAAGCCCTCCGCGCCTCGTCCTTCGCCTTAGCTTTCGCTGCGACATGCTGCTGCTACTGCAGAATGCAATTCACTGGTTTCAACCGAGCATTGCGCAAAACTGAGTTGACGAACATGCCTCTGCAGCGGACTCTCAGAAGCGCGGATGAAACCTGCGACATGGCGCCATGGCGCTGCTCTTCAGTCGGCTTCGTGTCGGCCGCGCCTCGCGACTGGAGACGCGTCTCGAACTCCTCGATGGCTCGGCCCTCATCGAGGTCGTAAACCTCGAAGTGGCCTTGCAAGCGGCTAAGCGCAGAACCGACGCAACGCGTCGGTTGAAGTGTAGGCTCCGACCGCCAAGGCAAGGCCAAGGCGCTCAAGAGCTGACGCGCGGCGTGGGCGTAGAGCCGAGAGCCCAGGGCGGCGTAGACCTCTGCGAAGATCCGACGGCCCTCGCTTTCTGTTTACCGCCTTTCAAGACGAAGCCCCTCAAGCCTGCTCTGCTGCTCCTTTGCTTCTCTGCTTCTCTTTGTTTCTGTGGTGCCCTTTTTTGGCCGGGGCCGGCCTCCGGGAGTTCACCGGCCCAGTGCCAGGCTTCCTCGAAGAGCTCCAGCAGCGGCGGCAGCACGGTTTCGCCGGAGTGTCTCGCGGAGGCGGAGGCGGCTTTCGTCGGAGCCTCCTCCCAAGCGAAGCCAAGGACGCCCCTGGCGAAGCCAGGGCGGCCAGGGCCGGGGCTTTGCTTCAAACGGCGCAAGCACCGGCCCGGCCCGAGTCTCGCAGCCGCGGCCAGCAGCGGTGCCAGAAGAGTTCTCCGAACTTCACAAGAAAGCCGGTCCAGTCGACGGCCCCTCAAGCCTAGAACCTGATACAGACTCCAAAGCTCCTGCAATCGCTCAACACTTGCAGCGCATCCGGCGCTTGCGTCTGTCCCAGAGAAGACCAGCTCATGGAAGCCAGCATCGAGATCGGCCACCAAGCTTGCTCGCAGTCTGGAGTACTCAGCCTTCGCAGACCGGATCATGTCGGGCTCGTCCATGCCCGTCGGCGCAGAGATCTCTGCCAAAGATGCGGCAGCGTTTTGCAGGTGCTCGGCGGCCTGTGTGAACCTGTGTCCTGACAGGTGGTCTTCCACTCGAGCGAGCATTCTTCGTACCTCAAGGAGAATCGCAAGGATCCCAACGCCCTCATCGAGTTCTGAAAGCTGGGCCTTGAGCTGTGAATGCCTCTCCGAGGCCTGCTGCACGTCAGCGGCTTGCAAGGCCAGGACTGGTGCAGCCAGGGCAGCCGGGGTAGCGGTGGATGCAATCCCAAGATCCTCCTTCAACTCGGTAACTCGCCGCTGCAATTCGCTGACCTGGCCAGAAGCCGCAGAAAACTCTGCCCCTCGGGATCGAATCGCATCGAGCACTCCGACACGTGATCCATGGACTTCACCATTGAGTTGCTCCAGGGCCCTGGTCAAGGACGCTATGTCCAGCTCAACCTCCTCAGAGGTCATCGCCGGCTTTTATGCCATGATCGGACCATGGCAGGGTGATCGCTCACTGATCTCGCGCATGGCCAGAAACACAGAATTCTACAGGTGTCCGCCCAAGGGGATATTGGAGGATGAAAAATCGTCGAGATGTTTCCAGTGGGTGGTGCGACGTAACTGTGCGTCTGTGTTCATTGAGTGATGGGGATTTACTGACTTACTGCAGTACCTATTGAACTTACATAATCTTACGTAATTTACGTGGAGGTCCTACAGCTCCTGTGGTGCGAAAGCTCCGCTGGCTGCAGCTCCCTGCCCTCATCATCTGAAGCGGCAACAAACGGCGTTGCAATCGTCATGATTTCCATGATGCGCATTGTATCTCCGCAGTTCTCATCGTTCCGCATTGGGAGATGATGTTGGGGTCTTCACGCGGCTCTCGCGTTGATGGCAACCTATCTCTATCTTCATTGCAGGACGCAATACCCACGCAAAGACCACATAATTATGCGAGCTGGCATGGTCGGAGTGCTAAGTGGAGCGTGTTAGCCTTGAATGAAACGGCCGACAATGATGTAGGTCCACTGGGTCTGGTATATGATGGAAAGAAGCATATTCAACACAAAAATGGAGAAGCACAACTATAGTCCGTGACCGCGCAGAAACATGACTCAGCAACATTCCGGTGTGCCCGCCTGCTAGGCAGCCCTGACACATCAAAACTGGTTCCTGCGCGGCACATCCTAGCGACCGCAGCGATTTTGCTGGGAGCCGCAAAACTCAGTGTCATCATTGACCTCAGATGGCTCGCTGGCTCGGCCTTGCCAGCCTCACGCCTGACAGCCTCTTGGAGCTCGCCCGGCACTCTTGGCGCCCTGCTTTATCGGACCAACCTTTCCAGACCAGGATGCACTCACAAAGCAGATCTCGGAATGCTTGGGTCACATTGACCGGTCAGCAAAGAGGTATTTGCGGCGCATCTGCGAGGGATCTGTTGTAAAGGCAAAGGCTGAAATCTGCAGGCCTCTCGAAAATCTGATGGGGCCCTGCTGGTCTCCCCGAACAAGGCTCCAGGGGCTTTACAGCTGACCGACCAGCTAGGACCAAAATCTCGCTGTCCTCTTTGGGAACTACGATTCTAGAGTCGAAAATCTGTCCAACATTCTGTCATTCAACCATCCACTCACGTCACTGTCACTTCGCGCGCACGCGTATTGATCTGGTCACATGCATGTGGTCTGGATATCCACAAACCTTGGGTATGTCTATGTCATGCCTGTACTCATGCAGCAGCTCCGTGAAGCTGCAGTTTCTGATCGAACTGCTCATCGGTCAGAAGGCCCTCGTCTCTAAGCTCCTTCAACAGGTCCAGCTTCGCAGCGGCAAGCTTGGCCAGCCCCGCATCAGCCTCCGCCTTCTTCCTCGGTTAGTTGACCATGAAAGGAAACCTAATGGGATGGTTAGCGGTTAGGGATGCTCATTCCTATTCCCGCAGCCCCGTCTAAACAGCACCAAGCTTCTGCAGCTTCTTCGCCTGAGGGTCCTCAAGGCCCACGTCCACGCAGTGCTCCTCGACACCGCGGCCGGCGCGCGGGTACTTGGACACCAGGTCCTTATACTCTTGCATCCTCTGAGCAAGCATCTCCTCTGAAAGATCATTCAAGTAGCCCGAGAAGCCCAAAGGCTTAGGAATCGGAGCGCAAAGGTTGCCACCTCGCTTCTCCACGATGGCCAGCTGAGTCTTCCAGACCATCTGGTCGTCGTCCATGACTGGGTGGTACAAGGAGAGCTCGCAATCTGAAATCACCTTCAAGATGCGGTGCATCTCCTCCTGGGAAACCCAGCCCTCCACGAACGAGAGGTAGGCTCCGAAGCCCATGCATGTGCCAACGGCCTGCCCATGCAGCATGCCTGCTGGCAGCTCATAGCCAGGGCACCAGGTGTGTCCATATGCCTGGTCCACTGTTATTGAAAATGTATATGTCTATTCCTTCTTCGGTTCAAGAAACCATAAAAATGTAAATGTTATCCAACTATGACAAAGATGCGTGAGGTCGGCACTGGTGGGTCTCCCAGAGGTTGCCGTACTCAGATCGCACGTAGCCCTCCATTGCCTTCCCGACGATGAGGTCGCACACGTCCTGGAACTCGGGGTCATCGACACTGTCGCCTTCGGTCCCGAACTTCGTCTGCACCGCACGGACACCATGGCGCTCCAGAAGCTCGAAAAGGGACAGGTCCTTCATGACTGCCATCTTGATGATCTCTGCCACGCCATGGCGCAACCATCCGGGATGCAGAGTCTTCCAGAAGCCTCGATCTGTGATCGTCAGCACCGGTGGATGGTAGGAGCCGTAAAGGTTCTTGTAGTCGAAGCCGTTGCAGCACACGCGAGGTGACGGGCCTGCATCGATCCCAGAGACGATGGACGTGCAAAGCATCACGTACGGAGTGTTCCTGGAGTACAGGGATGTAGCAAAGCCCGCGATGTCCGCGATGACTCCTCCGCCCACGACCAGAAGAGGTTCATGGCGGCCAAGGGAATACTTCTTCATTGCGACGAGGATCCTCTCCACGTCCTCAATGCCCTTGTCGACTTCGTTGCCGCTGAAAACCAACTTAGTGAACTCGATGCCGTGGGCCGCGAAGTACTGATCGATTTCCGCCCCGTAGTGTTCGTCCACTTTGTCATCCACCACGGCCACGCACCGGCCAAGGGGCTTGTAGACATCGTAGAGCAAGTGGTTGGAGGGATCCAAAACCTTGCGGGCAATCTTGATGGTGGTGGTGATGGTGGTGCTCATCACTGCCTCGATAGTGGAAGCGTCCTTCGTGGCCAAGGTCTGGGCGTCACACTGTCTGTAGATCGAAGTGGGGTACACAGCATGCGGATCTGCATCTTCCAGGTGAGCAGCGTTCTCCATGTACTTGGCATAAACCTCTTCTGGAAGACGCTTACTGACTTCCTTCACGGCTTCCAGATGTCGAGGGGACTTGCCCAGCCTCTCCTCGAAAGCCCGCAGGTCCTGAGTGATGTCGGTCATGACACGCTCGGATATGTTGGACATCAGGATCGCCAGCTGGCTGATGGGCAAGTTCCAGAAGTACTTCAACTGCTTGAGGGAGTGCAGCAGGTCCAAGTCATCCTTGAAGGCGGAGCCAAACTCGTGCGAAAAGACGGGTAAACGGGACAGGGACACCAGTGCGAGGCGCACATCCTCGTCACAAAGAACCGTCTGCATCTGCTCCTCCGCCTCCTCAGTCCCAGAGACGATGTTCTTCATGGCCTTGAGAGCCGCCCGCATCTGAGCCATGATCATAACCGTGTTGATCTTGTCAAGCTTGTAGTAATGGATCTCTGTCGTGGGCATGACCTCCATCACATCACCACCGCGGGCTCCGAGCTTCGTCTTCGTCTTTCGCGGCCGGCTTACACGTGCGGCCACGCATGCCCAGGCGCTGAGTGCGGCCACGCCCAGTGCGGCTCCCCTCCCGCTTGACTCGCCCGGTGCGCTGGCGCTGGGGAACTTTGGGGCTAAGCCCCAGCCGCCCGGCCCTTCGGCGGTGCCGCGCAGCGCCGGCTGGGAGTTGCTTGCGACGAAGGCCTCCATCGCGTCTAAATCAGAGCGGAGCGGCGAAGATCGGCAGCTCGGCTGCTATGCAGGCAGGCTAATGCGGCTAACACTCAAGCTTTACTTACCCCACCTCTCGCAAACATGTATTGTTGGATTGACTACTCGAAAGGCGTCCCCTGTTGAACAGCACTCTTCAGGCTGCAGCATGAAATGATTTCCCGCTGCATGCGGTAGATTGTAGTGGCATATCGATGCTCATCCTGTAACATAGTGCTGCAGTGACACGGAGCAAGTAGCCTGGCCTGCCAAAAAAGGACGGCTCTAGTGCCATCCTCATCATGATCAGATGATGACTTGCATCCTGTCCGGCATTGTCAACAGCTGAGCCGTGTGCGGCTCGAAGAATGAGAAAGATCTGGACATCCAACTGCCTGCAACAAGTGAAAACTTTTGCGCTTTCACTCTGCGCATTGAGTGTAGGCGGGCGATTGACGCTCTGGCCCTGGGCACTTGACAACACTGCTGCAGACTCGAGATGCATTGCATGACACTGTAATGCTGCGTGTCTTGGGTTGAGCTGCGGCACAAATCGTGCAAGTTATCACAAAGATAATACTGGCTCCCACCCTGCAGCCTTCGAGAAGGAATGCCCAGGTAGGTAGTCATCAAACGAAATACCTTTGCCAAGTTGTGGACTACCGCTCGAAGCAGACAACATTTCGGTCGCTTGCAAAACCGAGCAGCTGACTCAGTGTTCTGGCCGCTTCACTCCGCACTTGCGGCAGAATACACTGTCGATAGCGTAAATGTTGCCACAGGCAGGACATTGTGTCGGTGGCCCCTGTGCAGGAGCTGCTCACCATGTTCTTGGATCCTGGATTCAGGGCTCCATGGTGAATTTTTCGGGATGTGCAAACTCGCCTGGACCGCCGAACTTCCAGCCTGAGGCACGCGTCAGAGCTTCCCTTGAGCGGGAGGTGCAGATTGTTTCAGGGGAGGGCCGCCATCATCGGTTCCATGGGCACTGGAGTCGAGGTAGCGACCTCACGCGCAACAGTGGCGTCTTGAGCACAGGCCTGAACCGAGGAGTCTGAGGTGCCAGCCGATGCTGCAAGCGGGGCATAGGCCACCTGCGTGGAAGGGTAGTAGACGGCTCCAGCCTGTGCAGAAGGCAGCGCAAGCATTTCTGCACGATGAACATGATGAAAGAAGACTCTGTCGTGGTGGGCCTTTTCGGGGTGTTTCTGCGTGTGTCACCAAGAGCAACATGTCAAGAACTCTACCGAAACCGAACCCAAAGCTTGGTCACTGACCATAGGAACTGGAGTTGAGATCACGCCGGTGGAAATCTCAGATGCAGTTTACGGCACCCGCTGCACAGCTTCAGGCCCGGTGTTAGCTCTCGGCTGGTTGGGCCATGAGTCCATCATCCATTGGAGCTGCCTGGTAACCTGAAGGTCGGAGTCATATCTACATCTGTCTCACCAGGGCCACCACCACTCACCTTGTGAAGTGCCCCCCGGCAGGAAGCGATACCTGCAAGGCCAGGCACACTCGAAGATCACACTCTAAAATGCTCGCGGCGTGAGTGTCTGTGTGTGTGTGTGAACGGGCGCACTGCTGCGACACGATCGGCGCAGCCGTGACGACCGGTGCGGCAACGGCACCCAGGGCTGCTCCAGCCGTCAAAGGAGCCTCCACCAGGCAGAGCAGACATGGGCAGACAGGCAGAGAAGCAGATCTGATCGCGGTTTGCGTGCGAGGCAAAGCGCTTTGCCTGAAGCTCAAGGTCGGCACCGGTCGCCGAGGTCGGGGAAGCGACCTGCAAAGAGCGGGGCAGGCACCGGTCTCCACAAAGCCCGGGAAGGGGCGAGCCGCTCCGCTCTGAGCGCCTCCACCGACCGCGTCATTTTCAGTGGGACAGATCGCTTGTTGCCCTCCGACAGTGTCCAGCCTGAGCACGGCTGCAGTATACCGTGCTGGCAGCTGACAGGCTCACAGCGCAGCCAAGCTTGTGGCAGACGACGCCGGCGCAGAGCAGGGCCAGAATGGTTGCTGCGATCTGACACCAAGGCACGGTCAGGCAGATTCAAACCTCACATCACATCTTGGCCGCTCGCCAAAACCCACTGCCCGGTGGTGAAGTTGTCGTCTGGCTGTGCCGCTGCCGACGCATCCTGCCGTGCTTTAAAGTGGAACCTTTGCTTGCGAAGTGACAAAGATGCTCTGGCTGCCTCCACGACGACCGTTCCAGCCTCCACTACCTCCATCGTCTTGTTGGCCTGCAGTCAAAACCACAAGAGAACTCCCCGACGCGGGCTGTCGGTGCAGTGCAGGAGCCTGCTCCTTGGCCTTGACTTGGGTCGGCATGTAGATGGCCTCACCGCTCCCACTCCCACCGTCCCATCATGAGAAAGCATGAGAAAGCTCACCAAGTTCGAAACGGCTCAGTCTCCAGCCGTTGGCTTGATGCATTCGTAGTGCGGCGTGTAGAAGCTGTAAACCTAAAGGTCCGGCTTGTCACACTGCGTGCAGTTCAAGTGCAAGCCACTGCGCTCTTCAGACTATGCAGAACAACACGGGTTTCGTGAGGTAGCCTCGAATGAGAGTAGATACATCTCGTGTAACTAAGCATAATCTTATGATGCTGTGTTGCGGGCATTCATGCACTCCGTGGGGACGACAATGTCACCGGTCTTCCGACAGCCTCGACAGCTTGAACTCACACAGAATGAATTTACTGATGCGTTTCTGGCTGCGGTTCGCCCTCCGAGGTCCCTGCAGGCATTTCCTCTTCCGCAGAAATCGGAGCAGTAACCTGCCTTCTTTCCGCAAGGCTCCCAGCAGTCCTGTGAGGTTGCGCGGCTAGGCAGCTAGGCCGCTGCGAGTCTGCGAGTAAGGGTGTGCCCCTGCTCCAACCCGCCGCGGTCCGCAAAGCCGTGACGGTGCAGGAGATCAGGACCATCCTGGGAAAGAAACGCGTTCGGCGCAAGAAGGATCTCAGAAGGACACGCTGGCACGGATAACTCTGTAAGCTGTGAACAAACTTTCCGCCGACCATTTCCAGTGCGCTCCTCAGCTTCAATCAGCGTACATCAGCTTGCAGCAGCATGCCGCAGCCAACACCCGGCGTTTTGCCCAGCAATGCCTGCTTCTGGCACCTTGAGGAGCTTGGGCCAAGGCTTGAGTGCCTTCTCGCCCTCCACAGTTGCCTGCAGGAGCATAACCGACCGTACCCACGACACAGTACAGGCAGTCCCGACGATGGCCTGGGCTTCGGGGAGGCCTCCCACATCCTCGAACACGCTGACAGCTGCCTCTGCAAGCAGCGTGTGCGAGGGGCAACATCAGAGCAAAGCGGCATCCAGTCACCGAGCACCACTGCAAGGTCGCTCGTGCGCGCGCCTGCAGTGCCTTTTCCTGCGCCTTTTCCTGCGATGAGCCGTAGTTGGCCACCTCCTGAGCCCGCGGAAGAGAAGAAGAACCGCCCCAGCATTTTGCCAACTCACTCGGGCTGCGACGTAAGAGCCGGCAGTCGCCGCGGCAGACACGGCCTGCTGTCCCAGGCAAGGCTTCTTCCAGGCTACGGATTTTATAAACGCGAAATCAACAAGACAACGCCTGTTCCACCAGAGTGCCGTCGTCGTCTCTCTTCAGTGCCGCAGCATTGAGGCCTGCCTGAATGGGACTGCTACCGCGCGAAACCTTTTAACACCCGAGCCAAGTCTTATGCCAACCTGAACAGAGTGTGGCATCTTTGTTGTGCTTGCTCCGCTGCCCTCAAGGCGACGATGGCCGTTTGAACATAGCATCGAATAGACTGAGCTCGAGCTGGCTGCATCTTGCTGAGGGCACCACCGTAGTCTCAGCAATATCTGATGACTGGTCAGTGGCTTCCTTCATGTGCACATCTGCCAAGCATGCAGAACCGTGAAGTTGATGCTACTGAGACTTCTCCAGTTACTCTGAAACCGGAAACTGACGGTCCTTGGCACGGATGGCAACTGGAGCCAAAGGGGCCACCGTGGCCAAAGGAGGCAAAGTGGCCACAACAGGAGCCACCGTGGTCGCAGATACTGCAGCCACAGGAGCCACGGTGGCTGCAGGAGCCACGGTGGCGGGAGCCACTGTCGGCACAGCAGCAGCAGATGGACCAGGTGTGACGGCGATGTAGCCTGCTTTTGCTTGCTCCGCAGCTGCGACTGCAGGGATCATGGATGTCTCCGGTGTTGCCACGCTGACTGGTGCGGGAGGCTCGGGTGTCGTCAACTCTGGCAACGCCACTGGCTTGGGTGGTTCGGGCGTCGTCAGCTCCGGCAAAACCACCGGTTTGGGTGTCGTTATTTCTGGCAGCGCTGCGGTTGTAAGTACCACTCCTGAATCCGCTGCCAACATGGGCACATCTACAGGCGGAGTCGTTAGCACTGCCCCCTTGGGCTTCGGAGGTGTTACAAGTGGTGCGGCCACGACCGGCGCCACAACCGGTGCCACAACCACGCTTGGACCTGGTTTGGGCGGTGCCACAACCACGGTTGGACCTGCCTTGGGTGTCTCAATGGCCTCAGCAGGCACCGACAGAACTCTGAACCCACGAAACAACTCTATTGCCAATTGCTGTACTGTGCTGCGCCCTCGATGACTCAAACTCTGTTCCCGTTTTCCAACGCACACGCAACCTTCGGAGCCCTCCTCAAACTCTCTCGGACTGCTGCGCACACGACACGAGCACCTACATGTGCACACGACAAGGGTGGTCTCTTCTCCCTCAAGCACACGAAAAGAAGCAAAAAGAAGACTCGCCTGACAGCGCTAAGCCTAAGCCTGCCAATGGTCTCCAAGATCCTGGCTGCACCGGCTCCGGCAGCCATTGAGGCCGCCACTTCCTCTTCGTCCACCTATGCGACGCGACGAGACGCGAGTCCACGGCCAGGCTCTCACAACTTGGCTCCGAACACCAAGCACGGTCTCGGAATCGGCCCCGAATGGATTGATTTTCACCCCTGGCTTGGCCTCACGAAAAAACGCCTGGCTGCCTGCCTTGCTTGCCTTGCTTGCCTTGCTTGCCTTGACCGGACTCTCAGCATCTTAGCTGCAGGCACTCAAAGATGGCTGGCATTGCGAGTACCAATCATTCACAACCTCGGCGCTGGAGCCGGGCTGAAGCTCTGCAGCGACAGCACATTCTGAAGTCCAAGCATTGCAGATAGCACCAACCTGCATCGCACTCTGCACTGGCAATCTGGCGCCACGAAGCATCGCTCAGTGTGTTGCTCAAGCCTGACATTGCACGAAACCCTTCCAGTTCTTGCCGCCACACTGCGCGTACCTCGAGACGAAGTTATACAAGGAGACCGCAGCGACAGCAGTCCGGATGCTAACAATGATAAGAATCACACAGTTTCTGGACCCGCTCGTGGGGTGGCTTTACCTGAGTTAGGATGAGCAGCTGTAGCTGAGGCGGGCAATACTTCACTTGGGTTCCAGCCACACTGCACTTGCAAATGCCATCCTCCTCCTGCTCAAACCCAAAACGAAACAAGCCCTTGATCGAAACACAGCTGACCGAAGAACATCGGCTATCTGCATGGCCTTCTTGAACTCGTAGTCGCATGCCGCAGGGGTACTGTCAACAGCTGCAGTTGCAACAGCTGCAATCGGAATAAGGAGCAAAGAGCCCAAGCGTGCCGGGGTTGCTGGACGTCGCAAGAGTTAGGATGATGAGCGATGGCAGCACCCAAGCATGTGGGAGCACCTGCGCCGCACACCACTGCACGCCACTGCACCCGCTCTTTCAGATTCCAACTCACGCCCGGACCAGGCTGGCGCTCGCAATAGTGCTGGCACGTCGCGAAGTTGTCCTTCGGATCAGGCCACAGCATATGTTGCACACATGTAAAGACAAGTGAAGGAGCAACATCAGTCTGCACTATCCTTCATTTGCGGCACATTCACTTGGCACTCGCCACAGGTTCGACCTGAGAAGTGGTGCTCAAGGTCAAAACGATTCCGAGACATGTGCTCCCTTAGACTATTCTGTTGCTTTCTGTCACTCTCTCTTTCCAGATGCATGTCTGAGAGGGTCTGCTGGTGTGAGTCCACACCGCCAACGGCCCATAGCCGCATTGCACCTGCAGGTCTCTCCCTTCAACATCGAGCTGTGCAAAAACTGCATCGAGCCTGGAGGTTGGTGCCGTGAGTGAAGGAGCTCGGAAGAGCATGCGCGACCACGTGACCGCCCTTGCACAGAGCACGAGGCATATCACGCATATCAGAAAAGACCCAGGCTACGAACTACAGATTTGCTAGGAAGAGTAGAGGCAATGCGAAACCAAAGAGGGCGCACGTAAAAGTCTTGTTCAAACTCCTCTATTAGGGGCAGTTTCTTCTCATGTATAGTGGTACTCCTGCTGCTTCTGCGCTCCCACTCCTCCTCCACCTCCTCTTGCTGCTGCTGCTCCTGCTATTGCCACTGCCAGCCCTGCTTCTCCTGCTTCTGTTCCTGCTCCTGCTGTTACTGCTGCTACTACTGCTACACCACTATCCCTCCGGTACTGCCACCCCTACCGCTACTACCATTGCTCCCGCTGCTACGACTTGTGCTTCTACTACTTGTACTAGATCTACTACCACAACTACCGCTACTGCCACCGCTACCGCTGCTGCTACTACTACTGCTCCTAGTACTACTACGACCTACGACGACGACGACGACCACCGCTACTCCTCCTCCTGCTGCTGCTCCTACTACTTCATCTGAGGGCCTAGACTCCGAGAGGCACTGCCGGGCCCAAGAAAAGATCCGGAACTGCCTCGCAGGCAGCCATCTTCCACAGCCCCGTGGCCTCGTTACAGGGGATCGCCCGTTAGAAAAAAAAATTCGAAGCCAAGCATATCCGAGCACCACCCGAGTCCGAGGCATGGAATGTCTGGAAGGCATGGCCTCAAAGCAATCAAAGTAATCAGTTCTATACGCTGATATTTCCCATGTGCCTGCACCATTGACGACGTAATCGTAAGGCTCGCATTTGTTGTCGTTCTGCGAGGTGCAAGCCCTGGTCGCAGTCCGAGCTGCAGATCTAGAATCCACAATCTAGGAATGCAGGGTTTCAGCCGGGATCTGGTGCTCAGCGGCAAGCCCACCACCACACCACACGCATGGTTGTCCAGCTGCCTCGCAAGCAGCAAGTGTGTACTTAAAACCTGTCCTCTCTGACGCAGGATGATGTTGTGTCGAAGACGGGAAGACGCTCCGAAGGTGCACACCGCCTCGTGCTCGACCCCATTTACAAAGACTGCCGGGGCCCCAGCCTTGTAGCCAGCAACAAACTCGTACGGTCGACCATCCAGGCTGCTGAGGCACGTCTGCTCATCCTGCCCCACGCACCATCTACCGCCTTAAACTTTTACGGAACGGCACCGTCACTCTGCTACTCCCAGCAAAAGTTCCTGGATGCTGTTGCATCCGTTGGCATGTTTGGCCAAACACTGAACGTTGGAATTGTCCATCGCAGCATCCGAGTCTGCCTGCCAAGCACATCCAAATCGCACGTCATCTATTCCAGTGGTGGCTGCAGACACATCTTCAGGACCTGTATATTCCACTCGATTCAGGTTACACTGCTACGTTTGAGTTCTGAAAGTGTTTATGATGCACTCGATGATCCACCACAACCAGGCCACACGCATCAAATATTTGTGGGACGCCTTGCAGGCAGCCACAATGAAGTTGGCAGTGGCCAGGTTTGTCGTAAAGGCCTCGACACTGTGGTGCTCGGCCGGAAGCAAACCCAGCATGCGACCCTTTGCGTCTGAGGTTTCAACCACACCCTCACCTCGCACGAACCAGTCGTAGGGGGCGCATTGAGAGGCAGAGTTGCTAGTGCAGGGCCTCAGAAGATGCTTGCCGTGCTGACACTTCGGTTCAAAAGAAGGATTTGCTTGGACCCCGGCCCGTCAGCGCACCACACGCACGGCTCCCCTTGGATCTTCAGGCCAGCCACCGCAACCTTGTTGCTGGCATCCTTGCTGCCTTGGCAATGGCACTGGTTCAAATTACTCTGGGGCCCTGAGGCAGCCTGGTTATGGCCAGCTCTTTGTTAAACTGCTATCCAGCTAAGTCGCAACATGAGTGGCAAACCAAACCCGAGAGGAGTGCAATGGGATGAAGCCGTTCAAAGGCAGGCAAATGCGAACCTCTGAAATCGAGAAGGCCTACTCGGAGATGAGCGGTACACCCCAAGCTCTCAACAGAAGTAAATGCTGGCAAGGCCCTACAGCCTATTGCAAGGTGAGAGAAACTCCAAACCCAAAGAGAACGCAGTGGTATCCAACCAGTATACCGTAGCCCCGTGGTCTCTGGTTACGCGGTTCCACAAACCCCCACAACCTGACAGCAACATGACCAGAAGCAAACCCAAAGCGGGTGGCGAAGCGCGAAAACTCAAACAGGAGAAGATGGTTGCCAACACCCCAACAAGAGATGATTGACATTGGACCCACAGCTTTTCAGCGAGGCATGACTGACGAGTCACGATCTGGAAAGGGTATAGCCATGAAAAGTGCCTGGGCAAACCCTCAGATAAGGATGGCTGGTTCCCAAGAACCGCAAATCGAGACAAAAGGCGAATCTCCTCGTTTCTACCAATGGACCAGGCGGGCTTAGGTCCTAGGGTTGAACAGGGTTTTCGAGAAAGGTCGAAGGCTAAGCAAATCGAGCCTAACACCAAAATCAAAACACACGAAACACCGGACACCGGAAACATTGAAGGGATGGAGCAAAAACGCAACAAGCACTGAAAGCAGAAAGCAAGTCACAACCGAAATGGCACAGCCCCAGCCAAACAATCAAATAGCTTTGCAAACTTGAACCGTGGAAGAATTGAACACATCAGATACAGGGCGAAATCGGAGAGATTGAAAGTTGAGAGATGGGATTTCGCAAGCTTCTATCGCTCGAGGATGGAAATTGAACCTTTGAACGGGAATACAATTTCCATCAATTTCCAAAATTGAAACCGCGGCCGCTTGCTCCGCGTGATGCTCATTCTCGAGTGTAAAGCTTTGAGAGGCTGGGCTTTGAAAGCTTGAGGAGCCCGGGATTGACAGTCCGAAGGTCTGAAAACTTGAAAAGTCCGAAAGCCTCAAATCTTCAGAGTTTGAGGCTTAATAAACCCCGATCGGCGAATGAGGGGCCGCGCTCAAGATATGGAATCAACCGCATTCGCATAAGTGGCGGATTCCAAAATAACATCAAGCCCCATCGAGTACCGAGGCATTGGGTTCAAGACCCCTTGGATCAATCGGTCCACCGAGGTTTGATCCGCTTGCAGCAGGGCAATGTTGAGGCGTGCCCTCGACGGTGCAGTCTGCCCTGCCCGAAGGCAGTCCAAGGCTCCGGCTATTCCCCAAGAGAGATGCACGATGGTGGGGTAAGCTTGCACCCTGCTCCGCTGTTCTAGCCAAGCGCGGCTGCTCGTAAGAGGCGGGCTGCCGACGCCTGGGGTAGAGGCGCTCAAGTCCTCTGCCATGAGCCCTTCTATGATAGCCGAAATCTCGTGAGGCGACGTAGTCAGGGCCTCGCGCAGCTGGCGCCTGGCTGATGCATTGCGCCTCCCACCGCCCAACGAGGACTCGAGAGAACCACTGCCGGAGGCGTCGAGCGCCCGTTCCAGCGGGCCTTTCTTCACACCGCGCTGCCTGCTTGGAAGGTGTCGAGGCACTTGGCAAGCACGCTCGCAAAGGCTTCGGCCGAGCTCGCTTGAGGCAAAGCGGGAGCAGACCCAGAACCTTCGGCACGACCTGTTGCTGTGAAGTCCTGGCCGGGCGCTCCCTCCTCCTCTGATTCCTCCAACGGATCGATCACAACCGCGCGGGCTTTTTCCGGTTCGGGCCTGAGCTTCCTCATGGGGCCTGGGGCGCTGACCAGCCGACTCATTTCTTGCAAGGCCTGCGGTTGAACGCCTGCCGCCAGCGCTGCTGCAACAACTCCTTTGTCCAGACCGGGCAGGTCGCCTACGGGAGCGTCGCCGCTCGCCGGGGGCTTGGAAGCAGCTGCTTTCGGAGTTTGGCCCAAGTTCCTTGGCCGGCTGCGTTTGCACAGTAGAGGGCCGCTGGGCGGCATCGGGCCCGGGTAAGCTGGCAGCCAAGTTCGCCACCATAGCTTCGAGACTTGCCAAACGGAGGTCGAGGCCAGAAGGAGCAGCACCTTCGGAAGCAGTATGCAAAGGAGTGGCCTGGGCTTGTTCGACCTGCAGCTTCCACAGAGCAGCCAAAGAGTCCACCAAGGGCAAGAGCACTTCGCCAGAGGGCAGGCGCCCAAAAGGAACTGAGGCTTCCTCCTCCGACACCACAAGAGAATCCTCGGCCGAGCCCTCGCAGTAGCCGAGCCAGATCCGTAAAGTTTGCCCCGGGACATCGCTGGTGCGATCCCTGGCAGTGCAAGCGGCGACCTCGGCACCATACACCTTGCTCAGGAAACCTTTGGGGATCGTGCGTCGAGCGATAGTCCTGTGCCAGGCGGCTGCCGGCAAGGCCAAAAGCATGCGGCCGCCAACATCGCCCACGCAAAGGGCTTGCACCGTGACTGCTTGCCCAGCGGCATCTTCGCCACAAGGCAGCAACAGCAGAGGACATAGCTGATCAAGGAAGCCGTCCCCGACAGCAGCCGCGTCACGAGCTGACAGAGGCTCGCCGTCGTGCTCAAGGAGCTCTTCTTCCTCCATTTCACCAAGAAGCTGGCAATTGGAAATCGCCGGCGGCGCACACTGCAATCACGTCCCTGCGGGCCGGAAGGCCGACAAACACTGAATCTCCACAATCAGAGCCGACCTTACAAAGGCGGGCACACTCGCTGAACCTAGTACACACCACAACCGGATCTTTCACCACACCGTTAAAATCCCTCACTACAACCCAAAGTCTCGACTGCAGTCCCAGACGACCTCTCCCACTGGCTCCGCGATGCTGTCCGTTCACGGCTCGGCGCAAGAAGAGACCAATCTCTCGGCAAGCAGCTGCTCGCTCAGCGGCAGGTTCCTGAGAGGCGCTGCTAGGAGCAGCTGAAGAATGTGAAGAAGTAGCGGGAAGGTGAGCAGAGGGGCTCACAGGCAGCTGGTTTTGCGGCCGTCGGCCAGGGGTTGCTTCGCGGTGTGGGTACGGTCCAGAAGCAGCAGGTTGGCTCACCAGCTCGAAAGAAGCAGCTTGGGAGCGTGGAGAAAGGAGAGCTTCAAGCTCAGACACGCGGCTCTGCAGAGCCAGCACGAGTTCCTCAAGATGAGTCACTCTGAGCTCCAGGCTCATGCACGCCCTACCTTAGAGCAACCGCAGAGACCAAAGTTCGCTGCATAGACCTCGGGCCGAAAAGCTTCCAGCCTCCTTCGTTCCTGAATCATGAGGGGCATGGTGTATGTGGTGGGAGCGTGGAATAGGTGTGTTAGAAGTAATGATATGATACCTCTGGTGGCTTGAGTCATATAGTGAGATCGGCACAGTTTATCCGAGCGTGGCCAGGACGTTCCCTACACAGTCGGCGATATGCGTGGCGGTCTATGTGGAGATGCGTTCCAGGGAATCATCGTGTCTGAGAATATGACCTAAACAAGAGATTCTTCAAAAAATGAGGTGCTGCTAGGGAGACAACAACTGTGGGGTGTACTGTGGGTGTATTCATAGGCTGGTTGAGCAGGAGCTTCATTACAGCAACCAGTCTCTGAGGGCTCAAAACCTTTGTGGTAAATGAGGAAGTCTACAAATTAAAGATTTGATGGAGGACCTTATATAGGACCTTATCGTCAAGCTTGTTGAGTTTAGTGAGGTTTGATTGGAGATACATCTGCGATTCCGAGCCATACAGTAGGATGGCAAGAAAAGTCTGGAAATGGACCAAGAGTTTTCTTTTGATCGTTATTGAAGGGTTCTTCAAAAAGTTGTGGAGGCGCCTAGCCGCGTGAGATGCCTGGGCGTAACACTTCTTTGCCTCTGCCTTGCTTTGACCTCAACCTTAGCAAAAACTGTGAAACCTCCGAAATGGGCGGGGCTGCGGAGTTGACATTCTAGTCCAACGCTGCGGAAGCTAGCAAAAGCACTGCACACTTTCGGCGCGGGGCGGCGGGTTGAGGACACGTCCTAAAAGAGATGATGCGGCTAACCCTAAACCCCAAAAAGCTGCGCCCCACAAAGACCTGCACCGCAACGGACACACAGCCTGCTGGGCCTAAACCCTAAAAGCCCCCCCCCCCCCGCCATCAAAAATATTCAGCAGTAGGTGTGGACTCCAAACCCAAAGGTCTGAAAGGACCCGAGACATCCCGAAACCCTCACAAAGAGTGACCGGTACCCCGAAAAAAGCCAACCTTGGTAGACCCAAAGTTGATTCAAGTTGTTGTTCCAACATGATGGGTGGCAAACAAAGGCTAAAACGGGAACTGGTTCGCCGGCGCCCAAGCTCTGACGACAAATGGCACGTGGCAAGCCCGAAACCCCCCCGAAACCCCTAACTTCAAAACAAGATGATGTGCTTAGCCGGCACAGGGGCTAACCCCAAAGCCTGAGTGGGAGATGATGGGTTGCTAATCCAAAACACCGTGTGGCACGTGTTCTTCAGTAAATTTTGAAAACAGGGAGGGAAACCAGGCAGGGCCCCCGGTCCCTGTTTGAAGGGCCCTTGTTTCAAAACAGGGACTAATATCAAAACAGTCGCTTAGCTTTAACACACCCTCTTCCTGGCACTGGATCAGAGCTGTAAGCGGTAGAGAAGGCTGAAAACCAGCTCTCGTGCTAGCCAAAACTTGGCAACTAGTGGCAACCCAAACCCGAAAGTGAAAAATGGGTGGCAGCCCCTCCTTGCCTGGCTAGAAGAGTGGCTTGGTCTCGCTTCTACAGTGCTCACATACCGTGTGAGTTCCATGTTCACATCGATCACTTCTTGCACTGCTATGAATGGTTTCGACCGACGACCACAAACGACCGAATGCATGTCTGGGCTTCTTCTACTGTGCAAAACAAAGCTCTCGAATAGGAGATGATGGGTGCCAAACAGCAAAACATCACTAGATCCAATCCGGGCGACTGGCTCCCAACAGCGCTGTGCCAATCAAGACGGGAGTGGTTGAAAGAAACCCGAGAGCCTTGTAGGAGACAAAAGCATGGAAAAACAAAAGGAGTGGCGAAGCCGAAACCACACTGGGAGAGGGTACAACACCATCACCCAGAGGAGAGAGAAACTGAAATTTCCCTACATCACCACCGGAAGGAGTGAGGCGGTCAGCGCCAAAATGAATGTGGGCCCGGCAGTGGCCCTCAAAGGTGTGGACCACCCGGTGAGGTGTAGAAGTTATATGCGGGCTGACCCTACAAGGAATTGAAGAATACTGAAGGAGCGAGGAATACACCTGGGTTGGTCCAGCCAGGTGCAGCGACTAAGCGTCCTGTAGAACTTTTCCAGAACGGCTGCATTTACTGAGCTGGCAGCTCAAGCAATTCAGCCTGTCGGAGACGGCAGAGCATCCGAGACCCTGCGAAGGGACAGCGTTTCTCCAATCTGAAATTGCACCTCCCAACTCAAGAGAGCTCACGTGCCTCAGTTCTCAGGCACTTCATGTCGGCCTGCAGGCAACAGACCAGTTGACTTGCTGCCTGTTGCCCTTCCCTTACTGGATCTTCCGACTGGCCTCCGATGGTCTTGGCTGAACCGTCACCGCCTGGAGGGAAACGTGAACTGACATCCTCGCGCTCAACCAATGCACATTTTCGTTCCCAACCTTGCCCAAGGCCGGATTGCATTCGCAGATGGGGGCAGTGTCAGCAGGGAATGTGTCAGAGCAAGCCATCGCCGTCCTGCTGCGGGGGGATGCAAGGTCTGGAGTCTTTAGCGCGGCAGAGTAATCTGAGCTCTCTGCTGCTCATCGCAGCCTCGGCTCCAAAAGCTCTGAGATTTCTCTACTCCGTGGCGCGGCACACACGATGAACTCTCGTAGGCCGCAGCTGTGTTTGGCACCCTTAAACGCCGCTTTGCAGGTCAGGTTGCCTTGGCGTAACCCAAGTGCCGAGCAACGATGCTGCAGCCGTAAGCAGGCTAAGCCTTCAACCGGGCTGGGCGCGGCAGTACGTGTCGCAGTTCTTGTAGCCGGACGCTGCCTTCAGACGAATTGTGGCGGCAGAGCCCACGAGTGGTTTTCTGCTGCCGAGGCCGTGGCCATGGCGGCAACTTGCACTTTGCAGAAGCCACACTCTTTGCCTGCCAATGATCGAAGCACCCCCCGCATCCCGCATCCCCTTCTGGGAGGTTAACCGTTTAGCCGACTCCCGAAGTTTCCAGAATTTCGAGGCATGGACCAACTTTGAACCAAACAGGCTCTGGCGTTCCACAGTTCACCTCCGCGGAGAGCGTTTTGAGCTCAGACTGGTGCACAGCGGCCTGGACATCCCAACTGGGGCGCTGACATGAATCGTCTGTCCATAGTTGGCGAAATTGCTTGGAATCTCGTGCTCGACCGGCTCACCATTCTGTCATCCGATTCTGGTCTAAGCACATTTCTCAGAACCGTGAGTTGCGGCCGGCCACTGCCTCGCAGGTAGCAGTGTACCAGACGGCACCTGGATCTCATGAGCGTCAATGATATGGAACGGGCTCACGTTGAGCCAGAAAGAAAGACTGTGGAAATCCCCTTGAGTTGCTTGCTCTCCGCGCTGTACTTCCCGAACTCATAAGGCCTGAGACAGTTTATGACTCATTTATGAGTGGACGATTAGCTCTCAGAGTTTTCAATCGGAGGCCGGAAGCTCTCGTAAGTTCCTGGCTCGCAGAGGTTGCCACCGCTGGTGCAAGGCCTCACAGCAAGGTCGCTCACCGCTCTGTGGCTGAAGTGCTGCAGCCACAACGCATCTCTTGTTCTGTAAGCTATTGGCACGCCACCACACCAAATGCATGGCTGGCCCTCAACCTTACAGACATGCTTCTTTCAGGCACCCTTCGTCTCCCATCCGCATAGACGCCACACTCGTCTCTCCCGTGTTCTTTGTTTTCTCGGGCATGACCTGTAGGGTTGTCAGTCGTAACCACCCGGCGGTGTCAGCTTACATACTTTTGGGAATCTTTTGCAGCATCTGCTTGGTGAGATGAAGCAGCTTCAGACCAGCATCCGCTACGTCGTGAGACAAACGACATCTAATCAATATAAAAACTTCAGCTGACAGAAAACCAGCAGACAGGAGAAGTTGAGGGTGATTTCGTAGAGAAGATGTTCAGAGTGGAGCTGTGGGTACGCTTAAGTTGCTAAAAGTGTTCAACTTCGAAGACTGTTCACAACTCGGCTTCTCACAGTGTGGTTTCGTTCTACTTCTGCCATTGCGTCGGATTGGAGCTTTTGGGACAGTATCAGAAAGTGGCTGCAGCGTGATCTTCCCTTGTCTGTATGCTTTGGCAGCCAGCAAACAGCTGCTGTAGATCCGCGCATTGCTGCCAAATTACGGTGGCGTCTCCCTCTGGACGCCGTTTGCGATTGCTGGCGGCTGTTTCTGCTGGTAGATGGTCGGTTGCTCGGTTGATTGATTGGTTGGTTGATTGATTGATTGATTGGAATTATCTGAATCTGAATGATTCTGAATGATTGATTGATTGGATTTGTTTGTGTGATTGCTTGATTGTCGATGCGAGCACCCTTGCATTGCAAGGCTCTGGTCGCCGGACTAATCTTACTTGGCGGTGCCCTCCAACATACTACAATGACTACAAACAAGTACAAGTAGCACCATTCTCTCCGTTTCCTCTGCTGTCGCACACTTTGATGCTAAGGAGCCTTGAAGCCTCGGATCTGCGTGTAAGGACGGCCATCGTAGCTGGCAAGGCATGCTTTCTGCTCCTGCCGCAACAGCGAACAAGGTTGCAGAAGTTGGAAACGGCGACGGCTTAGGAAGCTATTGCCTTGACCGCTTGGACCCTGTAAGATCACACAAGATGCACAATCCAAACATCGAGGCTTCCCAAAGAGGAGCCAAGCCAGGTCAAGCCCGGCGTCTTCGGGCCTTCCTGGCAGAGGGTCCTGGATGGTGTTGCATCCCTCCGTCACCCGCTTCAGGCACTTGGTGTCGCCAAAGGGGCGGTGATGAGTCTGGCACAGCTGAGAAGTCACACCAACGACGCCTCCCACTTGCGGGGAGCCTTGCACTTGGCAACCTCAGCCGCGATAGGAGATGCCTGGCACAGAACGTCTCTTGCATCTTGCCTCTTGGGTGGTTGCTTGTAAACTCGAAAGCTGACCCGTACCGTGAACGCCTGGGCCATGATTGAATGATTGCAGTCACTGAACATGACAGGACTTTTGAACTTCTGCCCCTGCACATTCTCCACTGGGGCAGCCGCCAAGCCCTGTCCCCGCGCCAAGAAGTCGTAGGCAACGCACTTCGAAGCGCTGTAATCCGTGCACGGCCTCGGAGCTTCACGAATCCAGAAGGCATGCCAAGGCAAGCAGACTGCTGGCATGCCGGGACCGCCACCCCCCTGCGCACCACACGCAAGGCTCTCCCTGAACCTTCAGGCCCTTGATGTCAGTCACGGAGCTTCCGTCCTTGTTACCTCGGTTCGCAAGAAGGATGAAGAGACAGCACGAAAGCACATCTTTGGACCCCAACCAAGGCAGTCCAGCTCGTTGTCCAGAGCACCGCAGCCCTGCTCCTGGGCACTTTCTGAACGAAGCAACTCGACTTATCCTTTCTGTTCTTTCAGGCACCGGCCGCTGTGTACAGGCATGTGAGCTCAGCCTGCCACAATGCAACGCATCTTGAGGCCAGCTGCAGTTGTGTCCATGCAGTAAACTAATCCAGAATTTCTTGCGCTGAATGCTAAGGCTCAGCAGGGCTTTGTCTGTTCCCGAGCCTTCGCTTCGACTCGAACTCTGATAAATCATGAGATGACTTCAAGTAAGGCGGGGCGAACATCTGCCGGGCGCGGCAAGTCGAAGGCAGCCGATGAGGCAGCCACCTGGGCACAGAGACCAAAGCTGAGGCGACTGAGGCGGCCCGCCCCGAAGTTTTTCCGGGCATGCCACGGTCGCAGCTGGAAGGCTGCACTGGCACAGTGGCCACTCTTCATCTGCAAACTCCGCAGCGCAGGTTTTTGTGGACCTTCGCTTCAACATGAAACATTCAGAACACAGATGACTCGCTCGTGAAGTATCATCATCCCGGCAATCTCAGGCAAGAGCGCAACGTCGCAGCCTTCACAACACGCTCGACAAAGAAAAAAGCTTCACCGTGCTTTGCAACTTCTCTGGCACTTGTCCGAGGACACATAGTGGCATGCCGCGGTTCTGAATCCAGGAGCAGCGCTGTAGGGGTGTGCCGACCATGCCCCAGCACAGGTGAGGTTGCCTCAGTCACTTGGAAGGTCCGTGAACCCCCCTGAGTCTCCACGCAGAGGCCCCGACCCTGCCCCTTGCAGTAGGCGTCGCAGGTCTTGAAGCTGGAAGCAGCCTGGGACCGAGCCGAACTTAAGCTCACGTCCTGTGCCTACTGACCTGACTTCGTGCTGGTGCTCATCCGCTTCCCCCATGCTGGTGCCTCCTTCGCCACCTGGACTTTGCAGAATCCACACGCCTTGCCTCGGACTACAGCAGACGGAGCTGCACGAGCGAGCGAGCGAGCGACATCTGAGGGTTCTGGCCGACCTTGTCCCAAGTCGGGTTCGGAACTCCGCAGTCCACCTATTGCAGCAAGATGTGAAGTACAGTAGGCACTGGCTTTGACACCCAGCCTGAAGCGGCAAGCCGGCTTCCACCAGGGCAGACGAGACCCTATGTTCCACGGGCTTGCCATCCTGTGCCGAACTTCAAGGCTTCAAACATAAATGGCCGCGGAACGCCCTGAGCCTCGCAAGCAGCAGTAAAGAAAGTGCTCTTTGCAGCTGACACGTCGAAGGCATGACCTGAAAGCAAAGCAGCACACGTCCTAAGAATCTACGTCCAATCGGATCGCCTTGTTATGCTGTGCCGCTCGGCGTGAGGATACGACCGTCTCCATTCATCGCATACTCGTACGGCTCGCACAACGTCCCCGACTCATGGCAGGTCCTCGCCGAAACCAATGCTCATCAGTCGCGGCAAGCAGCCCTGTCTGTGGAAGTAAGCTACACACGTTCCGCCGCACCAGACGCACGGCTGTCCCTCAACCTGCAGATGACTCTAAACGGAAAAGTAAACTCAGCCCGAAGCCTCAGGCAGATCCGAGCCTTGAGGCCAGCGATCTGCGTATAGGGGCGGCCATCAACGTGTGCGAGGCAAGCATCCTTCTCCTCAAAGAGAGTGACATGACACAAACGAGCAAGGAAGAGCATGTTCAGATCCCACCGTGAAAGTGTGGCAGCCATCCGTTGCCCGAGTAAGGCAGCCGATGTTTTCCCAGGTGCGGCTCGCTTCCTTGACACGGACAGCCCAGACTCAGACAAGGTCGCCTGCGGTTCTCGTGGCATGTGCCTTGCAGTGGGCGACATCCATCACAGAAGCAGCCTGCAAAAGAGGGGAAACTGCAGAGGCTGTCACAGGCCACCCGGTTGCCGCCGGAAGGCCTGGCGTGTCTGGAAGGCCTGAGTGGAAAACGACTGAAAACGAAACACATCGAAACCGAATCTCGAGATGCAGCTCCTTTCTGAGAGCCTTTGAGGCGCACGCCAGTCCTTGACCCCCCGCGAGGAAGTCATAAGGAGCACACTTTGCTTCACTGTGACTTGTGCAAGGCCTGAGACTTACACGGTTACACGTTTGAAACAGAATCCGCCTCACTGCCTCACACGGAGCGAAGCTAACCGACTACTACCACTCTCGTCTGCAATGCCCGAGGCCCACGCGCGCCACCGCACCAGACGCACGGCTCACCCGCCATTTTCAAGCCACGATAGCTCTCCGTGCTCGCGTCCTTGCTACCTCACAAAGTCAACGAGTATGAGTAAGATGCAGGAGGTAGCATGCATTTATTGGTGCGTCTGTCAAGAATCTCCGCTGAGGCACTCAGGCAAGCGTTCCTGTTGTCCAAAGCGCTGCAACCATTCTCCTTATAAGAATAAAGCTTGCTGAGAAGGAGGCAAAGGCAAAGGCGACCTCCCCCTTGCGCTTGGCTTAAGCGCCGAACTGCTGGAGTGAGGCACATCGTCGCAGCCTGCGTTGAGTCATAGTCTTTCAGCATGCAAAACCTACGGCCGAGCAATCTCGTATGCATGTTGGCAACACCACTCGACACGCCTCATCCGGACGGGCAATGGCCTCCACAAATCTCTTGTTCACATCGTTCTCCTGTTCGAGGCATGCGACTTCCACAACAGATAAACCCAATCCCCCCTTCTTGCAGGCTCCCCCTGACCCTGATCTCCAATTGTCTCCAAATGGCCTTGACGCTGGGCGCAGCGCATTCGCAGATCGGGGAGATGTCCTTCGGGAACTCTGCAGTGCAGCTCATCGCCGGCCTCGCCCATGCTTCGACTCTGAACCCGAAGAAACACCGCATCATAGCGAGTTGAAGTACAGAAGTACAAGAGTGTACCAGGGGTCACACCCGAGATCACAGCCTGCAGCCGCGAAGCTGCAACTCGCTGCAACTTCACCAAAGTGACTGTTGAGTATCACTCACCATCAGCACTCTGAGGCCACTGCTATGCAGGCTTCCTGAGAAAGCCTTCGTGCATGCCATACCTCCTGCGCACAAGACTCAAAGCACGAAGAGTCGCCTTCATTGCACAGAACACATGGGAAAAGTCTCGCGAAGCTATGAAGCTCTCCTTGTGCCTGGCAGGACAGCAGGTCAGACTCAGGTGCTGGGAGGAGGGGTCTTCGAACCTTTTGGCGGCATCCTGCCTGGCAGTAGGACTCGCAGTTGAGGTAGGACTTCGCAGCCTGAGCATGGTCTCTTCTGCACAGCATCCCTCGGCATCCCTCGGCCACCCCCCTCCTTTTCCCGGCAGCGCGCCTCCGTGGCCACCAGGACCTGGCAAAAGCCGCACGTCTTGCCTGCAGCGGGGGGGAGCGAAGCGAGGCGAGGTCTCGGCGGGTGTCTTTGGCGAGTTTGGGGGACTGGCTGACCCCGCGCCAGAGCGGGGAAGGCATCCCGCAGTCCACCTTGTGCACGTTTCGAAAAGTTCGAAACGGACGGGGGGGAATCCAGGAAAGCTTTTCAGCACAGCAAACCGAGATCGAAACGGCAGCGGTGACTCCGGCCATGGCAACGGCGGTGCTCATGGTGTGCTGCACAGGCGCTCCACCCTGGTGCCACAGTCAAGTCTGAAAGCCACGAGTTGAGAACTAAGGAGGCTCCATGGGATGGCTGGATTGCTCGTGCGGCCGATACACATCCAAAAAAAGAAAGCGATGCCTGACGACGATGCAGGTGAAACTTGGGGTGTACCTCTGCCTTCAATGCCTTCAGCACCTGGGGGCCCTCCGTATCGATGGAAGATACCGGTACCCTGGACGCAGGCCAAAGGATGTTTCAAGCCTTTGTGAAAGGGCCGCCAGGCTATAATCGCAGCCAACTTGACAGATGAGACGTGAGGATGGCTAAGTCGCAAAGTGCACTGTACCATCCGACGTAAAGCACAGAAAAATCGCCCGTCCTCGCAAGCCGCGGAGAAGTAGCTGTTATCGTTGTTGAAGTCATAGGCATGCCCTGGCTTTGACGATTAGCAAGATCGACCCAAGCCGCGACATTCTTCCGCAATCGAAGGCTCCCAGCCTTCGCCGTGGCTCGCAAACTCGTAGGGTTCGCAGAGGTTTCCGTTGTTTGAGGTGCAAGGCCTGAGTCGAGCCGCACATGAATGCTGCTACCCTGCGCGTGAAGGTGTTGAGAGGCTTTGGGGCTCCTGGCAATCCACCGCACCACACACACGGCTGGCCCTCCACCTTTGGGATAGGAAAAGTGGCAATGAAGCTGGCGAGCATTAAAAAGCAGCCTGCCTTGCAGCTGGGCTGGCCTTGAGTCCCGCGACTTGAGCGTACGGACGGCCATCGACACTTCCCAAGCAAGCGTCTTTATCCTGCCACATAATAAAACGTCAATCACACTACTAGGCAGGCGTGTACACAGAGAAGTGAAGGGAAAGCTGGCGATGGAGGCCTTGAGCGTGTTGCATCCGTCTTCGACGCGCTTGAGGCAGGAAACATCGCCGAAGTCTCTCACAGACTTTGCCTTTACACGATGAGAACTGAAAAAACACTAAGGAAACCACGGCTGAAACGCATTATGCAGAATTATGCAAGTCTGACATGGCAGAAATCAAACCTGATGCCTTGTCGCAGCCTGCTACATCAACGGAGGGTGCAGCCTCAGTCAAGCGCAACAACAAGGACTGCGTGCGACCAACACCGACAACAACCCCTCCGTTGTCGAGATGATAGGGGCACCACGACGTGGCGGGTGGCATACGCCTGTCACATTCAAGCATGGTCCGCTTGTCTTCGCTCCGACCCATTGCGGCAGAAAGGCCACACAAAGCACTCTGGATCGCATCTGAGCCCAACACAGGGCCCTGCCCGTTGACAAGGAAGTCCAAAGCCACACACATCACGCTGGGATCGTGCGATGTGCAGGCCCTGACTGCACTACAGGGGAAAGATTTGCGCCCCCATGCTTGCAGAAAACCTGAGGCACGAGCACTCCCCCGCACCACGCACATGGCTGCCCTGCAATCTTCGTCGAGCGGTAAGTTGCATTCGGGCTCCCGTCCATGCTGCCTCAAGCAGAGATCGGCGAGGAGAGGTACAGAAGATACGCACTACACTGCGGCAGCCATGGTGCTGAGGCAAATCAGCTTGTCCTTGATTGAGCCACAGCCTGTGTCCTTAGACGAGACATTTTTCTGAGCAACGCCCAAGGAAAAGCAGCCAGATTGCTTGGGAAGCAACCACACTGTTGAGACATTTCATGTCATCGGCCTCGCACATTCGTGTCGCCACACATCACGTGTTCAACAATCGAGTCGTGTTGAAGACCAGCCAGCGACGCCCTTCCTACTGGTAATGTACACTTGCAAGGTCAAGCCCCGCAGCTCCTGCCTTTGGTGCAGAGACCGAACCGGCGAACGCCTCGTTGGCTGCCTCCGCACGGGGCCCGCGCTTGCGAACTTACTTGCGAAGTGTAACATCATTTGGAATCGGCCTTGAAGGGGCTCTCGGGCGGCTGGCACTCGCAGATCGCATGGCCGTAGACCTTGCCAAAACAAGGCTTCATTGGTCCTTCCCCAAACATGGATGAAGCCATAGGAATGATGCCTCGAAGTTCGTGTCGCAGGTGGCAGCTTGCTTCCTGGCATTGATTCAGATCCACTTAGCTGGCTGCTGAAAACGATTTGAAAATTGCCGGAGACACACATCGCAGCTGTCAAGAGAACCGAAAGCAGCCGACTTGCACTGCAAGCCACCTGAAAACGCCGCTCTTTGCTGCTTCCCGTCATCCCTTTGCATGTGACTCCGATCTCCCGTGCACCTTGGGAGGCGCAGTAGTCCGCACAGGTGGCAAACTGCTCCTGGAGCCGACGGCGGTCGCCAAAAGCAATGTCGGACACTGATGTTGTGCCGCTACGCCGCTACCCTGCCCAATCGCCTTGATCGAAGGAACCAACACCTTGCAGAAGCCGCAAGTCTTGCCTCAATAAGTTGGATTGGATCTGCGTGGAGACTTGCCGTAAAGTGCACATGCAACCACACGCTGGGCTCGACGCCCACTTTCATCCACATTGGATTGGGATGTCCGCACTGCACCTGAGCGCTTGAACAAGCACGTCTCGCGGTGACTGAAGCCTACTGTACTAACGGCAGAACAGCAGATTCTAAACTGGGCTGTCGGGCGGATTGGTGGTAGCCATGCACCTCCATCTGGCTCGGCAACTGCACCGGGCCCGGCTGGCCATCCTCAGAAAAATCGCAAGAGAGGACCACTCTTGAAAGCGCGAGTTGCTGGTCGGAGGCCTTGTCACAGGCCGCCCTGGAGTACAGGCTGGTGCCTGGGTCACTGTCAGGCAGTCATGCCAAGATAAAGGAAGGTGGGAATCGCAGAGAGCTGGATTACAGCCGAGCTGCTCATCTGGGTTGCGAAAACGTGGCCTGTGCACAACACATGACCTTGAGGCCTTTCAGGACTCGAACCAACCAGCTCTGTGTTCATCTACCCCTGCCTGCACCGTTGACCGCCCAGTCATACGGTTCGCAGGAGGTGAGCGACCCGGAGTTGCACTGCCTCGCTAACCGCAGATCCCGTTGCGGCCAAGAAATGCAACACCAACGGGAAGCGGACCCGCCACCGCACCAAACGCAAGGCTCCCCTTTGACCTGCGATGTTCATTGCAGCGAGTTGCGGACACTCAGACGCTTGCTTGCTGCTAGCGCCCCAGGGCCCTAGGGCCTTGAAGCCTGCGATGTACTCGTACGGACGGCCCTCCTTGCTGCTCACGCAGGTTGCCATGTCCTGGCACAAGCTTCTGACTCGTTTTGCTAAACGCCTCTATAGCAAGACAGTGAATGCAAACTCCACCTTGATCTCATTGCAGCCCGTCTCGGCAATCCTGGGAGAAACACTATAGTCAGCCACAAGCACGGAAGTGGACAAGAGGCACGGCATCCTTTTCAAGGAGAGTTGGGTCCCAGGCTTGAGGCAGGCGGTCTCTTCTTCTGGGAAGGAGCGGCTTTGGGCCTCAATCAATTCATTTGGGTAGTGCCGAACCCCTTCCACAGCTCTGGATCTGGAACTCGGCGATCACTGGGCCCTTCACATGGCACTGGGCCACGGTTGCAGATACTGCCTTATCTCATCACAGCTCCTATGGTCCTATGACCCACTCTGTTCGACTGACACGTCCCTGAGACCCAGACGGTCACATGGGGGAACACCTCCCGAGGTTGTGTCGCTGGAAGGCTGGAAGATGCAAAATCTCTGAACATGCTTGACACCGGCCGCCTTGGTTGCGCCTTTGGCGAGATACTCGTATGGAGCACACTTGAAGCTTCCGCCGTTTGTACAAGACCTGACACGTTTCTGGAGAACATTGTGTTCGACACATGTCATGTACCACGAAGACTGTCACTCTGGAAATCCTTAGACTCTGGCGTCCCACCGCACCACACGCACGGCTGCCCGCGGATGCGAAGGCCGCCATAGGAGGCACCAACAGAGCCATCGACACTGCCTCAGCTCATGCACAAGGGCTTCCCCCTCCCATTCTCAGAAATTTGCACTGAGATTCCCTAAGCGCTGAGCTAAGGCAATGAATCTTGTCAGTAATGGACATGCATCCCGCGGGCTGACAAGGCATTGAGATCATGCGACACGTGGGACATGACTCAGACCAAACATCTTGCCTCAACATTCAGGCAGCCCAACTCCTCCTAAGCTCAGTCTGTTGAGAACAGCTTGCCACATGTCTGTCGCATGCACAACTTGCAGAATCAGCATTGCATTCCACGCAACCATCTTGGGTTCTGGAAGTGCCAGAACAGCCGAATGCACATGAGGATGTGCTTTGACCATGCCACCCTGAGCAGGAAGCTTCGGGGAGAGAAACGCATCTCAAGACTCTGCCCGTCCGTAAAATTGCCTCACATTGAGCCACCATGGGGTTCTTGTCGAAGCCTGGGAGAAATGGTGACTCGGCAGACTGCGCATAACATGCATGGCGAGCACTTCTGCGAATGCCAGGAGACTAGTCGCAAAAACATAGCTCTCGCCTTGGGTGCTTGCAGCACGTGCACACGGGAAGATGCAGCAAGCCTAATGTGCCAGCGGACCGTTCATCTGCAGATCATATGCTTCGCAAAGCCCACCCTCGCTGTTGCAGTTCCTCAAAGCCAAAAGCATCTGCACGCACCCAAACACACATTGACATAGTTACACCTGCAACAAAAAATTCAGCACAACGTTGTGCTGAAACTGTGTCCTGCCGTTGCACCACACGCACGGTTGACCTTTTACCTGCCAAATGCGTGCAATTGCTGCGACAGAGCTTGGGAGAACCTGGTGCCTTGCGGCCGAAAATTGTCTCGTTGGGGCGGCCATCAACGCTAGCCAAGCACTTGAAAGCATCGGTAAGCCTTGAGGACGCCAGGTGGGAATGAGGGGGTAGGTGAAATTGTGTGCCATGCTTAGCGGGTGGGATGAGCTGTGTGCAAAACTCTCTCCACTAGGTCTCTGAAACCATTGTGATCGTGAATAAGGGTGGCTTTGAGAAGTATCTTGTGGTTGGCAACCTCGGCCTGACCTATGCTTATGCAAACCGTCAGGTAGAGTCAAGAGAGCTCTGTGACTGTAGATCAGAGTACTGGCAAGCGACCACCCAATCTGAATGACTGTGGCTGAGGCGTATTGCATCCATGGTTGTCCGGTGAAAGGCACTGCACATCCTCAACACGGCTCTGTGACGCTGAATGCAGATGAGTCAGTATCTTGCACGCGTGAGATCTGCAACAAACACCGGGGGTGGACACTGGGGCACCCACAACGTCGGCCCTGACAACAACCTCAGACTCCTGTCGAAAGTTCAGTCTGCCAATATGGCCCAAATCGCAGGAATTGTTCCAGGAAGTGCCCTTCTGCCCTTCACTCCTTGATCGCAGCCACCTTAAATGAGTGCCTGGGCGGCTTTGCTGAGCTGACAAAGAAGCAAAGAGCGCTGCTGGCGCCCTCCCGTCCGAGGCCCGGTGCTTTGCGTAGAAGGTGTCGTGGTGCTGAGCAACGGCATGCTGTCTGCGTATGCCGGAGGCCGTGCCGGAGGCTGCTCCAAGTGCAGAGCAGGGCCCTGTCCGTTCATGACAAGGTCGAAGGGCATGCACAGCGATGAGCTGGCATCCGTACAGGGCCTGAGTCGAGTCGGGGCTCACGTGGACCATAAGGCTTCCATTCTGTCTTGAGCCAGCCACACTCCGCCACACCAAACGCAGGCTTCCCCTTGCACCTCACAGGTTGCGGAACCCCCAAAGAGCAGTGGTCGCCCGAGATGTCTTCAGAGCACCTTGTACGGAGTGTATCCCCATGTGGCATTGGAGCTTGCATCTTTGCTGCTCAGGCATGTTGCCATGTCCTGATGGGACCGATTCGACACTTGGTGGGGTCTGCCTTGCACAAGTAGCTCCACGCTCCTGGACAGACGTGCAGCCGCCCGTCACCGGCGTCAGCTTCTGGATCTCTGCCTTCGAGCGAACGGATCAGTGGGACACCATGCGACTGCGCATGTTAGCGCGGCAGCCTCGAGTGGCCGGTCTGGCTGCCACCATGTGTCGCTCTGGGCAAAGACAGAGGCCTGCCCTTCCTAAAGTACAGCACAAAGGCTCGTTTGGTGCTAGTGACGCACAACAAGAAACCCCTCACTCATGTCCTCGCAGGACGGAGTTTCGAAGGTGCCGGACGCCGTGAAGCTTCCGAAGGCATGATCCTATGACAGGCGCACGTCGGTGAAGCTAACAGTGAATGTCGTTAGCTGGCTTTGTCTGCTGCAGGATGTTCATCAAAAGATGCGGCGTCCTTGCCCGCTCCGCGAAGCAAATAGTCAAAGGGCTCGCACATGGACAAGCCGCCAGTGTGGCAGAGCCCTCCGCCACACCAGACACATGGCTCATCGTCCACCTGCGGCAACGCATCGAAGATGGCAGGCCAACTGCAGGAGATTGGTCGCCTGCAGACCAAGGACGTCCTCTTTCCCGCTGCCGTCTTTGCTGCTGAGACAGCTGAAACGATCCTGCCACATATGGCCTATCTCGAATCTCTTCATGTCTGCTATTCGGCGCAGTGCAGTCCTTCAAGGCAGCGCAGCCTTCGGGCTCCGCACGAAGGCAGCTCATGTCCTCGGCTAACGCACCATGCAGTCAGCTCGGAACTCTGAACACAAAAACGCATGTAGAACTCCCTCCGTCCTTTGGCTTGACCAGCGCCAACTTGGCGGCTTGGTCCTGGACAATATTTGGGGCCAGATCCAGTCATGTCCCAGTAACTTTCAGTCGACAGTACTGGCCTCGTCCTTACGAACATAACCTTGATCCCAAACGACCGACTCTCGCACCGCTTCCTGGTTAACATACAAAAGCCTGAGCACACGACATTCAAAACCTGGATTCTCTGTTGAGAAGAGAACATCTCCATACCAAACCTGCAATCATCATGAGGGAAAGCCACATATATCAATCACATTCGGAAGAAAAGCCTGCCTCGCAGTATTTGTTCTCCGCTTGAAACTCGACCCCTTTGCAGGAACCGGTGCAAAGAGCCTGGACGAAACATCTCGAAGACAGCTGGCACCAAAGCGGACACCGCACTATTGGCACCTTGCAGTCATTGATGTTCGATGCAGTCCTGAAATTCGTATTCATAACTTCAGAATGGCACATAAGGGGCACAAATTGTCTACGATGATGTCAGACCCATTCCGAACGAATCACAGCAAGCAGTCCAGATGTTGTACAATCGCGCAACATGCCTGGCGGTTTATTGTGATTGCCAGAACGCGTGTATGGACATTACTCGCCGGGTCAACCCTGTTTGGGTCTGCATCACTCCACGGCAAGCTCGATCGGAACCACCATCCATCGGCATCAGGTCAACCTTGCTCCACGGCATGTGGGCCTGTGCAGCTGTGCAGAGCCACGACAAGTTTACGGTGTATACAAATGCTTTTCCATGACTATGCCAAACTTATGTCTCTGGGGAGCGTGCTCTGGTGTCCGAGCTGAACTGGCCCTGGGAAGCCGCAGGAGGCTTCACCGCTGCAATCGTCTCGTCAATGCCTGCTCCCTCCTGATCACGGACCACGCGTGGCGGGGTACATTCCATTGTTTGACACAGATCCCGCATTCAGTTTGGCCTTGCATTTGGCCACTGTGTAGTCACCTCTCGCAGATGGGCTCGAATCTAGAATCTAGCAGCCTTCGACAGCAGCTGACAACATGACAGAAGCTGGGACGGGGACTTGGATTTTCTTGCCGGCGAGTCCAATCGTCGACTCGCCTCGGACTTTGATTGGCTGCTGAATCTCGCGCTTCCTGCAAACCACCAGGTCACCCACGCGCACACACCAGCCTTGTGCCAAGCACAGGGCTTGCCTGTATGCACAAAGCTGCCATCTTCGAGCATGGTACAGTCGTGGCCACTACAGTGTATTTATGTGCAAGCCTAATCTGACGTTGCCAAACAAGTCGTGGGCCATGCCGTCACGGCTGTTTACCTGAGGTCATACTTTCAGTTCAATCGCAATGGACACAACAATCGTTTGCGGCTCGCCCACACCAGTACACAGGCCCCGGCGCACAACGTCTCTTCTCGAATGTTTTCGCATCCGTCTCCCTGCGGGCGGAAAAAATTGCACATATTCCAGTTGGATGATGTGCTGCCTCACAAGAAGCTCATGGCCTGCCAAAGCAGACAGCTGGTGTTGCCGTAGGATGGAATGTAAGCCCAGGCTTCTCGTGGAAGAAGCCATGGTACAAAAGCCTTCAGTCTAAATCAGTTCAACCCACTCAACCGTACGACTAGCACACGGACTCGGAAAGTGGCAAGGACACTCGCAAATCGAGTCATCGCTCGTCCTTTGCGCAAAGTTACCTGACACGGGCAATCACCGGACAAGAACAACATGACGGCGTTTTCGACCAAGGGCGCAACCGAGAAATATCAGATGCTCGATCCCTGTGGGCTCGGGCCAAAATCAAACTGAATGTAAAAAAAATGCATTGGATGTGGTGCCAGTGGTCGTGTCGTATGCCCCGCAAGCGTGCACCTTCAAAGGACCCTACAATCACTTCAGGGTGTACACTGTGCACTGGCGTCAAATCAAACGGGGACGAGATAGTCGCCAATAGGATGTGACAACAAACATTGCATGCAACGTTCGCGACCGGCCACGTTGTGAACAGGTATGTGCATAGCATTAGCCGCAAATGCATGCCCATATATTCATGGAAAAACCGTTGCGCTTTGATGCATTGAACTAGCATGTTGAACAAAAGCATGCTAGTTCGTTGAGATTTGGGCTTGACTGAGTTTAGGGGTGCTCTTCAACAAAAAGGAAAGCCTGAGGAACACAATTGGCCCCCCGTTCAAGCAGGGATTCCGCAGTAAAGCACGATGAGCACATGTTCCCGACAGTTAGCCTACATCACGAAAAGCTTTTCAACTGCGATCAGCCATCCGCTAAACTCATGATGTCACAAAGGACGTTGGCACCTGTACAGCCACATCAAGAATATCAAGCGCAGGTTCAGCGAAGTCATGGTGATGGTATGCCGAGCATGTTTTGGCTTCGACAAATGTCCACAACTTGTCACAATCTTTTGTCCGATCCGACCCTATTCACAAGACAAAGCACCTCGCTTCGCTTGCAAACCTTCCAACCTGTCAAAATATGTGCGGAACATCTATGGATGTTGTGTCTCGGCGGCGCAAAAACTGCACCCGAGGCATACTTCAGCCTTGGCAGCTGCTGTGAGGCGCGTCGCGCAGCCAAGTGCCAAAACTTGCAGAATTTGACACCTCCAATACTATTTATTTTCGCGGAGCCAAGCACGTCAGCTAAGTCTAGACAAAACCTTTCCTCAGCCCTAAACCCGAAAACCTGAAAACTTTAAAACCCAATCCTAAAACCCGAAACGCGATAATCCTATACACGAAACCCGAAACATCAAACCTGAAACCGGCGCATTTTGTTGGCGTGTGCGAGCCTCGCCAGCTCTCAGTCCCTAACGAAACTACGAAAACTGCAAACAGACAAAGGGTGAAACAGGAACTCACCAACTACGTCTCAAGAATGATTGCGGCGAGCGGATTACGTCTAGCTCCGCAGCTGACGGTAGGCTGGAGCCGTCGCTCCAAACTACTTGGGAGGGTGCCAAGTCAAGACTCCGTGTCGTTCACGTCCCGTAGGACAACGAGCTTCGCAGCGTGCACACCAAAGTCCAAAATACCAAGAAAAAAACATTTTGCGGCCTCCAGCATGCTGGCCCAGCCAACTTACCGTGCCCGCTACCCTTGGTTGGCTTCCCACTTGCTCTGGGTTGCAGCAAACAAGGGCGTTCGAACAAGGCAAAAAGTCAATCGAAGACCAAATACCTGGTGCAGCCGGCAATACCCATGCAGTTTGAGGCCGTGTGGCTCGGCTCTTCGCTGCGGGATGGTCCGGGTTTGCGTCATGTTCTTTATGCGCCACAAGCAGCTGTGCTGTCCACGGCGGCCTGTCTGCTTGACACGACCTGCAGCTCATAATTCTCGTGTCTGTTGTCTCACCGAAGTTGCTGGAAGACTGCTGCAGCAGCATCCGAGAATACTGGATGGGGTTAATCGCCAGACTCAGGATTCTTTGCAAAACTCGGTTTTGCAAGTATTTATGTTGTGCTGCAGTGTTTGCCTCCGTGTTCCAATTTTTCCACAAAGTTGTTGTTTTTTGGAAAGAATTCTTGTTTGCATATGCATCTTGGAAGACGACCAGGTTGGTTTGCCAATTTTCGACAATCGTTCGGGATATGGATCCTTGAGGGATGCGAAACAGCTTCCGAAGTCATTCTGAAGAAAGGGAGCACTGTGAAGAGTCTGGCAGGCGCAGACTTGTGGTACAGCTGCAAGCAGTCAGCAAGAACGAACCTCATCGGACGACACGCAGGGCCATAGACACAGCACATCCGTGGTGGCACCGTTCCGAAGAGAGGCCCTGAGTACAATGTGAAGCCAATGGTGGGGGCGCCACAGCCAGCAAGGGGCACCAGAGTCGCACATGATCCACGCTCCAAATCCTCATCATCCCAGACACCGCCGCAAAGCCGAATGGCCTGGGCGGGGCTGGGATGTGGCATCAAAGTTCGCGGGGCCTGATCCGATGCGCCAGCACTACGGCTGCAGGCGAACCTGCGGTGCATGCCACCCGCAATAGTGAATCGCAATGAGCATCAAAGGATGCGCAGCTCCAAGAAACAGTACTTCACTTCTCCAGTTGCTCTCCAGAGTCGGAGAAAGCGGCACAATGACAGTTGGGGGTCTGGTAAAGACCCCGAGAAAGGGCAAAAAGGGAAGAAGGGAATGGATGGTCACAAAGGCAAGGATGGAAAGGTCCCGTCCCCAATGAGCTCGCAAGCCATATAAGGAGAGCTTGTGGCCGTCCTTGACATCCAGCGTGACTATGTAAGGATCAATTGTGTCAAAAACAGGAAAGAAGTAGCTGGATGCCATGGGCTGTCGCGCCGTCCGGTCAGCGCCCTGTCGGGGCCTCGCAAATGCAATTGGGCCCGGCGCCGTTCCGTATCATCATCATAAACTGCATGGGCTGCTTTTTTTTTCGACCCCGAGATATCTTTTTTCAGACCCCGTGCTTGGTCCATGCGGAAGTTTGAAGAGCGTTTTTGTCTGAGTTAGAATTTCTGCTGATTGCGTTTTGTTCTGTCTGTCATGTTCTCGTTCACAACGATTGTCAACAGTGGATCTTACAGACTGTTGTGTGAAAATATGTCTGGTGAAGCCGGGTTGAAACTGGGTGAACGAATCTTTGTGTTTTGTTTTTGTCTTGAGTTGAAACCTGGTGAACCCCGCTAAACTAAAAGCGGCCTTTGCGTCTCTGGAATTTTCATGTCTTTGTGTTTTGTTTTTTTTTCATGCCCCTGAAACGAGTGTAGGCGTCTTTTCTTACAGGACCGTCAGAGGCGATCAAGTCCATGTCGCCGCCAAGGAGGGTGTGGGCAGCTTATTAGTGCCGCCAAGGTCCGGCGGTGGCTTGGTTTCGTGCCCCTGTGAGGCCCACTTGGTGGGAAGCTGGGCTTGTGGATGTGATTGCTTCGGGATTGCAGTCCTGCCCTTGCGAGCCCCACTCTGGTGGGAAGCTGGGCTGGCTCCCGTGTGTCTCTGGTAAGGTGTGCGTAGGGGCGAGCCCGTGGTACGGCCGGGCACTCTTTTTGTCCACGAGCTGCCCCTGTCTGTGTTTATGCAGCGGTGGGGTCCATGGCGACCTGTCTGCTTGACACGACCTTCAGTTCATCGGCCCCTGCTTTTTGCCCTTGCGAGGCCCACTTGGTGGGAAGCTGGGCTTGTGGATGTGATCATCTCGCCTGGCACGTGCTTTGCATCCCTCGCAGCCGCATCGGTTCTCTGAGTGCAGGCTAGGTTACGAGCCATGGCCACGCTTCCTGAGAATCTTGTGGCTCAGATTGTCCACTACGTCTCTGGGCGCTCGCTGCATGTGCTCTTCTGTGCCCCACCATCGGATGCCACTCGGCAATTGTTGTCCACAATCGACCCGCATGAGCGACGGGCAGCTGGCCTGGCTCTTCGACAGCAGTTTGCTGAGTATCAGGACCGGGTCTCTGCCTTCTTGGCGCAGCGCACCTTCCGAGGAGTCTGGGTTGCGACCAACTTCCAGTTGATCGTACGACTTGGCTTTCAGGTGCGCGCCACCATTCTACAAATCGATCTCGAGGCCTTAATGGTGCTGGCTCCGGTGTCGCGACATATCTGTCGGATTGTCCTCGCACTATACGAAGGCACTGATTTCTTTCGCGCCGAGGACATACGGTCGGCCTTAACAGCAATGCAACCCTGGGCTGAGGGATGGCCTGGTCTGGCGAGACGGCTTTACTTTCCCATGGAGCCCTTGGGGTGAGCTGCTCTCCGCTCCAGGCTTCCATCCTACTTGGCCGGGCTTCCTCCAGCTCCGATTAGCCCCTGCCCTTGCGAGGCTGGGCTTGGGTGCATTTATTGAGCAGGTCAGGGTCGAACATGTCTTTATATAGTGAATATAGTGTGGTGTTCGGCGTGGTCGCTGCCTGTTTTTTCTCTGCCCTTGCGATACCCACGATTGGGAAGCTGGGCTGGGAACGCGTGGCGTCCTACAAGCTGCTGATTGCCCAGTATGGCCCCTGTCCATTGCTACCTGTTTGCTGTCATAGTGCAAAAATCAGAGTGTCTGCCCTTGCGAGGCCCACACTGGTGGGAAGCTGGGCTTGAATTAAAGGTGCTCATGCACTTGCCACTGCGGCACGCTCTTCGCTTCTGTATGGGTGCTTGGGCGCATTCTTCCACACCAAGTGCCTCTCCGTTTTGCCCTTGCGAGGCCCTCTTTGGGAAGCTGGGCTAAGTGCAAAAAACGGCCGGGATGGGTGTGTTGTATTGTCCGACTCTTTTTGGATGCTGGGCAATATGTGTGCCATTGCGCGACTCAGTCCAACTGGGAAGCGGGGCATCTGAGCGGTGGTAGTTGCTAGCTGCTAGGTGCCGGGCATGTCTTGCCGAACGACGTCTGCCGGCTAAGTCTGCTAGTCGCGGCCCGTCTCACCCTGTTATGCGTAGTTTTCTGTTTTGTATAGTTGTTGTTGTTATTGGCATTATTGTAGTTCTTACTGGGACCGAGTGCAGCAACTGCTGTCTTTGAGGCCCGCCCACGCCAAACAAATCAGAGAGCGGGAGGTGTTTGAAGTCTTTTTTGTTTGTTGGAGAACTTTCAGTCTTGGTCCAGTTCTGAATTGCTCGCTTTCACCCCTCTTGGCAGTGTTTTCGCAAAGCTTTCTTGTTCGCTGGAGACGATGTTTCAGATCCATTACTCATATTTCTTTGCTTTAACACCCCGAAGCGTTTTCGTGTGGCTCTCTTCTTACGTAGAAATGAAAGACGTTTTTCTGAGGTTTTCGCGGCTTCAAAAAACGAAAAGGGCCAGATCCACGCATTGCAGGCTTGTGCCACCGACCCTGCAAATGCGCCATGCGCTCGCAAATGTCCGCAGTATCACCCAATCGGCATTGTTTGGAAGCAGCCATGATGGAATTCTGGCTTTTCAGCTGTTGCCAACTGATATTCTGCAACGCCTTGAGTGCGGCCTGCTGTATTGTCTGTGGCAAGTTAGGGCCCGAGACGTGAGTTTAATGTGTATGCTTAGAAGAACCAAAACCCAAGCCAGTATTATTAATGAGAGAATTAGACCCAAGGGCCAAGTTAACGACTTCAATGAATCATTGAAAAAATTCAAACCATTTCTTTTAATCATAACTTCCCTATCTAAACGAATGTTAATGAAATGAAGTCGATTTTTTGCGAGAAATCACGTAGGAATCCCTTAATCCAACACCCAAGGGCTTGAGCTAGGCTACCCCTTGTGTTTTGCTTGTACAGTTTACGCTTCAACCACTGCGCACCGCAGCCCTTTTGAGGTTCCGAAAAGAGGCGTGCCTGCCTTGAGCCCAGTAGGCAGCCGTAGGTAGGAACCCGGCCTTTGAGGCTTCGCATGGTAGCGGAGCTCTGCTGAGCACAGGACCAGCAACTCCGGACAGCGGGCAGCCCCGCGAGTTCCTCATTCGAGGTTCTCGTGGCTGGCTGCGGGTCACCGCGGGACCTGAAAAACCCGGTATCTGAGCGCTAGTGGAGGCTGAGCGCGGGTAGTCCCGCCCAGAGCGAGGACTTCCTCCTTCCGGCACCCGGGCCGAGAAACCGGGAAGGGAGCCGCAGCTGTTTGCGCGGCCCCTCCATTTTTAGGTTTTACCCGCCACGCGCGGGTGGAACCGCCCTTCTTAGTCGCAACGTCCCGCTGGGGACGCGACCAAGAAGGTTGGAATCGAGAGCATTGGTCTCGGCAGAACTGGTGGGACGAACCCACCGAGGAAAGCCAGCACTGGGAGGACTGGCAAGAGCAAGCCTGGGAGCAGGACCAGGCAGAAGCTCCTGACGATCCGTGGCGGGATTGGAACGGAGTAGAGGACTGGAACCGCAGAGAAGCGGCCAGCAGTAGCGGGGGGAACCGCTGGACCGCCGAGGCGGCGTGGCAGCCGCGACCCACGCCCACCAAGCACAAAGGAAAGCCTTGGTGGGAGTGGGTCCAGCCGGCCGACGAGCCTGGGATCCCTGAACCCAGGACTCCTCCGAGGATCCCAGATCCAAGGACTCCCCCGCAGAGCCCCTCAAGCGAGAGACGGCCGCCGCCAGTTGTCTTGAGGGAGGTCGCGCCGGAGGCCCCACTAGCTGTGGTAGCACCGTCGCACAGCGAGGAGGAGGACAGCCCGGGGCGTCCTATCCATCCCGCTTTTGTGGCGGCAGCGAACCGCCAGGCCGAGCGCGTACGCGCGGTTCGGCTAGAGTCCTCGGAGAGCGAAGGAAAGCCCGAAGGACCCTTCACGCCCCAACGCTTTGCGGAGAATCGGGCCGAGACCCGAGGCTGCGCCGCAACAAGGGCGTGCGGGAAGCCCCGCCGGCGGCACCGGCAGAACCACCGGCCAAGGAAGAGGCCAGCTCGCCGAGAGTAGTAAGTTAACGCTTTCCTTTGTGGTGTGTGGGGGTGGGGGGTCCAGGTTAGGATTGGTTGGAGGGCAAGTTGGGAGGCAGGGTGGTGACTGTGATCGCCGCGTCACGCACTTTGGTTCTGGGTCCGGTGTGTTGGTTTCATTGCCGTGTGACTCGTGTGACTTGAGTGCGCAAAAAAAAAAAAAGACCCTAAGTCCCGAAGTCCCGAAGTACCTTAACTTCCCCCAAGTTCCCCTCTTTCGCTTCAAGCTTCAAGCCACAGCCCAGTCAGTCCGAAGTCCGGAGAGTCTTAAGATGCGGCAGCTTTGGGGATCTTTGTTTCGGCAGTTTTGGAACTTTGAAAGCTTCGTTTCGGCCGCGGCCCGCCTTGAACATTTTTTTGCCGGGCTGCCCGGCCGCCGGCCGCGATTCAATCAGTCAGACAGTCAATCAGTCAATCAGTGGAAGCTTTCGCGTTTCGGATTTTTCAACGAAGTGGACCGTTGCCGGTGCGAGCCAGCTGTTTGAGTTCGAGAGACTCAGAACACTTCAGACATGATTCATGATAGGATCTTCGACAGCTTCGATAGTCCCATGAGATGAGCGGTTGTAGGAAGGCTAGGGCTAGAGCGGAAGAAGCCTGGGAAGCATTCGGAGACTTTTCTGTGCCAGTCATAGTCGTAGTTGTCATTTCCCATCACCATTGCAGTTGTAAAGCGAAAAAGCTTTAACACTCGCACGCAGGCAGTCAGGCAGGAACTCTAGAATCTTGCAACTTCGAACCTCCATCGTAGGAGCATCGTAGCGAGATTTCTCCGGCAAGCGCAGCCGGCATGGATAAGAAAGTTCTTTGAGCTGATGCTGCTACTGGTTCGACTGTTTTTGCCAGTGCTAGCCCTAGCCTGGCAAACCCTGGTCGCCGTTATGCAAGGCGACGTGCGGTGCGTGTTTGTGGCAACAGTTGCATCACAGTCTTTCTTAACTTCAAATCGCCATGGCATGAAATACAGTAGAAAGCAAGAGCAAGATCGGGATATATGCCTGACAGAAGCCTTGGTGCCTGCCTTTCGTGATGCAGTGCGTGACACACCATTCGAAACATTGTCACCTGCCGACTGCCATATTCTGGGAGCAGTGGCGTTGCGTCCTCGTGAGCGAGTAGTTTTCCGAGATGCAACATTGATAGGACCCGAGGCCGAGCATCAGCTGTCACATTGGACGGCCCTTGCTGGCCGGCCTCTAGATGGTTTCGCATTGTTGTTCGATGTTTCAGAAAGTATGCTGCTACAGCAGCCGCAAGAGTGGTTCACCATAGCTGGCAGACGTGGTGGCTGTTTTTTCACAGAGTTGGAAAGTGGGCAGCAAGAGCGGTTGCGCTCAGTGTGGCCTGAGGAGTGTCATCCTGTATTCTCGTATCCTTTTACCCAAGTTCTACGACTTCCATATCCGTATGCCATGCTCATTTTGGCAAAGCAATGGTCTGTAGTTGTTGTCCCGGATCTGCCGGTGGCTTGGAATCATGATTCCTACGGTATGACAAAAGGTCGCAAATTTGTTTCTGGTCTTGTTGGTGGCCAGCGAAAACGGATTGAGCAGTGGCCGGCATTGCGAGTCTTCGGTAAGAGACCCGCTCTTGAAGAAGCGGTGTCTGCCCAAGCTGCAGGAGCTGCGAAGCAAATTGATTGCATCCACGATCCAGTGAAGCTCTGGGGGTTGGCAGATTGTGTTGCTGCTTTGGGGCAGGGTGCAGATGATTTTGTCGACCCTACAGTCTGGAAAGATTTTGTGGAAGGCATGCGTTATCAACATGCTGAGAGTTTGCTGCTGGCGAGTAAGAGGCATGCGTATGTGGCCGTCGCGAATCATGGATTCGCATTCAACATCGGTTTCTTAGTTGAGTCCATGCTGTGTGCTATGACTTTAAACAGCGATGGTGAATTGGCGCATGCTATGAAACTAGCCGCTTGCTTACTTTTGCCGGAGAAGCTTGCTGCGGCATGGATTGACAGACTGACAGCAGATGACAGGCTATACTTGCCGTCGAAAGCAATCATTTCGCAGAGACGTGCTGCTTTGGACATGGGCTTTGCACTGTTGCAACAGGCTAAGGTCCAGGCGAGCTTGTTGAAGGGAGTTTTCATTTTCGCTTTGACAGATTCCTCTCCACAAGGCGGCCGCGATTATGAAGTTACTGTGCTGGATTTTGTTGAGCATCAACATGCTGCAGAGCTGTTGTCCTACGTGCACTCCTGCCGGCAGTAACGAAGCAGCAGTCAGCTTTATGTAGTTTGACAGTTTGACAGTTGTCAAGTGTGAGTCTGTGAGTCTAGGACCCTCTGTCGTCTAACATTGTGTCGTGGTCATGCTTTGACGTAGCTGCACTGCAAACGCTAGAAATACGATGGCATGACTTGGCTGTGCATATCGTCAGGAGTATGTGCTCTGGTCACTTGGGTCACCCAGCGATTGTATTGCGAATCCAAGGTCTGAAAGCATCTCGCCCGGCATCCGCTTGACCATCCAGCAGATGCGACGAAAGATCGTTCAGCTCATCCCACCTCCTACGACGCTCGGTGGCAGGTCGGCCAATGCAGGCCATCGCCTGTCTGCTTTTTTGCATTCTCTGCATCTGATTGCTGGAGACTTTACAATCCTGCGGCAATTGCTGAAGAGTGTTGTGAGTATCACGACAGACCTTGGCGTGGAGAGTTTGCTTACGAGACTGGAGCCTTTTGAGCTGTCTGCCATGCTACCGTTTTTCGAGCCACCCAGGGCAGATAAGGCTGAGTCTTGCCAGCCACAGGCGAGTGATTGTCAGGGTCAGGGTTTTCAAGTAGTAGCAGAGCCAAGCCTTGGGGATGATGATGATGTAAATGTAGGGTTTTCGGTCCAAGCAGGGCTCGAGGAATTCTTGGATTCAGACTCTGTTCCAGTCTGCCCCCAAAATGAAGATGATGGGCCTGTATCCCTTGAAAATTCTTTCGGTGTAGGCGGCCTCTTGCACATAATCCATAATGCAACAAAAGATTTGGGTTCCTGCATGGAGTGCTACGATGAGCAAGTTTCGAAGATGTCAGTCCTGGCGAAATTTTTGCGAGAGAGGCATTCCAAGGAGCGGCTGCTGGCCAAGTGCTTTAGTCAGGGTCTTCCCGGCGAGGCCGTCTTCAAGCAAGCTGTGTCAAAGTTCAGGTCTCAATGCTATCGTGGTCGCTGGGGCACGGTTGCTTCATGCGCTTTAGATCTGCAGGAAGTGTTGCCTGCCGTGAGGTGGGGTTGGAGCTTGCCAAAGTATCTGGAAGGAGGTGCCGTCGCCGGTCAAGGCGAAGCAGAAGGTGCATCCATTGCAGAGGTCGATGCACTCGTGCGATGCCCCTTCTTTGAAGCATACCTGTCCATGCTTGTGCTCTTGTCAGAAGTGACCCTGCATTTGATTGCATGGTCAGAAGGATGCCCGTGTCACTGGCATCTTCTCACAGGTGGTGGTGCAGCTTCAATGGATGCTTCGACTAGGTGTCTCCTGGAATCATGCCCGATGCGGGGCCGTCGTGCCCCGGAGTTGGCGTTGAATGACTTCATGCAAGAGCTTTCTGCTTTGTCGTCGCATGGGGCTACGTCATTAGTTCAAGGCTTCCCCCCGGATCTTCCAGTAGAGGAGCGAACCAAGATTGTGCAAGACTTTGAGTTGGGTCGGTCGTTTTTGACGGCTGTGCTTACCTTGAAAACCTCTCATTTCCGAAGTTTTCCATGGTGTGCTGCAGGCCTTGCTCACCATGATCAGGAGCGTGCTCGTGAGGTCTGGAATCGCATCCGGTGTCTGTCGGATGAGGGGCCTGAGGCCGTCCGGCTTCGCAAGCAGTTGCCTCGCTTGTTTTCGCGAGATGTCTTGCAGCAGGGTGACCAATGGTGTTGCGGTGCAGATTTGAGTTCGTGTCCATTGTTTGCAGCTGAGATCGCAGGCTTGGCATTAATTCCCACTGCAGAGCGACGTGTGGAAGCCCAGCATGCCCGCACACAGAAGGGCTCCAAGAAGAGCCCATGCCATTCCCCAGCATACATGTCCTTGCAGATCCGAGCCAAAGACTTGCGAGATGCAATGTGCGGAAACCCCAAGGATTTCGTTGCGCAGCTTGCGCCGTGTGTGAATGAGTGCCGAAGTTACAAAAAGGCGGCCAAAACCATGAGGCTGGGGCTGCATCCAGCGTTTGTGGAATCTTCTAGGCCCCGTGACAGGCGGGTTCGAGATTTGTTGTATCGTGCCGACATGTTGAGTCAGCATCAGACCATGCCAGAAGTGTTTGTGCGTGACCCAGCCACTAAATCGGCCCGGCGGCCAGCGCCCCCAACGGCAGAGGAGCATGCAGTTGAGGCCACAGCGCTGGGGCCGATTCTGCATCGACTTGCTTTGGAACATGTGCTTGATCGCTTGCCTGTTGTTAGGAACTCGGGAGAACCTGTGGTGTTTGCTGTGGCCTATGAGTCTGGGGCTTTCGCCCTGCTTCGTGAGTTCTTGCTTCCCTCGCAGGAGCAGCAGCCGATGCCGATGTTGACGTACTCATCATCTGAGGTGGTTGCATCCGATGAAATAGTTGAGGCATCCGGCCCTGGCCCTCGCAGAGAAATAGATGTTCTCTTTCAGAAAATCAGCCAGGCAGAAGCAACACATCATCAGATGACAGGCGTCTTTTTCAAGTTGTTGCCATCCATGTCGAAGATGAAACGCTTCCAAGCTGACGGTGAGCTGCGACTGAGCAGCACGGACCTCCCCATCGCGTTGCTTCGGGCGGCTTCCTTCAGCCAGGAGCGAAGAGAGCTGCTCGTTGATTCGGAGTTGCTTAACATGCGGTCTGCAGTCCGAGGCCTTGCTGTGGACGACCTTCCTTGTGTGCTTTCATTTAGCAGCTTGTCCTTGTCGCAACTGAAATCCTTGAGAGTGTTGAAAGTTGACCCCAGCATTGTATATTGTTTGCGGTCTTGCCAAGACTACTCGCCTCCCCTGTCAGATTCGCGGGCCTTGCGAGTCGTGCTTGAGAAGATTTTCTTGAAAGGCAAGGCAGGCGTGGCAGACACATCATCCTTCACGGCTGAGCAACGATCACTTCTGTTGCCTTTGCAGCAAAACGGTCTGCTGACTGAGGATCCACCATTCAAGCTCACAGACAAAGGTTTGCGACATGTTTGTTTGGCCAATGCCGTGACCCACCCACGTCTTCTGCTTGCGAAGTTGCCTGTTCCACCTGTGGAGCAGTCGAAGTGGCAGCTGCTGCAAACACTGTTGGACGACGGCTGGGAAGCACGTGTTTGCCGTGCAAGCCAGTGCCGATCAGCTGTGCCCTTTGATCACAGGGTTTTGCCTGCTAGCAAGATTTTGTTCCTTGTGCAGCAAAAGTCCGGTGTCGTGGTTGATCGCCTGTACCTGCTCGCTTTGACATTGGCTGTGCAGCATGACTTGCAGCCAGTTCGGCACGGTCAATCAGCAGATGTGTACAGAAGGCTCCTCAGCGGTGTTCCTGACCTTGCGTTGCCAGAGCCACGGGCGTCACGTGCCAGAGTGCGTGCCTTCCGTGCCATTGCAGAAGGCGATGAATGGTTAGATCATGTCCCTGTGCGGCCGCCCGCACGCAAAAGGAGAAGATTGAAACAGCAACAACGCCCCGAGCCGCTTCCAGAGGGCGGTGCTCACCCGGCAGCCATTGAGCGTGACGATGGTGGTGCCAGTGCTGTCTGTGATGCATCTCCTGTTGCTGCTGTAGAAGATGCCCAGGATGCCCAGGATGGCCCCGGCGATTCCGATGATGCTGGTGATGTCGATGCATTGCTTCGCATGATAGATGAGATCGACGAAGATGAAGCAGCAGCTGAAGTTGAAATTGAGGCAGCTGAGGCAGCTGCAGACTCTGCAGACGACGGCGGAGGAGTGGGCGACATCCTGCCTTCAATGCCCGAGCCGGCACCGGCGGAGCCTAGCTACAGTGGCAATTCCAGCAGCAGTGGGAGCACCTCAGATTCCGATTCCAGCAGTGGCACGTCTGATAGCAGCTCAGGTGATTCAAGTGGCAGTGGCTCAGGCAGCATCTCCACCGGCAGTGGAGCCACGGACGGCGCACCGGCTCCCAAAGCAAAGGCAAAGGCGAAAGCAAAATCCAAGGCTAAAGGCAAGGCCAAGGCAAAAGCTCGTGCCGGCGGTGGCGGTGCACTCGGACCCCTTACCTTTTTCTGGAGAGGCTGTAAGTTTACTCCCATCAAGGGCAGTGATGGGAGCACAACAGGATACGAGGCCACCTGCAAGCATGCAGCACATGAGCAGTGCCGTCGGACACTCCTGTTCTCTGCTCATGGCGGTGAAGATAATGCGTTGCTCAAGTTGAAGTGGTGGTGCCTTCAAGCAAGGCACTATGCGAACAGGCAAGAGCATGTTCATCGGTGCCCGCATAGTATTCCTGGTGTGGCACCCGCGGCAGCTCAGCTGGATGCACAAGGCTTCGGCTTCGATTGAGGGGGAAAGAGTCTGAGTGCTTGAGTGCTGTCGTCAGGTGCAATCAGTGCATGGATGTTTCAGTTTGCTGGTTCTGGTGTGTGTGTGTGTGGCACAGCGCTGGCACATGTCAACGGCACACAGCAGACGTAACAAGGTCAGAGGTCTATAGGTGTTTGAACCTTCTGTCCGTGTCCTCAAGTTAGGAAAGCCCAAACAAAAAGCGCTCACCATTCAGCGAGTCGGGGAGTCAGCAGAGTTACCGTGTTGAAGCTCATGCACCCCATCATGAAATGTAGTCTCTGGTCTGTGGCACTTCGCCGTGCAGCTCGTACTTGTGTGTCTAGCATAGTGTCCCCTTGCCCTAGCAGAGAAGGTGATATTAGTACCGAACGAAGAAGATGATGAATCATCCTGATGATGGTGACGGCGACTGTGGTGATGAAAGGTTAAGACTTAGGATGAGGGTGCGAGGCGGCGGTGGTGGTGGTGGTGGTGGTGGTGGTGGTGGTGACGGCGTGATGGTGATGGTGATGTGTGATGATCTGATGATGACGACGACGATGATGATCATGCTGATGCTTGGGTGCTGGTAGTGGTCATGTTGTCTTGCTGTTGCCAAAAGATGGTGCGATTATGGATATGATGATGGTGATGAGCGGTGATGTTGCTGCTGGCTGTGAAGATGAGTATGTTGATGCTGCTGGTGTGGATGATGCTTGGTGATGCTATAGTAGTGGTGGCACAGTGGTGGTGATGCTGAATGATGACTTGGAGACCAGCTGCTTTGACTGAGTGGTTGTGGTTCACACAGCAGGTCAAGGAAGCCCTCAAAAATAATGATTGCGTGACGTTAAACCCTTGGGTGCCAGCAACCCGCTTGCCCAAACCAACCTGGAGCCCAAAGCCGCCAAATCCCCAAGAACGCGCGGTAGGCCTAAAGTGCAGCCGCAACGGCTTGTGTGAGCACAAACGGTACAAACTTCAGGAACAGTCGCAAATGCAACCAAGAGCAACGTTTTTCGGTATTTGCAGCGTGAGTTTCGTCGAAGAGTTGCTGAGTTGGCCTTTAGACAGCCTTTAGGAGGCAAGTTTGCTCCGTGGTCGGCTCTTGGGTTGCCTCTGAGGCCCTCCGGTTCTCCTCCGGGTCCTCCGGTTCTCCTCCGGTTCTCCTCCGGTTCTCCTCCGGTTCTCCTCCGGTTCTCCTCCGGTTCTCCTCCGGTTCTCCTCCGGGTTTCCTCCGGTTCCTCCGGTTCTCCTCCGGTTCTCCTCCGGTTCTCCTCCGGTTCTCCTCCGGTTCCTCCGGTTCTCCTCCGGGTTTCCTCTGCTTTGAGATTTGTTGAGATGAGTATGCCTTTGCAATTGCAAACACATTGCTTGGTAGGAGCAGTTTGTCTTGAATTCTGCGAAAATCACGCAGAATCTATTGAACTATGCGAATCCTATCCATTTCTGTGCATTTCCTTCCGAAGAAGCCGAAACAGCCAGAAACAGCGCACTTTAGAAGACTTGTTCAGTTTAGGGTTTGTGCGCACCAAACTGCCGTACATGGAGGGTTTTGGGCGCTACGGGCAAGTTGGGCTTCCGTAGTCTTGGGTCGGAGCCGAGTCGGAGCTGTTTGCTTACTTTCGGCGATCCTGGCACTTCCAGGGACTCTGCAGCTTCCGGGTTTGGTCGGGGCCGTTTGCTTACCTTTCGGCGATTGTGGGGCAGCCAGGTGGCTTTGGGTCAGCTTAATTTCGGCGACTGTTTCCGGGTGGTTTTGGGTCAGGGATATTTACTTGTGTCAGGGATATTTACTTGTTTCCATGTCAGTTCGTGTGCCCGGCAGATGAGCAAATGCTGTCCTTGCATGTGATGTGCACAGCCGACGCAGGTGGTACATGTATGGTTCCAAGGGGAACCGACGGCGGGCGAGCATGATTCAGCATGATTGCAGATTCCCAAGAATGAATCACAAGTAACAAGAATAGACCAGGCAGGGTCGCTAGCGAGCATGTGGTTTTCTAGAACAGCTGTGCCAGTGCGAGTTCTTGTGAGAGTTGAACCCGGTGGTGCGTCAGTGATCATTGGTAAAGTATTATAAAGTAATGGCAGACACCAAACCCTGTGCATGTTGGCTTTTCGCCCAAACACTACTCTGCGTATGCCCTGTAAGCCTTCTAGCTACTCTAGTTCCTCCCCATGGCAATGGCAGCCTTGGCCCGTGAGACCCCAGACAATCATGTGCGAGACTTCGCAGTGAGTTTGCTGAGCAAAGCCACAAGAAATGCAGAAAACCGTGATCGCCTGCAGTACTTCAAGGATGCAGGCCTAAAGGTTCAGAGCGTGTGCAGTGGCATTGACGCAGTTGGCGAGGCCTTGAGACTGCTTCAGTTGGCCATGCAAGAAAATGCGGGGCACGCAGAGGCCGCCGAGGAGACTGACGGCGACGACGGCGACTTGTGGGTCGTAAAGAGCTCCTGGTGTGACAGTGGCGCAGCCCAGCAGGCATTTTTGCTTGCTCGCGCAGATCAGATAGATGGTCACTTACGACCATGTCTTTTCCAATCTGTGGAAGACATGGTGGCCGACAGTGTGCGGGAAGAATTGGGGATGCTGACAACGCCTGCCTGTGCCAATCGTGAACAGAAGACAGCAGCTGCAGCTTGGTATCAGCAGCTCGGCATCTCGTTGACAGAGAAAGGTCCATTGGCATTTCCAGCGGAGCATCAAGCATTTTGCTGGTGCACAAGCAGCAGTGTCAGGTTAGGCAGTCCAGATGCATGCCGGCCGGCATGCTGAAGACGAACCCCGTGCTCATGAATTGCGCAGGACTGCCCTGCGTTGCATACAGCAAAGTAGGGCTGCGGCGGCAAGCCGCGGATCCTTCGGAGATGGCCGTCCAGGTGTATCTCAGTGAGCGACAGCAGTGTCTGGAAGATTTCTTCCTTTTCGAGAATGTGAGTTTGTTCCCCTACGAGAAGATCGAGCAGAAGTTGCGGCACACTCACCACCTGGTGCCTCTGACCTTCGGACCCAAGGACTGTCCTGCTGTGTTGCTGCATTTCACTCATTGAAGTCTATGTTCTGTGCAGACAGTGACAGTGCAGGTTCAATTCCATGCTGTCGCATGAGCAGATTCCGTGTTCGTGCGATTCGCGTGTGTGTATGCTTTATACTATGCTTGTGTGAGTGTTTGTGTGTCACTGCATGCAAAATACATCAGACTGTCAAAGAATGGCTGCCCTTGCGTACGATTCGAACCTGCCACAAGGCCATGAGGACACATATCAGTGACTGTCAGTGACTCAAACCTTTGGTGACTTTGGTGACTTTGGTGCACTTTCCACGGAGCCACGGAGCCAGCAAGGCTCTTGTTTGCTTGGGTCATGTGGATTGTATCTTAACGAAATCCTGATTTCCAACCCACCGAAATCCAGAGCCTCAAGATGGGGTTGGAATTTCACCAAATCCGTGAACGAAACCCTGATCAAGGGGTGGTTGGCAGTGGTTGGAATTTCACCAAATCCGTTAACGAAATCCTGATTTCCAACAAACGAAATCCAGAGCCTCAAGAGGGGGTTGGAATTTCACGAAAGCCGCTGTCCATTTACACTGTTTCAACCAATAATATATGCGACGCGATGATTGGTGTGATTTGTGGGACGTTCGTCCCTGGGCCCTGGGTGGGATTGGCGGGCTGGCATGCTGGAAATCATGTGAACAATGAGCTGTGCAAGTGTTTATGCATACTGCACATACCTCGTCACATAACTACTTGAAAACCAAGATGACACTGTTATGACATACCTGATTCATCGTGCAGTTTTTCTTGGACAAGATCCAGCGTGAGCCACCGTGCCTCGTGCGAGCACTGCCATCCTTGGAACCATGGACGGCGACTCTCCAGCTCAGCAGAGCCGTCAGGCATCCACTCAGATCGAGAGTGGCGGTGGCAGTGGAAGTGCTACGGTGGCCCAGCGACCGCCGACCGTGGCCCAGGCCAAGGGCAAGGCCGCCGCAGCAAAAGTGCCAAGGATGTGTGCTGCTGAGGATTGCCCCAATGAAGCTTGCAGAAATCAGCGTTGGTGCCAAGATCACCGGCGGGCTCATGCAGCCATGGTTATCAATGCAAGGAAGCAGGGGCAGGAGGACGAGCTGAAAGAAGTCATGTCATGTGAGATTCGAAGCAAAGTGGCGATGCGTGATTGGTGCGAGAAGAACCCAGTGGATGGGAAATGGTCTCGCAAGAGAACTCACGACTTCGCGCAGTACCAGCACGTCGAAGGCACCTTGGATGAGCATGGCGACAATGACCAAGATTGGCCGATGACGGAAGCCGAGTTTCTGCATTGGGCCACGGACACCAAGCGACTAACCAGCACCGGGGCCTCCAACTGGTGGAAGGAGTTGCTGGTGTCTTGCAAGAAGGACTTCAAGGGCAGAGAGCCCCATGGGGCTCTGGGAGCTCAGCGCCTTTGGGTGCCGGCAGCGGAGTTTAGTCAGCGCAAGAGAGCCCGCTTCAATCAGTCGCAGGTTGTGGAGAACAGCCGCCCAATGAGGAGACTGGCCGAGGATGACCTGGATGATCTCAGGGCTTTTGCTGCTTCCAGAACAGCTGATGAGAGCTTTCTACGTGGAGAGCCACGGCGAGTGGCTCCTCGCGTTTCGCAGCCGCAGACGCCGACGGGGCCGGGGCTGCCATCCACTGCTGCTGCTGGCACTTCGCCAGCCGGGGCCGAGGCAAACACGAGCCCGCAGAAGGAGAAGGCTGTGGACTTGGCCCTCGAGAAGCCCAAGCTTATCAACAAGCAGAAAGCCGAGCTTCGAGGGTTGGAAACTGGTTTGCGAGAGGCAGCCCGGAAAGGCATGGAGCAATGGACCGCCTGCAGCAAGGACTCGGACTCCACATCCGATCCGTCTTTGCAGGCATTGATGCCTCACCTGGAGTTCCGGTTGCGTTGCTCGGCAGCTGTGTTTGAGTACAAGGACGTTGACTTCCTTCAGGATGTTTCCTTCGCAAAAGACAAGGACAGCGTTGAGGACCTCCTGAAGAACAACCCGGAGATGCTGCCGGTTCAGGAGGAGCACGTGAAGCACCTCCAGTCTTTCTCAGGACTCCAAGACGGCATCGACAAGGTCGTGGCAGCGGCCACAACCGTGGCACAGCTGGAGGAAGCCAAGGAGGCATGGGGTGCCAAGAAGCTTGCTCTGAAGTCTTTGGAGAAGGGTGTCAACCAGGCCACCAAGGACGCCAAGTCCCGAAAGGCCCAGCAGCAGAAGGAAGCGCAACGCAAAGCCCAGGCAGAGCAAAAGAAAAAGGATCGCGAGCAAGTGGATGCTTTCAAGGAGCAGAGCGACCAACGTGCGAAGGCGTTGTTGGCAGAGAAGAAGGGTGGCATCAGCAAGAAGGGCTATGTGGCTTGCCAGTTCATGTTCGACAAGATGTCGCAGAATGCTTTGCCAGACGGCTTCAGCCTCCAGTCCTTCACGGAAGTCGAGGTTGGGAAGCTGCCCAGCATGTCTGGGCCTTGGGTGCTGAGAGGTGCCGCTGCTGTGGCTGTGGACAAGTGGTCTACGAATACCATCGTTACCAAGACAACGCAAGCCTACGCAGTGAAGTATAAGGCCTTCCCCGACTACCTCAACCGTGGCAGAGTCTCGGCTGCTTTCGAGGCCAAGCATGGGCACGAGAACACGGTCGACATGTTCTCCGGCATGGTCCCCCACGTGAAGAACATGCAGGCCTTCCCTGCGAGCCAAACCTTTCAGAACACAACCTGGCTCGCAGGATACTCCCCCGAGATGCGGTTCGTTGGTTTGCAAGCCAATGGCGCTTTGACATTGAAAACCATGGCAATGGGTCAGGTCCTACATGTGTGTCTCTCCTGCACGGATGTGGTCAAGGGGCTCATGGAGCTTGGCATGCTGAAACCTGATTCAAAGTTTGCCGATGTCGATGGCTTTTGCAGCCTGCTGGAGGACTTGGACATGGATGCCTTCGTGAAGATGCATAAGGCCGGCGTCAAGCTGTACATGCACAAGGCCATCCCCGGAGAGGTCATCGGCATTCCAATGGGATGGTTTTGCTTCGAGCTTGCTGTTGACGGTGCCGTGCTTGTTGCTGCCCGTCAAGGCTTCTTCATTGTCGACACGTCGGAGGAGGACCTGAATCAGTACAAGTCCATGCGAGACATCTTGATCATGTGTGGCAAGGCCGGCGACAAGTACAACCAGATCATTGACATGCTTTCTCAGAAAGGAGGTGACGGCAACGGTCAGTGAACGTGAAGGTTGACGTGATTGCCGGGGCCGGTGGCGCTGGTGGCCTAGGGCTGGCAATCTAAGTCCTGATGGCATCGTGAGTCATGGGTGATGATGCCATAATTTTCCTAGGGATGCGATTTGGCAACCAGCAGCTTGAGTGCAGTACAGGTGTTGCGTTGAGTGTATGTTGTACGTAACAGGCATGAAGTGACAGTCCGAGCGTTGGCCGACTGTTACATGAGTATAGTATAGATTGACAAGTTTGTTTGTTTATCTGGTTGATTGAAGCAATGCTTGGTGCAGGGCATGTAGATCAGTCACATGTGAGCTGTTGTCACACGAATAGACATCACCTGCCAGCACTCGTGCGTTCTGCGTGTGGGCTTGCTGCTCGCAGTCTGAACTGTGCCAAAATCAAGATTTGGCTTGGGATTATCGAAGCCTGCACGGCTGCACGGGCGAACCTGTGTGGCGGTGCTGTGCGGGCGGCTTTCAAGAGCGACGTTTTGTGGCTGAAGTGCTACATTCAGTGCTGAACAAACAAGAAACAAGCTGAGTGGCTCAGTTCACTGGGGCTCTCAGTCAATGCAACGCTCAGTGTGCCCGTGCCCAGTGTGCCAGTGTGCCAGTGAGTCACTGAGTCCATCGAGTGCAAGAGAGAGTCAGGTAGAGCCAGGGCCAGTCAGGGCCCCAGGGCCCCAGGTCCGAGTCCCAGGGCGAGGGTGAGAGTGAGAGTGCAGGTGAGGGCCGGTGAGGGTGACAGCGAGGGAGTTTGCGACATGCGGGAGTTGAAACCTTGTGACGTGTGAGTAGTGCAAGTGATGCGACATGCGACGGTCTGTGTGTGAGAGAGAGAGTGAGACATAGAGAGGGAGAGAGAGAGAGAGAGAGAGAGAGAGAGAGAGAGAGAGAGAGAGAGAGAGAGAGAGAGAGAGAGAGAGAGAGACAGAGAGAGTCAGTGCGAAAGTGTGAGTGACAGTGAAATGAAAGCAGAGTGAGAGCAGCATTGGATTGGGATGTGTTGCCTGGGGCAGGACCTGGGCTTTCCGTGCAACAGACCTCGGCTGTATGTGCTTGGCATCGCGAAAGACAAAATGGTTTGGATCCCACCGCCAAGCGGAGATGACGAAGCTCAGCGATTCTTCGGAATGTTTGGAGCCGAGACCACCTCCTACGGCGACTGCTATATGACGGATTCGTGGTCGTCTAGGCGCTCCCAGCTATCAGACCGCATGAGGTTGCGTCAGCTTCACTTGGGTGCAGGAGCACTGCTGCAGGAACCGGCAACCAGGGCGGAACGATTCCAGTGCTTGTGCAATGCAGCCAACCCGAGCAACACCGCTGCTGCAACGGCATATGAGCAGATCCGCCAGAAACGACCGTGCACGGAGATGGACTTGCCCTTCTTTTGTGATTGGGAGCAGAACCCGGCCGCTGGAAAATGCACTCCGTCGCCCTTCGTGCCCTGCTTGTTGACGCATGGCAACCTGGTGGAGCACACATCCGCCCGAGCTTTGACTGATGCTGAGCTCCTCAATGTACATGGTTGGGGAACTCTCAGGAACGACCGCTACAGCTCCGACATCATGCAGGTCGTCGCCTCACTATCCTCTTCGTCGGCAACGATTTCGAGAACTATGAAGACGTTTGTGGGCAATTCGATGCACATTCCGAGTGCGCTTGCTGTCCTACTGTATGGCTTCACAAACATGTTGCGGTTGAGTGACGTGAACTCCAGGGCATGGCTGATCACCCGCCGATCTGCCTCGTGGAGCAATGAGATCGGGGCCGCTTCTCCAGGCCGGCGTGCTGCTGCTGCTTTGTGTGATGCTTCGGCTGAGTCTTCGATGTCGGCCAGCCCAAAGAGAAAGAGCAAAGGCAAAGGCCGTGGAAAAAAGCGGCAGGCAGAGGACATGGCTGATGATGCGGCCGACGATGTTGCATTTCGAAGAGCTGCGAGTACGATTTTCGACTGATGGGTAAAGCGGTAAATCTTGCGGCCGTGCTTTTTCCAGCTCGAGGCATTCCAACAACGGCAGTGTGGCAGTTTGTACAGCAAATCCCATGGGGAACAGACTCAGTGGCTGTTGATGAGTGTGCAAAACATCCATTCCGAACAAGCTTTCTGTGAGGTTCGTCAGTTCGTGCAGCCATATTGTCGGGTAGTGTCAGGTCAGCATCCAGGTTTCTTTCAAATCATTTCTTTCCGTCGCGTTCGTCTTTCTATAATTTCTCTCCTGGTATGGGGTATCCAGACCTCAGTTTTCCCAATGTCATCTCCCCCGAAAACTTCCTTCCTTTTTTTCTCCTCGTGCACCCCTTTTCACCCTTCGTTGGTCGTGAGCTGCGGCTCGGGAAGGAGGTGGTGGGTTGTTTTGTTTTGGGTGCCCTTCGTGCGAAAACGTGCTCTCGTGCTTCGTTTCTCTTACTTCTCGCCCCCCAATTTTGAACACACAAACACTCAACACATACGAGTGTTGACTAGAGGGCACAGAGGTTGCAGTGCAGCTTCTGCCGCACGTTCAGGCCCTCATGAGCATTACCCCCCAACATTCCCTAAACCCTAAACCCTACCTTCAGCCCGAGCCCGAAACCCTAAAATTCCCCCAAGGCTCAAACTGAGGCTCAGATACCGGCTCAAACCTTGAAACTAACCATATATTGGGCTGTCAACTGGGGTGTCGCCAGCAGACCTGGGGAGTCACAGCAACAACGCGCAAAGCGTTAACTTACTAGCGCTCTGTGGCGACTTTCTACTGCGGCAACCTGCTAGTTCCGTCCCCGAAGCGAACCATTCTGTGTTGAGGCCTAAGTCATGGTTCTCTTTCAGCTCAGCGGTGGTCGTCCAAGAGGAGAACAATTGACTCTCCTTCAGGAGAAAGAGCAACTGATAGTTCTTCTCCTTGTGGATTTCCATCAGCGAGTAAATGAATACTGATTGTTGTCATAGTCTTCGCAATGGAGATGTGGCAAAAACTCAGTGGAAATGCAGGGAAGTTGGAGGCCGGGCCTCAGGCTCCCGTCGCTGCAAAACTCCTCCGCTGCACCCTTCCAGCGGTTCTGCGCTCGAGAGTGCCTAGCTGGCCGCAGGATGCAGCGGCTGGACCCTCCAGGTGACTTTCGCCTTTGACGACCCTGGGACTAACGTGGTTGTGTTGATCCTCTCCCCAGCTGTACGCAAGAGCTACAGGATCCGCGCCGAGCCTGAGCTCAACTGGGCTTCTGGCGGAACCTTACGCCTTGTCAATAGTCGCCGATAGTGCAGGCTCTGCCAGAACACCTCGCAATTGTCTGGTATAGCTAAGTAGTGACGGACCTTGAGCCACGTTGCTTCACCTCTTGAGAAGTCTCCACGGTTGTTTGTGGAGCACCATAGTTGTCCATGAACACTGCTGGTACAGCTTGATTTCCCATTCGGTTCACTTGCAATTTTGTTGTCTGGTGGTAACGGACCCTCAAGAGTTGGTCGGATTGTCTCTGGCCGACAATGCTTTCTTGTGGGAGCCGCTGTAACCGACGACATACGTCGTTGAGGTTCTTCTCTCTCCTTGTTATTCCTGAGTGGGAAGCTACAACCACTGCGTGGGAACCTGGATTCAGGGTGCACGCTCTACTTGGACGACCCATTCTTGGGACTTTAAGGCGTTCCTTCGCTTGCGCTGCACTGAGTTTTCGACGCACAACAAGTGATTCGCACGGTCTACATCCTGCCCGGCAGCGTGCTGTGGCAGCGATTGGTGGCCGTCGGTTGCATCCAAGACGCCACTGTTTGCACACCATGGATCGTTCGGTTTCGTCCTTCGGTGTGCGTTCGCATCTGGCTGGCCGGCTTTGAGTTGCACGACTCTGGCCACCGCATCAGATCTGGAAGCCGCTCACCGCAGAGAGCATTGGACTTTTGGATTTTGGTGTGCATGATCGCGACGGAACAACACCGCTTTGTTGTAGTTTTGCTTTGTTTGTTGTCTGCTTGTTTGTAGGGACTGAGTGCTACAGCCGTAGTCGACGAGGTCCAGTCAAGCCAAAAAAAAAAAGGATCGCATAATCCATAGTCAATGCGCCGCGTTGGGCCCGGGTTCGTGCTGCAAAGCTCCATGGGAAGGGTTCGTCCATGGATCGAAGGGTTCCAGACATCAAATGATTTTGCACCGAGCCTTCCTCAGAAGTCATATTCCAATCTTCTAAGAGAATGTGTGGTCCTCGGAATCCGCGAGCTTTTCCACCATGAGGTTGGTGGTGGGAGGGTCCCTCGAAAACCTGTAAATTGCAACCATGAGGAGAGGTCGGCGGAGGTGCTCAGCCTGTCCACGAGAATGGCTGCATGACGAGTCCGCGCAATTTCGGTTGTCAGACAGACAGGGCGGCACTGGATGCGGCACGCAACGGCGATCCTGTGCAATCCTGAATGTGGTTCGGCTTTGGCCAAAACATGCCATCCCAAAACTCTCCACTTCCTGGCGTATGCTGCCGCACACCGCTTGGGATGTCAACTTCTTGGAGGGAAATAATGTCGAGATTAAAATTCTTTAAGTGCTGGAGAGTCAAGACAGTGCGTCAAATGCCAGCTCCACAAATTGCAAGAGGCGATCCTGATCACACCTGCGACTTGAGATTGCGCCCCTGGAGGGCTAGCTTGGCCAATGCAAAGATTTTCAGCGTCTCGGCCTCAGACATAGTATTTTTGATTGGGTGCTTCAGGCACCCAGCACGGACCTTAGCAAGATCTGCAAGCTTGCGTTTGCGGCAGCGCCACGCTCGTATAAAAGAGATGCGGAGGTCTGACCGGCCTTTACGAAACTTTTTCAAAACTCAAATCCTTTGTGCAAAAGTGCAGTGCGCTTGGCAAAGTCTTGGATACGGCGGCATTCCATTGGCGAACTCCAGTGGCCTGAGCATGTGAGGTGCCGACGTGGGCCTGTTGAGACGCCAAGACCCTTCGGCAGCAGCATTGCGTGCAAGCCCCCAGTGCTGGGAGCTGCCGCTTGCACTCGAACCTTGCCCTGGGTGGCTGGCTTCGCCGATTCGCGCACCTATGTTGCCATCATGACTCTGGCCCCGGCTGGGGTTGCAAGCTGCAAAGTGAAATCCAACGGACACCAACCTACAACAACAGCCTGACCGTAATCAAGAAGAGTGGGGCACGACGGGAGCCAGCCTCGAAACGAAGATCGGTAAGATGCTGTTGAGGATGTCCCGGGTCCTTGCACGCACTGAACCGTGCGGGCAGCAGAGGTTCTGGCCAGTCCTGGTAGGATTTCTCGCTCTCTTTCGAAAATTTCCGACCACATCTCACAACGCCGGCCGGTTGCGCCACAGCACCAACACTGGAGAGTCGGATCAATCGAAAACTCAGGGGAACCGGCTGCACTTGATCACAAGAAAGCTGTTCTGGATGCCCGGCCGTCGGCTGCAAATTGCCCGCCGTAATGCGGCAACAACGCTTGCGGGGCTTCATGTAAGCTCGCGGTGCTGGGAGCGGCCTCTTGCGAAACCGTTTCTTTGCCGGGAAACAGGAACGACGGCCGACGACAACTCGATTTCGACGGCGGCGACATTTGGGTTGACATTTTTGCGGCGCGAGTTGGGTTGACATCTAGATTGACAGGGTTGACATTTTCACGGCGCGAGTTGGATTGACATTGACATCAAGGTTGACAATTCCGCGGCGCGGGTTGGGTTGACAATTTTGGTTCGGCGCAAAAAACGCAAGATCGACAGCCAACGATCTTCGGCCTTTTTAGCTCGAAAATTTGAGACAAGCCAATCGGAGCTCGAAGGAGAGCGAAGTGAGCGGAGAGAGCCGACAGAGCGAGTGAGAGTGAGGGAAGCGAGAAAGTCCACAATGGGCCGAAGATTGTTGCGTCCTACGCCCTTGAGCCCTGTCGATCTTTCGTTTTTGGTTCGAGGCTGTAGGCTCAACACCATTTCGTTTTGAATCAGGTCTCAGGTAGACGATCGATTGTGGAGCGAACACCCCGCTTCATAAGAGAGAGATACAGCTGCGATCATGAAGCTGATGAGAAAGTATCCACCGGCAGTGCTTCGGCTGCGTGGCTGTGTGTTGTGTTCACATTTAGTTGGCATCAGTTTTTGATTGAGCAGTGGGTCCATTCAAAGAAATCCTCCTGTGCAAGCCAATGCAAATTCTTGCGGGGCTTCTTGTATGCTGTTTGCAGTCGTTGGCCCTGATTAGATTTCGTGTGCTCATTTTTGACCACCCAACACTTAGCAAACGTCGATATGTTCAACATGGATGTTGTGCAATGCAAAACGGACGTCGTTTCCAAGTACGCTTCGGTGGAGATTGAATTTCTTAGTTCGCGATTTGGACACGGAACAGGACGCAATCATGTGGGCGAGAACCTTTTGAAAAAAACTAAACTTTTGCGCTCTGTTCAAACGTTTGGCGCGTCGACAAAGGCCAGATTACAGGTGGACTGCCAAAGAATCTGTTTGCATTGTTGCACGTTTGCAAGATTGCGTTTGAGTCTGTAGGAACCAGATGCTCGTGGCGGAACAAACTTTGCAATTAGCTTGAGCGTTGTGTTGCAGCTGGACCATTGGGTGTGAGAGCGCTGCAGCGCTGTAGGACGTTTGCATTCCATAACTTTGTGAATTGCATCGGTTTGGCTGCTTTGCATCTGCATGACTTGTCAGCATTGCGTCAGACACGATCGAAAGCAGGTTTCATCATGCTTCATTTTCCATTACGGCCATGTTGGATGTTCGTAACCTTCGCTGCCCATTTTCTGTTGTCGAACCGCTTTGTTTGAGCTTGGTTCCGAATATAAGGGTCCACGAGAACCTTGTCCATGTGTTTTTTTTTCGGATTGGCATTTGGCCACGACATGTTTTCGCTAGGCCATGTTCTGCAAACGTTGGAAGCATAGTTCATAGTTCTCTTAAGCTAGGCTTTGCGGTTTGGTTTGATGCATGTTCCATCGAGTTTCAAGCGATGCCATGTCACCGCCGCCCGAACAAGTTCGCAGTGTTTTCGACAAGTTCAGGAGCTTCAAGTTTTCATGTTGTTAGTCGGTCGCCTTGGGCAACTGTGATGGTTGCAACAGGTTGGTGTGACGCTGAATTGTGCGATTTAGTTTGTATGTCAAGTTCGGAAGGAGTGGCGTGAAGTCCACTGATGGGCGGCGAAGGAGTCCAGCGCATGTGCTGTGCATTGTCCACAGTGTACTGGACGGGCTTCCTATGCTAGCAGCTTTTGCATGCTAACGGCGGATGGATGGAAGCAGTTCCAGGAGCTCCACCCTTGGCAGCCGAGCGACTTGGTTGTGTCAATCTGGACTGCCGGTATTTGCAAACAACAGCGAGGAATTTGATGGGTCTTGCAGATTGGGGGCCAGGCTGCCTCGTGCAGATTTTGTGCGTGGCAGTAAACATAGGCATAGGCCATTCAGAAAAGGTGCGATTGTAGCAGTTGTGATATAGACATTTGGTTGTGGTCATGTTTTGAGTTTAGGCGTTTGTCCTCCTTCTGTTGCTTGAGCGAAAGTTCAGCGAAAAGGTTTCGACGACTGTGTCTACATCACCTTCGGCAGACAGCCCAAGAAGTCCCAGGTTCAGGCCAGGCTGGGATAGGTTTCATGCAGCTTGATCCGGTATGCAGTCTGGAAAGGGGCTTGACGGTTTCCGGCCGGAGTGGAACATCGGACAAGCATGTTACAAGCCGAACAATGCCCGTGCGACAGGCACAATTCTGAACATTCTGGTCGTGCCACCGCCTTTCTGAATCAATGGGTATCCTCCGCACCGTATTGTTGAGTCATGCAATGATCAGTTGCATAATTGCATGGTGACGTGCTGTGTCACTTGCGAAGCGTGCCAGGAAAAGCAGCGTACTCGACTGCGGGCAGAAATTAAGGCTGCCATATGTCGCTTCTCTCGGGGTTGCCACCAGCCTGACGCTGTGATCTGGTTCAACGTGTAGCTGCAGGACTGGACAAGTCGCTTGCAGAAGACAGGCGACCTTGCTTCCACCGCTGGAGGTGGCATTTTTTCCTCCTGGTGCATGGGTCATGTGCCGTACGTCGGACGTCGGGCATGCATTGTTGGTTGGGTTTCATGTTCGCGCTGACAAGCACTCCGCTTGAGTCTTTGCTCGCCATGTACAGGCCCAGAACTTGTGTCCGTCGAGCCAATTGTCTCACTTGGTGAAGATCTCCATCAGCGGACGAATGGCTCCAACTACAGGCACGACAGGGCCTTCCATCGTCGCAGGTGGGCTTGTTTTTGCCGCCAGGGCGCGCTTGAGGCTGCAGTGTGAGGACTGCAGCAGATTAGAAAGTTGTTAGAGGCAGCTGTGAGAGTGTGCAATTGGATCTTTCCCGTGTCTCACTGCCCCGCTGCCGCTTGCCTGGTTTCAGCAGGACGGCATCCATGCCTGGAGCACAGAGCCATTCACGCACTGGTCTCGGATGCGCAGCCCCAGAAAATAGAGTTTGTAGATTGATAAACCTGCAGGGCATCGCATCGCAACATCGCACCTGCACCGGACTTTTGATTTGATTGTAACAGATGTCTACTGCGAAGCTTTGCATCATCTCTGAGGCTCGATGAGTTAGTGCGAATCGTGGTGAGGAGCTGTCCTGTGCAGCAAGACGGTTTTTTAGTGGCTCGCACTCGTTTTTCCGGGGGCCCGGCCCGGGGGTGTTGCTTGCCTCTCATCGAGGAGTTTTTAAGATGCAATCGCAGATGCTCCGTCCGGCACGAGGACGAGAGCCGCTTCAGCCACGCGGTGGTGCCGATCGAACAGAGAGGTTGCAAGGGGTGGGTGGACACGTAGCAGCCTAAGCTCATCACGATAGCGATGAAGTGGGTATGACAAGGATGATGCTGACAATTCCGAGGATGACTGGGCAGAGGCGGATGAAGAGGATGTTGATGATTAAATGACATGATATGATGATGACGATGATGATGCTGCAGGGTCACAAGTGATGGTGGCGAGAACGACGGTGATGCCACTGCTTGCCGAACTGATTTGGTTGAAGCTTTGCGCTAGTACTGCCAGCGTTAGTATCGTCATGACATGATTAGCAGTGTTGTTGTTGTTGTCGTTGTCGTCGTTGTTGTTGTTGTTGTTGTCACTCCTACTACTCCTACTCCTACTCTTGCTCCTGCTTCTAATTTTGCTGCTGCTGCTGCTGCTGCTGCAGCGACGACAACAACAGCAACTACTACTACTACTACTACTACTACTACTACTACTACTACTACTACTACTGCTACTACTACTACTACTACTACTACTACTACTTCTGCTACTCCTACTGCTACTGCAACTGCTACTACTGCTGTTGCTGCTGCTACTACTACTACTACTACTACGTCTACTGCTACTACTATTACTTCTACTACCACAACCACTACCACTTCCACTACTACCCCTACGACGCGACTGCGACCACGACCACTACCGCTACCACTACCAACACTGTTCTGGCGTCCTCATCTTTTGACTTATCGTCATTTTCATCATCACCATTGTTGGCTTCCGTCCTCATCCTGCTCGCCATGTTCCTCATCACCTCCCGTCATGCTCATCCTGGTGGTCGCCATCAACCATAATTCTCGTCGCCAGCTGCTGTCGCCCGAAAATATGCACCACCGCCACAGCGACCGCCACCGCCTCGAGCAACACCAACAGTGCATCCAGGTTGACAAATTCAATGTGTGGGCATCGAGCCATCACCCGACCAGGCGATCGCTTCCGGTGCCGACCCTTTTTGGGCTGTCGTCACTTGGCTTTTGGAATGTTTTTTTCGGAACGCATGGGAAAATGGAAGCTTTGCGATGATGGCCAAACGTCACGGCACCTTATCGTCTTGGCAGGTAAGTGTGGCCAGCTGCGCTGTGCAGGACCCAGCTTCTGAGTATATTCCTACGTCGGTGGGCTGTTGCTTCAAGCCCAGAGCTTTTTGTCAATTGCAGGACTCTGCTTGTAGCAGAGACTTGCATGTGTGTCGTACTACGTACAGAAATACTTGATCCAGCAGTTCCCTTCAACATGGATGCTTCAAGGTCAGAACCTGCCTGTTCTGGGCCTTCCTGCTGTGGGCTTCCTGGCTGCTCGCCCAACTTCTGAGGCGACTGGATCCCACTGCCGACTTGATCCATATTCATGTCGTGTATCAACCACGAACTATCGAACAGAAGAAGGACTCAAGCTGATATTGCATTCAAGCTTTGCAAAATTGTATTGTGCGACCAGTGTGAACAGGCATAGGCGAAGTTTGGTAAGGTCTGGTACAGTATGAGCACAATGACTAGATGTAGGAGTCTGGAAGAGAAAGGACAACTGAATCCTTCATCTAATCCAGTTATACAGAAACTATCTGGTCTTGACATTGTATCACATACATTCCCTGCAGGAAGCAGATGTCCACTTTGGGGGCCTGGTTGGGTTTTGAAAGGAACATCCCATCATGTGCTTCGCTTCGCTTTTGACTTGCACACGCCCTCACATTTCAATTGTCAGGCCTTCTGTGCGCCGGCCTGTTTTTGCAAGACGCTGTGCAGCTTGTTTTTGCGGGATCTTGGCATGAAGAAGGTGAGAAAGGAGGTGTAGTACCAGATACGGGTTGTGCATGCTTTGGTGTGCATCTGCAGGTACGTGAGTCGCTTGTGCTTCTGTCCTTGGTGACAGATGCTCCTGACGTGTCCTTGCCTTGTCCTTGGTGAAACCTGCTGTGTGCAATGCTGCAAGAGCAGGGGCGGCAAGGGTTGACGGGAGGAAGTAGTTGGAAGGCTGTCCGCGCTGGAGCCACTGATCGCCATGCTCCTCTCGTTCGCGATTGGGATCTTCGGAGCGCTGCTGCTGCCCGGCTGGGTACAGGGTCTTCCGGCTGGGCGAAGTTACGAGATGAACGGTCTCCCGATCCGCTCAGGATGGCAGGATTGACAGAGGTTTCTTTCATTCCAGCGAAGGCAATGCGGCCCAGGATGAAGTGATCGTCTTTGAGGGAGAGGAGGAGAGGAGAGTCGGAGCTTTCGGATTGTTCTTCAGGCCATCCTGAACCTCGAGCGCAAGGCGCCGGCTTGCGCCGACCGACGTACTTTTGACCTTCTCGGGACGTGGCGACCGCCAGGCAGAGACGGAGAAGGTGCGGGAGCAGCTGGCGCTCTTGCTCCGCAGCCGGGTTCCCAGATCCTGTGTCTTCCAGACCGTGTGCCACGGAGCTTGGCTGCCCGGAACTTGGAACACGCAACGTCGCATACCTCGTTGCAGGCTTCGTGTTGTGACTCGGCAATGAGGTAAAGACTGCCTCCGCAACCTGGACATCTGCAACTTCCTGTCTTTGGGCAGCTCGGCTATTCGGATGTTGCGAAGAAAGCCTCACGCTGTGTGCAGTCTTTTGCAAGGCATGGCAACTTACTTCAACTCCTCTGAGACGCACAAGGTGTCACAACCGTTGCTAACTGCATGGTTCATCTGTCATTTGGAAGCATGGTCATGGGAGCAAAACCGAAGAGTCAGCATATCCATCTTCAAGCGTCGATTAGTTGGCAGTTAGATCCAGGAGGGGCGCTGCTTCGTTCGAAGGCATGAGACAACCGAGGAGTGTGAACAACCTGCGGTGCAGAGGGTTCATCGCCGTTGAATGATATGTGCCATTTTCGAATTCTCGAATTCCCGGTTCGGAACTGCAGCGACCAATGCAGGACTATTTCATGAACCGACGTCGACAGCGCTGCACGCTGTTGTGTGCAAGCTTCAGCAACTGAAAGCCGCCTGTAGCACTTGCATGTTGTGTGTTTGCCTGCATGTGCGCATTCAGTGCAAGTGCACCGAGCGAGGTCTTCGTTGCGATTTCCGCCTCGAGCTTGCACGGAGAAGAGGGCTGCAGGACAGTGGTTGCCACGTCACGCTATGCCGCCATGAAGTCCTTGCTGCCTTTGATCTGCTGTTCTGTCGCCAGGAGCGGTGGCTCGTCTTGCGCAAAGATGGGATCGCCCTTTTTTCCTCGCTCATGGACACTGCTTGCGGTTGAGCTTTGCAGGTACTGCCTTGCTTCAGAAGTCAGCGCTGTAGTCCATTTGCCATCACTCCACTTCGGATGTCTCTGTCGTGTTGCAGCGCAGCACCAGGATACAGATCCCACGGACATGCTTTTCTTTGACACAAGCTTTGCCTTGAGCCCAGAGCAATTGTAACGACCGTAGTAGCACTGCACTGTGCTTCGCGAGGCTTCAGAGCAGCATTGGGATACGGAATCTTCAGAATCTTGCCCGGTTCGTGTTGCACACTGGTGTGGATGATCCTCATGCCAAGAAGGTGGGGACTAGGCAGGCCTCAGAGCCCCGTGGTTTAAGCGGTCTGGAGAATTTCGTCAGGGAGATGTGGCCAGTTGAATTCATTCCTTGACGGCCGAGGCTTTGTTTCGAGACGAGGAGGAGAGACATCACAGTCTGTACATGTCTGCAACAGCTCTAGTGTTCCTTGTTATTATGTGGCTATGCACACACCGCCAAGTTTTATGTCCTTGAGGTTAGGAGAGCCAGGTTGGATTGAATTGCTACCCGGCGTCCAAGTTGTCCTTGAGCGTTGAGCCTGTGTGGCTAGTCCGCGGCTGCAGATGCGCCGTGCTCGGACCTGAACCTGTTGAGGCTCTCTGGAAACTTTATTTAATCACCATTCGGTCCAAACACTGCGGTCAACCTATGGGGTTCCAACATTACTAAATCACCGTGAGATTGAGAACCGAGAAATGATACCACCGTGGGCCCGCTCGCAGTGGACTTAGCATTCGACTTGAACCGTGTCCTTCCAGAGGCAACCAGTGGCTGCGTCCTGCAGGAATACCCTACTTGTCGTGCAATCCAACACTTCGGGCTCCGCCACAGTCACAGTGCCGTCCTACATTTTGGTTTGGGGTCTTTGGCTCCGAGTTTGTGCTCCGGCCACTTCTTCATCTTCAAAGCGTTGCTAGAAGGGCCCTGCCATTCGCCTCCTCCAGGCTCCTTGGCAGTGTAGCGGTCTAGGAATTCTCAGACTTGTGCTCTAGCCATGGCGCTGTGCGCATTTCCTGCCACGGTCCCATGCACATCCGCCTCCCCAAATGCTGCTCCCGCTGCAGATTTCGTGCTCCCGCCAATAGCGCATTTTGTGGCTGTGTTCGTGAGCTGCATGTTGTCAAGAACCAATCGTGCCGCCGCCTCGGCACACTGTTCTTGTGTGTAGAGCTATCTACTTTGGTCACAATCACCTACCTCCTCATCGCAGCATTCTCGCCTGCCACCTGGCTCACATCACATAGTGACCTGACACCGGCACATTGCAGGACCACGTGCTGGTGAAAGGGGCATCGTGGGTCCTCGAGCTGTCCTTCGGGGATGGCCCACGCAGGCATTTTCGCGGATGTTTTGTAGGGTAGCGCTCGTGATGTCTTGCAGCTCTTCCAGTCTTAGGCTTGGATTGGCGTAGTCAAGTTCGATACGTTGGCTTCCAACAGCAACCACTTCGTCGACAGGTTGGTGCAATCATTCTAGCCCACGAGAAGCTAACCACGCCGCTCAACATGTTATGTACGTGATGCCACGAAAAATACATATATATATAGGTATATATCTATATATACATGTATATATATATATATATATATACATATATATATTGATTGATTGCGTGGTACGCGGGTCTGCATGGCCTGTCGAAGGCACAGCAGCGCCCAAGGCTGGTGCAATGCCATCACTGCCGTCTTCTGAGCGCTGACTGAGACCGAGATGCATTTTCAATCTAACTGCAGACACACGGACATGTGAGGTGACGGCACAACTGTCAACGCGAACCAGAGAGCAGTTAGGGCCTTAGCTTTTGGTTTCCTTGACAATCTTGACAGACATCGGATTCTGATCTGCTGAGCAGAGCTCAACCTAGGCGCTATGGATCTTTCGCACCGATACGGCTCCCTGGTGCACCGAAGGCCCAGGGGGGTTTGAGCACCGACGATCTGTTGGGTTCCGCAGTTGTCTTGCCTGCTGGGGTTTCCACAGTTGGCAGGAGAGAAGTGTGCATACGCTTTGCGACTTGCACATTAGCAGGGTTGAGTGAGATATATGAACGGTGAGCCGCCCAGACCGGCGACCGCCATGTGCTCCGCCGGAGCCTGTGCCGATACCTGCTCAACGGCCGCGCGATCTTCCGTGCTGTTGCGGAGGCTCAAAGCTGTAAGGCTGCTTGCGACTCGAAACCCCCAGAAGCTCGCAGGCGATTCTTCTTGCGAAGCACGAGATCTTTATCCTCAGCTTCTTCTTGAGTCCGCACATTGAATTGGTTCGGGATGGTGTGCTTCTCAATCAAACAACTCCGCAAGGTAACTCGGCTTCTTCCGTACAGTCTCGCGAACCTCAGGTGATGAGCTGTCAGGTGTTCCTGATTCCAAGGCTCGTATTCAGGGTTGTTGCTTGGTGTCGTTGAGTTGATAAGGATGCAGTATAACATAACTTCATCGCGATCGTCATTCACGGATTAGGAGCGGGATTTGAGGATTCGTGGCGGCATAATCGGCTTTCTGTTCATCTGCAGTGGAATCTTCCAAATCACAGGTCGAAACACTGTTGAAAGCTGCAGCAGATCGCGGAGTTCGGGTCTACGTGCTACTGTCGGGGGCTCAAACATGACAAAATCGGCGTCGTGTGTCTTGCTACCCCGCACACAGATTCCTAAACCATCCACACAAGCCAGGTACCAGGAGACGGGGAAGGTCATTGCCAACGCTTCAGCATATGCCTTCGCCTTACCATCTACAAAGTGAGTAGGGGTTGTAGTGAGAATTGAGCCAGTTTTCTGCTTTTGCCTTTCCGAAGTGCTGTGGGGACTTGGCTGAACTGCCGAATGTGTGTGGGCTTGTCAACTTGTAGCCGGCCTTCCTGAAGCAACCATGCGAAGCATGCGACAGAAGAAAGCCCACTGGTTGTGAGGCAGAGAACCAGCTCCAGCACAAGAACATATTCGTCATGCGTCACAGGCTGCTTACGCTTCTGACCATCCATGCGCTTATATATATATATATACATATATTGACATATATACATATATACATATATACATATGTACCTCTACGGTACTTGGGCCGGCAAGTGCGCTGTTTTGAGCCTATGTAGCTGCGCCGTGGGGCAGACATCTGTCATGTGTGGCCAAGGCATGTTCAAGCAGATTGTTTCTGCCAGGAGCAGATTTGACAGCAACCTGCTGTGGACACACCACGAGAAGGCACCGCAGATGACAGAGCAAAGAGTGCTCTCTCTGTGAGTGTGTGGGTGAGTGCGTTTGTGTGTGTGTGTGTGTGTGTGTGTGTGTGTGTTTGTGTGTGTGTGTGAACCTCCCTAGCACATGGGAGCAGAGGGTCACTCCTACACTGTTTGCAATTTTGCTTTGCAACTCAATCAGACATTTGACATTTACAGAATCAAATGTTGCAGGGGGCCAGCGCATGGTGTTGTGACGCTGGCCAACGAAGCTAGCAACACCATGGGAAGAGGTTTGGGACGCCAAACCTTGTACCTGCACAAAATTGAGCTGGGGCCCCTGTGCCAGCCCGATTAGAAGGCCCCTGTGCCAAGATTAGAGAGTTTTCAGTTGCCACTTTTGGCGGTTGATTCGACAACAAACAAGTTGTACGGTTGCCACAATCTGACAAGCTTTTGCAACATGAACAACATGCCTCTCTTTTTCCTCTTGCACTCGTACTCTTGGCCGAATCCATCAGTGTGATCAGCGTGGGTCTATGAGACTCCAGAGCAACGGCTTTCCGTCATGGCGCCGTGGTGACCCTCCGGGGAGACCGGTGATGAACCGGGTGTTCAGCCTTCGTTCAGATTGTTCAGATTCTCCAGATGCTACTTTATCTCTCTCTCTCTGATGCTCGCATGTGAGTCTGACATGAGTGCAGGTGCAGTAAGGGACGGCTAATGCGGTAAAGTGCGTCTAGTGAGCAGGTGCTACCTCTCTATTCTGCCCCGTATTTTTTCACTTCTCTATTCCTCAGGGACTGCAAGGGCATGTGCATCTGACATGAGTGCAGACGTGGTAAAGATGTCTACAGCAAGTGAAGCAGCGCTCTCTCCGGAGAGTACTCGGCCCTCCACCTTCCTTCTCTCCGTCTACGACCTCTCAAATCAGTCCAGCAGGGACAATCAGGACAGCCTGCACTTTGCTTGTGCAACTGTGTGTGTTTCACCCGCTTCGTTGCAGCTATGTGGCCGGATTATTTTGCCGCGCAGCCACCAGCAACACCATATGCACCAACAGCCCGACCGGTGCTTAATCAATTTCACCAGAACACCTGGGTACCGCAGTCTCAAAGCTACCCAGCAATGATGCCAACCGGCATTGCTGCCACTCAGCAGCCCACACTGCCGACACAACCCACTACGATTCCTCTTGAGCAAACACACGGCTTCCCCATGATGCCGTGTGGACACACCGCTCCTATTCCACAGCATCCGACGATCTACGCACATCTCAGCACACCACAACCCCAGATGCCACAACAACCTCCACCCCAACAATTCATGACACAACAACCCACACCGCTCATGAATCCTGCTCCTTTGCCTACCCATCCAACAGCTTTTCCCATGAGCCCATCTGCTTCGACACAGCATCAGGTCCAACCTACCACATTCAACTTTCCTTTTGCACCACCTGCCCCACAACCACAACTTGCACCTTGCAACATCCCTCCCACACAACCCATTCAACAATCCCACATACCGCCGCCAACAACAATTCAACAAGCTCCACAACCCCACCCCACCAGTGTTCCCACTGCCGATGCTGCATACACTGCCCCGCAGACACCGGCAATGACGCCCCAACAACAACAACCAACAAACACAGCCAACACCCCTTCCGTCAATACAGTACCACCCGCACAACCACCCCCAGATACGGGATCGGCAGACACTGACCAACTCGCAGCTCGTACTTCCCCCCATCACCCTCCGCTGCCACGCAGACGACGGCATTCACCCACACGCAGCAGAACTCGCACCGTGAGCACTAGACGCCGTCGACACACGCGCAGCCGAGCACGACCTGCAAGCAGCGGCAGACAGCACCGCCGACGCAGACACCATCGATCCCGCGACACTCGCAGAAGCCGTTCTCGCAGGGACACCAGGCGTGCTTCATCGACACCTCCTCGGACCTCGGTTGTGCTCCGCAGCTATTCTACAGTGCGTGATGATGATGCCAACAAGTGGCATTACAGAGCCACACAGCCACGTCAAAGGCCACCTACCCCACCCAAGGTCCCACAAAAAACATTGGCTTCGCAGGTTCAGCGCATCGCCCTCCGCATCAAGGGCAGCCAAGCCGCACAACAGCAGCCCCCAACAAGCCAGGGCACATCCTCGCGCCAACAGCTTCGGCACAATCCCCCCAGCTCTGTTCGGACACCTGCTCCGACTTACGATGCATCCACAACTGCTGCCCCATCGGGTCAGCCAACCCTCGAACAACTGGGCAAACAGAGCAGACCACCACAGATTGATGTGGCGCCTTTCTCTGAGCTTTATGATCATGAAAAGCCGACACCCCACGCTGTCGACTTGGAGGAAGCGCACAAACTCGCCAAAACTTTGGGCGAGATAGCTGCTGACAGCGATTTCAGGCAGGAGACTTTAGCCGATTTCGCGCATGCCGTATTACAGTCGGGCACGCGCTCAGCGTGCAACGAATTGGGAGCAACGCTGACGCCAATATCGGACGGCGTGCATACTATGTTATTCATCCCGTGGGCTGGTGAGACTCGCAGAGCATTCGGCACTCGTGCCACTGACCCACCAGGGGAAACATACATCTACACCGCCGGACACGGCACGAGCATTGCAAGTGCCGCACGCATAATGCGTGAGGACTTGGTCCGCCCAAGTTCTATCAGCCATTGCTTCGACGACAAGTCCTATCCACCCATTCCCTCTTGCGTCATATACGGGAATGCAACCCCAGGAGATGTGTCGGAGAGCACGGTACATATAGTTACCGATCAATGTACGCGGCGGCCCAAGGGCCAACAGGGAGTGATCGTCATCGGGACAATACGGACTAAGTATCAGCATTACAAGATGACGTATCGGGACATGTACAGAGAAGCCTACATCGTGGGGCGAAAGGGTGTTGTACGGACCCCGGAGAAGTGGGGATTCCATTCCGGGCACTTCAGCATCGTTGGATTCGGCCTCATTCAGTGATGTTGATTTCTTCTTCTGTATCTTCCTGCAACTCTCTAGTACTTTTCTTCCAGGCCTGAATCCCTGTACACATAGTCGTTTGCAATCAGGCATTTGCTCCGACCTCGCTTTTGAGCCAAAGAAGACTCGATGCAGCTGCATGCTAGATGCCTCGCACAAGTTGATGTTGACGCTCAAGCCAATCAGGTTGATCATGCATGTTTCATGTGCAGCTTTTGCAGTCACAGGCAACTGTAGTGCCCCACTGTGCAACCATGTACAAGCCGACACAGCCTCAGTGGCATACAACAATGCCAACAGGCATCATCGGTACAGCAATCAGTACCGTGCAGAGACAAACAACCTCGACCAGCAGTACCCCATTGCACCCGATCTCCCCACCACCAGGGATACACAACATCCCACCACACACCTCATCACCAACCCCGACTACTTGGGGTCCAGCTCACATGTCCAGCCACAACAACACGTTCCCACCTTTCCCTCCACCCCCTCCCCCACCCCAACAGTTTCCCGGACCAATTCCGCCCACCACACTACCAACCCCCACACCTGCCACTCCCCAACACACATTTGTGAGTCCATCCCCGATGACGACTCGAAACCCCAGCTTTTCGTCACATACATTACCTCAAGCCACCGTCGCAACCCAACAACAGCAACACCCCAATCCCACGCCTGCAAATCCCCAGATACCAAACGACTTTGTTCAAACACCGGAGCATTGGGACAACAGGCAGCTTTTTGGCCTCAACCTCCCTAAACACATTCAATCTACACCACATTCAGTGCATAACCGCACAGCAGGCATGCCAATCGCAACAGCACCATTGGTCGCATTTTTGCGACACAATTGGTCTTCGTACTGGCTACGGTACGCTGCACATGGCTTCGACATCCATCTCACATGCAGCAAACACGTCAGCGAAGCCGTTTTTACCACTGAACTTATGGGTCAACTCCGAGCAAGGAGAATTGATCTGGACCAAGCGGCCACTGCATTCTGCTGGCAAGAAAAGCTCACACTTGCAAAACGACCAGCAATGTCACACCTTATTAAGGAATTGGTGTTGTACCTGCAGGAGCTGCAGGACCAGTATAACGACGGCAACAAAAAGGACAAGCAAAACGTCAAAGCAGACACAGACAACACACAATCGCAACCCACCGAATCCCCAACACCACCACAATCCAGCAAACCACAACCTCATCTCCCACTACAACCTTCGCAGTCGACAGAGACTGACACTCTGGCGGCCCATCGTATCAGCGACCTTGAAGCACGACTTTCAACAGCACTGGAGACAATTGAAACTCTCCGTGCGCCGGAAGCACACAATGTGGCCCCCAGCACACCAGCATCAAAGAAACCAAAACGATCCACCACGCCCAGCACTCCGATCAACACGCCCTCCCCACCACCTCTCTCAGTTTCCACAATTGAGATCTCCCCCACCACAACCACCCGTGGACAAAAACGAGCCACCATCGATGACCTTACACACACTGACACCAGGCCTACCACTGAGGGCCTATCTCCATTCACCACAACTGCTGCAGAACAAGACAACAACCCGGTACACGCTTCCCCGGCATCGTCATCCACCACAGGTATGCACTTCCCGGGACGCTCCACTCTGGGCGCCAAGCGACAGAAGCAGTCAACGCTTACACCAACGAAGGCAGCACCCCTGGATCCCAAGATGGATCCCCAGCGTATCTTTCAGCAGCCCACAAAAGCCAGTGTTTGGTTTCAAGATCACTTCACTGGCGTTCACTCCGAATCCGGCATTACTAGATGGTTTGGTGCCATTAAAGGCATCAGCGACAAACAAAAAGCACAGGTAAAAAAGTACCTTGACATTGTTGCTTCGGAATTTCCTTCACTCAGCAGCTCACAAGAGCAAACACTGCAGACCGCTGCAGTCGCCTGGGGTGTCCCACCCAAAGCCATCGACAAATTTGGCTCCCCAGCACTGATCAAACTCGTCGCCATCATCAGTCAGATGACAGAGTGACTCCGACAGCACTTACTTCAACACCGACAAACACTTGATCACACAACAATTTTCCGACAAAAACAATTCAAGAACATCACACGCATTCTGGATCAAGGCAGATCCATCTTACAATTCGTCGCACCTTTGGCAGAACCAGTCTCCACACAATTCTATCAAATCATACTCTGGCTTCAAGGCCTGACTTTGTTACTTCGCACACAGCATTTCTACCTCAAACATGAGGAAGGACATTTCTCCAACCTACAGAGACTGTTTGCACATTCAAACATTTCCTTTCCATCGTACACACTCTCTTTCTTTCGTCAGCCACAGGTGGTATACTGCAGAGTTACCACGCAACAACCTTTTCGTGGCTACGTTTACATCGGCAGTACAAGTCACTCTCTCACACAGCGAGAGGGTACACGTAATCGAAAATTCAAGCAACTTCAACAACACAAGATTGTACAAGCCGAACTTTCTTTACGATGGTGGCACAAACACAAATGCTACCACCAATACACACCAATTGTATTACAAGCCAACATACCCACCGAGCAATTAGAAGCCACAGAGAACACTCTCATACAACATCACCAATCCAAGCTCAACTTTCCCTACATCACATCACACATGAAAGGAGCTTTTTCCGGCTTCACAAAAGCAGCCAACAACAAGCACAACGGCACAGCCACTTTATGGGCGAAGCAACGCCGAGGCAAACTACACCACTCCATTCGAAGCTTCACCAACTCCACCTTATTCAACACCAGAAAACAGGCCTGGACCACAGTCTCACATCTTACTTCCAACACCCGCACCAGATTCGACACAACAAAGCAACTCCTTCGCTCAGATACACCAGCAGCCACAGTTTACGCTTTACACAAACTCTCAAACAACTTACCACGACGCGACCGCAGACACGCTCAAAAAGCGCTCAACACCGTCTTCAAGAAACGACGACTTAAACCACCTCCTGTCACAAAACCCATTTACCTACAGCCACTCTTACACCCCACCTTCACCCAACAACTACGACAATTTTTGCGTTCTCGGTTAACAAGCAACAAACAACACATTCCACCATTCCATCTCCCCAGCACAAAACCTGTTTACAAGAAACATCCACCCATGCAACAACTTCTACACAATTGGCGCGACGCCCATACTACATGGCAACCCGATTCACCACCACCCTGTACCTGCTCACCATTACATTCACAAGTTCCCCAGGAGCATATTTTCAACAATCACATTGCTATCCAGCTTGCAGAACTACAACCACAACACCAATTTTTGGCATACTCCGGCAAAAGTAATTGCCTTCAGAAGCCCACACAGTTGGCTTCACAATTATGCCGAGCCATACGCACATGGCATAGATACTATGGACTGCCTTACAACCACCAAACTGCAAAGCAGTTTGTATCTGAACAAATACCACAACACAACGCACACTGCAACCAACACAACATACTCCAGGTCAAGATGATCAAGCAAGTCCAACACAAAATACCTTCGGGCATCATCCACTGCGAAGATCACTTCCCGAACCGCCTCACGTGGTACTGCCCGGCACTATATCACACTGCCATACACAACACTTTTTTAGACAAGGAGATCTTTCGGATCTCGCAGCACCAACCTCTACAACACCACTTTGATGTCTACACAGACATCCGCAGCCTTCTTCCAGCTTACATATGGGCTTTTCCACAATGGGGACGCATCCCACGCGCCTACATTTTACCGAAAAGAAAGAAGCAATTCACAAAAGGCCGTCCCATAGTGGCGTTCATCGACACCATGGGCAGGAAATTGTGGGAAGCCTTAGCGGACGTACTGCAGCTGATGACTTTTCAAGCATGCCCAAACTCCTTTCACCAAGGAGATGGCATAACACAGCTCAAACAAACAGCACTCTTCCTGCATCAACGCAGGAAATTACACGATTCAACAGATTACATCCTTTACAACCAGGATTTGGCTGGCTTCTTCACATCGGTCGATCAGAGCCGGTTTCTTTCAGCATACAGCATTATGGTTCGATGGTACAGAGAAAAGAACCCCCTACACTCTTCCAAATTCTTCATTGACCACTCACAGAAAGACCCCACACATCGAGTCCACAGGGGCAAAAGCAGACAAAAGAAGCAAGAAGCCTCCTCAGGCAACAAACTATGCATTCAATTACAACATATACCACAACTTATCATTGCAGTGCTCCGACTCAACTACTTCACTGTCGGTACGTCACTTATTGAGCAATTTCGCGGTGCACCTATGGGCTCGCCCTGCAGCCCAGCTCTATGCAACATCGTTGTTGCGGTCGAGGAACAGTGTTGGCACCACACATACAAACAGCTTTTCACAAACCACAAGCATTTTCCAGATCACAACAAGCAGGATCAAGCTTTCTTTTTTGCTACCAGATACGTCGACAACCGCGTCCTTCTTTTACCTGCACAGCTGACCCGACTGCCTCCTTTTGCACAGCTCACTGATGCATCTTTTTACAAACCACCGGTTCAGCTTGAAACTGAACCGGCCAACATTTTCCTGGGTTTCGCAATAAACCCTCAGCACAGCAGCCTCACGCATCAATGCACTTTGCACAAGGCGGACATTTTGCACCCACAGTCAGCCACCTCTGTTTCAACACTTCGCAGCAGTTTTCAGGCCCGCACACGCATGGTACGCAGAGTGACAACACCATGCAGCGAGGCCACATCAGCCATTCGAGCCATGCGCGATCTCTACATCGCTGCCGGCTATACTGATCAACAGCTGTAAGCAAAACACTGCGCCAGCTTGCCGTGCGTGGGTCCAGAGCCGTGCAATTTTGCAACATGAGAGCAGCCTTGTATTAACACAGTGTTTCCCGCAGCCATTTTCAGGGTTAACTGAGGCATCATCATGTATAAAAGTGCCATGACTGGCAGATTGCAGCCGAGCCACAAAGCGCTGAGCGGCCGTCCTCGGCCATCCATCTCCAAGCACAGCCGACGCCGCAACGAGCAACCTGCGGTGGGCAGCCACAACCCACAGCCGGCGCTTTTGCGCTCTCAGTTTCTACGTGTTGCAGAAGACGAAGATTTCCAAGACTACCAAGAGCAACACCAAGATCCGGAAGAACAACAGGACGCAGCAGTGGCTGCACCGGCGACTCCGCCATTTCCACCTCCGCATCACCCTGATCCGGATTCATCGGCTGAGATTATGGCAGCAATGACGCAGTTTCACAATTCGTTGCTTGAGTCGAATGCCAAACTCGAGCGCCTGATACAACAGGCTACAACGGTGTTGACTACTCAGCACGAGGCTACCACGGCGATCCTCTCCTCGTGCAAACAGCAGCTCGACGTACTTGAAAGCCTCATCAGGCAAAACGCGCCTGATTGGTCGTGAATATGCTGCTAAGGCAAGCCGGTATAAAAAGTGCCAGGTAGTGCATAAGTCTCACTTTTCAACACATGTTGCTTTCAGACAATACCATAACTCTGCCTTCTGAAGTTTTGCCTCACAGTGACACCTATTTGAATCCCGACATCGAGCCATGAGCGACTCACCTCTTCCGCCAAACACAGCGACTACAGATTCGCCACCCGTCGATGAGGCACGACGTGAAGCTCTCTCCGCAGCCCTCATGGAGATTTTGACACAGCATCGGGACTATGAGTCCGAAACCGGAAGTGAACCTTCCACATTCAGTGACGAGGCTCTACGCGACCAATTAGCCGAGTTTATTCTGCAAACAACCCGGCAGATTACAGAGCTAAAGCAACGAGTGGAAAGACTCGAAGCTTCGCAACAATAGGTGATCAAACATGTTTTATACCACCATTGGGTGATTGCAGCAGACGGTGAAAACAACAATCGTTGTTTTGCCAAGTGAGACAGCCAGTGCACTCTCTTCACATGTGCTTGTATGCAGCGATTGATACACTCTTTCCCGCAGCATTTTGCAAAACAACCAGTTGTGTTAGCACCATGGACCGACGCACCAGATCGCGATCTCCCACGGCATCACAATGGAGATGGCACTGGGCCACTAACGGCTCTTCATGGTGGCGTGAGTACTTCATCGCATCTGCAGAGTGGATACGAAAGCATTCGGAGCAACCTGATCAGCTTCCGACATCAACGACTCCGACCCAAAAGGAGCCAGCTTCCACTACATCAACTCCTACATCCAACAAGAGAAAGCGATCAAGAACTCCGTGAGCAGCATCGCTGAGTTGACAATTAGATGCACATTTGCTGCCCCCGGCAGCCAACAACCACACGGCAAAGCTGTGATGTGAACCCCATCATCCCTGATGAGGGTCAACATTAAGAGCACCATGTTGAAAGGTCATGCCAGCCGGTGAGGTTGCCCAAGTGATGTATCTTTGTATATCTCTCTCTCTTTTCTGACGATCAGCGTATACACACGCCTTAATGCAGTTGTGACTCCGCAGCCATTTCTCAGAACTACAGTTGTTGAAACATATTTAGGATTGCACGCAGATGGACGAAGACGACGACAGCAGCCTATGGGGATCAGAAGAGATTGATGCTTTTCTGAGGAAGGATGACACCGCCACATCCTCCCATGCAGTCAGTCACACACACAAGCAAAAAACAAAGCACACAACGAAGACAAAAAAGAAGAAAGACAACAAAGACAAAAAGGACAAAACAGTCGTGAAAACAAAGAAAACACGCAACATCTCACCAGCATCCCAATCCACAACACAGCAACAACGCCAACATCCACATACTACAAGACGAAAGAGGACACGCTCTTCGCACTCAACATCATCAGCGTCACCTACGGCAACGTCACACATGGCTGAGGACGCACACCGATCTCCATCGCGAGATCCTTGGTCTTCTGACTCGATTGCACCTTACGATATTGTGCATCCTATTATTCAGCATAAGCGGTCAAAAACCGCTTGTGCAAAAATGCTGGTACGTGCAGGTTTCAGATGTAGATGCCATTTCAAGATCATGAGTGACTGTCCCAACAAACTCGCTGTTGGATCCTAATACTCAGGACGGATTAGGGCTGCAAGTTCCGCTAAGCGTGACAAAAAGTCCTGCGCATGCGAGTGTCAGCACGACACCACTTGGTTGTTTCTCCTGAGCACACAGCATGTCCATGTTGTTTTGCATTCCTTGTTCAAGCGTTTGTCGGTTGGTAGCAGCAAAAATATGACAAAGCGAAAGGCTGCCGAGGCCGGCCTTCCATGGTACTCCATGGCAGGACAATGTTTTCGGATGACTGTTGAAATTCCACCCGACCGCATCACCAGAGACAAGCACATGCTCTTACACGTGGTGCTTTGTCTGGGTGACAACGTTCTACAAGCTCGCAAGATCTTCTCCTACCGCATCAAGGAGATCACCGGCAGAACTCCTAAAATCCCAGCTTTCTTCTTCGAACAAAACCGTCGACGACTACATGATTGGGATTCAGTCACCACATTAGCCACGTTGAAGCCGGTGCTTTTTGTTAGAACCTGTTCGGATCAGGAAATACAACAATCACCCGACCGCTAGTGACAGCGAGAAAAGTGCGCCACTCACTCTTTTTGCTACGGATCAGACATTTCACTCTACTCGAAGCAAGCACGCCCCATTGGGGCTGTGTGTGTGTGAACCTCCCTAGCACATGGGAGCAGAGGGTCACTCCTACACTGTTTGCAATTTTGCTTTGCAACTCAATCAGACATTTGACATTTACAGAATCAAATGTTGCAGGGGGCCAGCGCATGGTGTTGTGACGCTGGCCAACGAAGCTAGCAACACCATGGGAAGAGGTTTGGGACGCCAAACCTTGTACCTGCACAAAATTGAGCTGGGGCCCCTGTGCCAGCCCGATTAGAAGGCCCCTGTGCCAAGATTAGAGAGTTTTCAGTTGCCACTTTTGACGGTTGATTCGACAACAAACAAGTTGTACGGTTGCCACAATCTGACAAGCTTTTGCAACATGAACAACATGCCTCTCTTTTTCCTCTTGCACTCGTACTCTTGGCCGAATCCATCAGTGTGTGTGAACCTCCCTAGCACATGGGAGCAGAGGGTCACTCCTACACTGTTCGCATTTTTTGCTTTTCAACTTAATCAGACATTGGACATTTACCAAATCAACTGTTGCAGGGGAGTGTGGCACTTGCGTCCTACCACACTCAACGAAGCTGTGGATGCAAGTGGGAAGCGGGACCTGATCAGTCCTGTGTACCTGCACAAAATTGAGCTGGGGCCCCTGTGCCAGCCCGATTAGAAGGCCCCTGTGCCAAGATTAGAGAGTTTTCAGTTGCCACTTTTGGCGGTTGATTCGACAACAAACAAGTTGTACGGTTGCCACAATCTGACAAGCTTTTGCAACATGAACAACATGCCTCTCTTTTTCCTCTTGCACTCGTACTCTTGGCCGAATCCATCAGTGTGATCAGCGTGGGTCTATGAGACTCCAGAGCAACGGCTTTCCGTCATGGCGCCGTGGTGACCCTCCGGGGAGACCGGTGATGAACCGGGTGTTCAGCCTTCGTTCAGATCGTTCAGATTCTCCCGATGCTACTTTATCTCTCTCTCTCTGATGCTCGCATGTGAGTCTGACATGAGTGCAGGTGCAGTAAGGGACGGCTAATGCAGTAAAGTGCGTCTAGTGAGCAGGTGCTACCTCTCTAGTCTGCCCCGTATTTTACCGCTTCTTTATTCCTCAGGGACTGCAAGGGCATGTGCATCTGACATGAGTGCAGACGTGGTAAAGATGTCTACAGCAAGTGAAGCAGCGCTCTCTTCGGAGAGTACTCGGCCCTCTTCCTTCTCTCCGTCTACGACCTCTCAAATCAGTCCAGCAGGGACAATCAGGACAGCCTGCACTTTGCTTGTGCAACTGTGTTTGTTTCACCCACTTCGTTGTAGCTATGTGGCCGGATTATTTTGCCGCGCAGCCACCAGCAACACCATATGCACCAACAGCCCGACCGGTGCTTAATCAATTTCACCAGAACACCTGGGTACCGCAGTCTCAAAGCTACCCAGCAATGATGCCAACCGGCATTGCTGCCACTCAGCAGCCCACACTGCCGACACAACCCACTACGATTCCTGTTGAGCAAACGCACGGCTTCCCCATGATGCCGTGTGGACACACTGCTCCTATTCCACAGCATCCGACGGTCTACACACATCTCAGCACACCACAACCCCAGATGCCACAACAACCTCCACCCCAGCAATTCATGTCACAACACCCCACCCCGATCATGAACCCTGCTCTTTTGCCTACCCAGCCAACAGCTTTTCCCATGAACCTATCTGCTTTGGCACAGCATCAGGCCCAACCTACCACATTCAACCTTCCTTTTACACCACCTGCCCCACAACCCCAACTTGCACCTTGCAACATCCCTCCCACACAACCCGTTCCACAATCCCACATACCGCCGCCAACAACAATCCAACAAGCTCCACAACCACACCCCACCAGTGTTCCCACTGCCGATGCTGCACACACTGCCCCGCAGACACCGGCAATGACGCCCCAACAACAACCAACAAACACAGCCAACACCCCTTCCGTCAATACAGTGCCACCCGCACAACCACCCCCAGATACGGGATCGGCAGACACTGACCAGCTCGCAGCACGTACTTCTCCCCATCACCCTCCGCTGCCACGCAGACGACGGCGCTCACCCACACGCAGCAGAACTCGCACCGTGAGCACTAGACGTCGACGACACACACGCAGCCGAGCACGACCTGCAAGCAGCGGCAGACAGCACCGCCGACGCAGACACCACCGATCCCGCGACACCCGCAGAAGCCGTTCTCGCAGGGACACCAGGCGATCTTCATCGACACCTCCTCGGACCTCGGTGGTGCTCCGCAGCTATTCTACAGTGCGTGATGATGATGCCAACAAGTGGCATTACAGAGCCACACAGCCACGTCAAAGGCCACCTACCCCACCCAAGGTCCCACAAAAAACATTGGCTTCGCAGGTTCAGCGCATCGCCCTTCGCATCAAGGGCAGCCAAGCAGCACAACAGCAGCCCCCAACAAGCCAGGGCACATTCTCGCGCCAACAGCTTCGGCACAATCCCCCCAGCTCTGTTCGGACACCTGCTCCGATTTTTGATGCATCCACAACTGCTGCCCCATCGGGTCAGCCAACCCTCGAACAACTGGGCAAACAGAGCAGACCACCACAGATTGACGTGGCGCCTTTCTCTGAGCTTTATGATCATGAAAAGCCGACACCCCACGCTGTCGACATGGAGGAAGCGCACAAACTCGCCAAAACTTTGGGCGAGATAGCCGCTGACAGCGATTTCAGGCAGGAGACTTTAGCCGAATTCGCGCATGCCGTATTACAGTCGGGCACGCGCTCAGCGTGCAACGAATTGGGGGCAACGCTGACGCCAATATCGGACGGCGTGCATACTATGTTATTCATCCCGTGGGCTGGAGAGTCTCGCAGAGCATTCGGCACTCGTGCCACTGACCCACCAGGGGAAACATACATCTACACCGCCGGACACGGCACGAGCATTGCAAGTGCCGCACGCATAATGCGTGAGGACTTGGTCCGCCCAAGTTCTGTCAGCCATTGCTTCGACGACAAGTCCTATCCACCCATTCCCTCTTGCGTCATATACGGGAATGCGACCCCAGGAGATGTGTCGGAAAGCACGGTACATATAGTTACCGATCAATGTACGCGGCGGCCCAAGGGCCAACAGGGAGTGATCGTCATCGGGACAATACGGACTAAGTATCAGCATTACAAGATGACGTATCGAGACATGTACAGAGAAGCCTTCATCGTGGGGCGAAAGGGTGTTGTGCGGACCCCGGAGAAGTGGGGATTCCACTCCGGGCACTTCAGCATCGTTGGATTCGGCCTTATTCAGTGATGTTGCTTTCTTCTTTCTTTCTTCCGTGTCTTCATGTAACTCTCTAGTACTTTTTCTTCCAGGCCTGAATCCCTGTACACATAGTTGTTTGCAATCAGGCATTTGCTCCGACCCCGCTTTTGAGCCAAAGAAGATTCGATGCAGCTGCATGCTGGATGCCCCGCATAAGTTGATGTGGACGCTCAAGCCAACCATGTTGCTCATGCATGTTCCATGTGCAGCTTTTGCAGTCACAGGCAATTGTAGTGCCCCACTGTGCAACCATGTACAAGCCGACACAGCCTCAGTGGCATACAACAATGCCAACAGGCATCATCGGTACAGCAATCAGTACCATGCAGCGTCAAACAACCTCGACCAGCAGCACTCCATTGCACCCCATCTCCCCACCACCAGGGATCCACAACATCCCACCACACACCTCATCGCTAGCCCCAACTACTTGGGGTTCAGCTCACACTTACAGCCACAACAACACATTCCCACCTTTCCCTCCACCCCCTCCCCCACCCCAACAGTTTCCCGGCCCAATTTCACCCACCACACTGCCAACCCTCACACCTGCCACTCCCCAACACACATTTGTGAGTCCATCTTCGATGACGACTCGAAACCCCAGCATTTCGTCACATACATTACCTCAGACCACCGCCGCAACCCAACAACAGCAACACCCCAATCCCACGCCTGCAAATCCCCAGATACCAAACGACTTCGTTCAAACACCAGAGCATTGGGACAACAGGCAGCTTTTTGGCCTCAACCTACCCAAACACATTCAATCTACACCACATTCAGTGCATAACCGCACAGCAGGCATGCCAATCGCAACAGCACCATTGGTCGCATTTTTGCGACACAATTGGTCTTCGTACTGGCTGCGGTACGCTGCACATGGCTTCGACATCCATCTTACATGCAGCAAACACGTCAGCGAAGCCGTCTTTACCACTGAACTTATGGGTCAACTCCGAGCAAGGAGAATTGATCTGGACCAAGCAGCCACTGCATTCTGCTGGCAAGAAAAGCTCACACTCGCAAAACGACCAGCAATGTCACACCTCATCAAGGAATTGGTGTTGTACCTGCAAGAGCTGCAGGACCAGTACAATGACGGCAACAAAAAGGACAAGCAAGATGTCAAAGCAGACACAGACAACACACAATCGCAACCCACCGAATCTCCAACACCACCACAATCCAGCAAATCACAACCTCATCTCCCACTTCAACCTTCGCAGCCGACAGAGACAGACACTCTGGCGGCCCATCGCATCAGCGACCTTGAAGCACGACTTTCAACAGCACTGGAGACAATCGAAACTCTCCGTGCTCCCGATGCACACAATGAGGCACCCAGCACACCAGCATCAAAGAAACCAAAACGAACCACCGCGCCCAGCACTCCCATCAACACGCCCTCCCCACCACCTCTCTCACTTTCCACAATTGAGATCTCCCCCACCACAACCACCCGTGGACAAAAACGGGCCACCATCGATGACCCTACACACCCTGACACCAGGCCTACCACTGAGGGCCTATCCCCCTTCACCACAACCGCTGCAGAACAAGACAACAACCCGCTACATGCTTCCCCAGCATCGTCATCCACCACAGGTATGCACTTCCCGGGACGCTCCACTCTGGGCGCCAAGCGACAGAAGCAGTCAACTCTTACACCAACGAAGGCGGCACCCCTTGATCCCAAGATGGATCCCCAGCGCATCTTTCAGCAGCCTACAAAAGCCAGTGTTTGGTTTCAAGATCACTTCACTGGCGTTCACTCCGAATCCGGCATCACCAGATGGTTTGGTGCCATAAAAGGCATCAGCGACAAACAAAAAACACAGGTAAAAAAGTACCTTGACATTGTTGCTTCGGAATTCCCTTCACTCAGCAACTCACAAGAGCAAACACTGCAGACCGCGGCAGTCGCCTGGGGTGTCCCACCCAAAGCCATCGACAAATTTGGATCCCCAGCACTCATCAAACTCGTCGCCATCATCAGTCAGATGACAGAGTGACTCCGACAGTACTTGATTCAACACCGACAGACACTTGATCACACAACAATTTTCCGACAAAAACAATTCAAGAACATCACACGCATTCTGGATCAAGGCAGATCCATCTTACAATTCGTCGCACCTTTGGCAGAACCAGTCTCCACACAATTCTATCAAATCATACTCTGGCTTCAAGGCCTAACTTTGTTACTTCGCACACAGCATTTCTACCTCAAACATGAGGAAGGACATTTCTCCAACCTACAGAGACTGTTTGCACATTCAAACATTTCTTTTCCATCGTACACACTCTCTTTCTTTCGTCAGCCACAGGTGGTATACTGCAGAGTCACCACGCAACAACCTTTTCGTGGCTACGTTTACATCGGCAGCACAAGTCACTCTCTCACACAACGAGAGGGCACACGCAATCGAAAATTCAAGCAACTTCAACAACACAAAATTGTACAAGCCGAACTTTCTTTACGATGGTGGCATAAACACAAATGCTACCACCAATACACACCAATTGTACTACAAGCCAACATACCCACCGAGCAATTAGAAGCCACGGAGAACACTCTCATACAACACCACCAATCCAAGCTCAACTTTCCCTACATCACATCACACATGAAAGGAGCTTTTTCCGGCTTCACAAAAGCAGCCAACAACAAGCACAACGGCACAGCCACTTTATGGGCGAAGCAACGCCGAGGCAAACTACACCACTCCATTCGAAGCTTCACCAACTCCACCTTATTCAACACCAGAAAACGGGCATGGACCACAGTCTCACATCTTACTTCCAACACTCGCACCAGATTCGACACAACAAAACAACTGCTTCGCTCAGACACACCAGCAGCCACAGTGTACGCTTTACACAAACTCTCAAACAACTTACCACGACGCGACCGCAGACACGCTCACAAAGCGCTCAACACCGTATTCAAGAAGCGACGACTTAAACCACCTCCTGTCACAAAACCCATTTACCTACAGCCACTCTTGCACCCCACCTTCACCCAACAACTACGACAATTTTTGCGCTCTCGTTTAACAAGCAACAAACAACACATTCCACCATTCCACCTTCCCAGCACAAAACCTGTCTACAAAAAGCACCCACCCATGCAACAACTTCTACACAATTGGCGCGATGCCCACACCACATGGCAACCTGATTCACCACCACCCTGTACATGCTCACCACTACACTCACAAGTACCCCAGGAGCACATTTTCCACAATCACATTGCTATCCAACTTGCAGAACTACAACCACAACATCAGTTTTTGGCATACTCTGGCAAAAGCAATTGCCTTCAAAAGCCCACACAATTGGCCTCACAATTATGCCGAGCCATACGCACATGGCATCGCCACTATGGACTACCTTACAACCATCAAACTACAAAGCAGTTTGTATCTGAACAAATACCACAACACAACACACACTGCAGTAACAACAACATACTACAGGTTAAGATGCTCAAGCAAGTCCAACACAAAATACCCACTGGCATCATCCATTGCGAAGATCACTTCCCGAACCGACTCACGTGGTATTGCCCTGCACTATACCACACTGCCATACACAACACTTTTTTAGACAAAGAGATCTTTCGGATCTCGCAGTGCCAACCTCTACAACACCACTTCGATGTCTACACAGACATCTGCAGTCTTCTACCAACTTACACATGGGCGTTTCCACAATGGGGCCGCATCCCACGTGCCTACATCCTACCGAAGAGAAAAAAGCAATTTGCAAAAGGACGTCCTATAGTGGCGTTCATCGACACCATGGGCCGAAAATTATGGGAAGCCTTAGCAGACGTTCTGCAGCTGATGACACTTCAAGCATGCCCAAACTCCTTTCATCAAGGAGACGGGATAACACAGCTCAAGCAAACAGCACTCTTCTTGCATCAACGTAGGAAATTACAAGATTCAACAGATTACATCCTGTACAATCAGGATTTGGCTGGCTTCTTTACATCGGTCGATCAGAGCCGGTTTCTTTCAGCATACAGCATCATGGTTCGATGGTACAGAGAGAAGAACCCACTGCACTCTTCCAAATTCTTCATTGACCACTCACAAAAGGACCCCACACACCGAGTCCACAGGGGCAAAAGCAGACAAAAGCAGCAAGAAGCCTCTTCCGGCAACAAACTTTGCATACAATTACAACATATACCACAACTCATCATTGCAGTGCTCCGACTCAACTATTTCACTGTTGGTACATCACTTATTGAGCAATTTCGCGGTGCACCTATGGGCTCGCCCTGCAGCCCGGCCCTATGCAACATCGTGGTTGCCGTCGAAGAACAGTGTTGGCACCACACATACAAACAACTTTTCAAGAACCACAAGCATTTTCCAGACCACAACAAGCAGGATCAAGCTTTCTTTTTTGCTACCAGATACGTCGACAACCGCGTCCTTCTTTTACCTGCACAGCTGACCCGACTGCCTCCTTTTGCACAGCTTACTGACGCATCTTTCTACAAGCCACCGGTTCAGCTTGAAACTGAACCGGCCAACATTTTCCTGGGTTTCGCCATAAACCCTCAGCACAGCAGCCTTACGCATCAATGCACTTTGCACAAGGCGGATATTTTACACCCACAGTCAGCCACCTCTGTTGCAATACTTCGCAGCAGTTTTCAGGCCCGCACACGCATGGTACGCAGAGTGACAACACCATGCAGCGAGGCCACATCAGCCATTCGAGCCATGCGCGATCTCTACATCGCTGCCGGCTATACTGATCAACAGCTGTAAGCAAAACACTGTGCCAAGTTGCCGTGCGTGTGTCCAGAGTCATGCAACTTCGCAACATGAGAGCCGCGTTGTATCAACACAGTGCTTCCCGCAGCCATTTACAGTGTTAACTGAGGCATCATCATGTATAAAAGTGCCATGACTGGCAGATTGCAGCCGAGCCACAAAGCGCTGAGCGGCCGTCCTCGGCCATCCATCTCCAAGCATAGCAGACGCCGCAACGAGCAACCTGCGGTTGGCAGCCACAATCCACAGCCGGCGCTTTTGCGCTCTCAGTTCCTACGTGTTGCAGAAGACGAAGATTTCCAAGATTACCAAGAGCAACACCAAGATCCGGAAGAACAGCAGGACGCAGCAGTGGCTGCACCGGCGACCCCGCCATTTCCACCTCCGCATCACCCTGATCCGGATTCATCGACTGAGATTATGGCAGCAATAACGCAGTTTCACAATTCGTTGCTTGAATCGAATGCCAAACTCGAGCGCCTGATACAACAGGCTACAACGGTGTTGACTACTCAACACGAGGCTACCACGGCGATCCTCGCCTCGTGCAAACAGCAGCTCGACGTACTCGAAAGCCTCATCAGGCAAAACGCGCCTGATTGGTCGTGAATATGCTGATAAGGTACGCTGGTATAAAAAGAGCCAGGTAGTGCACATTTCTCGCATTTCAACACATGTTGCTTTCAGACACACACCATAACTTTGCCTTCTGAAGTTTTGCCTCAGAGTGACACCTATCGGAATCCCGACATCGAGCCATGAGCGAAGCATCTCTTCCGACCAACACAGTGACTACAGATTCGCCACCCGTCGATGAGTCACGACGTGAAGCTCTCTCCGAGGCCCTCATGGAGATTTTGACACAGCATCGGGACTATGATTCCGAAACTGGAAGTGAACCTTCCACATTCAGTGACGAGGCTCTACGCGACCAATTAGCTGAGTTTATTCTGCAAACAACCCGGCAGATCACAGAGCTAAAGCAACGAGTGGAAAGACTCGAAGCTTCGCAACAATAGGTGATCAACCATGTTCATACCACCATCGGGTGCTTTGCAGAGGACGGTAAAAACAACGATTGTCGTTGTTGCCAATTGTGACAGTCAGTGCACTCACTTCACATATGTTTGGCATGCAGCGATTGATGCACTCTTTCCCGCAGCATTTTGCAAAACAACCAGTTGTGTTAGCACCATGGAACAACGCACCAGATCGCGATCTCCCACGGCATCACAATGGAGATGGCATTGGGCCACTAACGGCTCTTCATGGTGGCGGGAGTACTTTATCGCATCTCAAGAGTGGATACGAAAGCATGCGGAGCAACCTGATCAGCGTCCGACATCAACGCCTCCGACCCAAAAGGAGACAGTATCTACTACATCAACTCCTACATCCAACAAGAGAAAGCGGTCAAGAACTCCGTGAGCAACATTGCTGAGTTGACAATTAGATGCACATTTGCTGCCCCTGGCAGCCAACAACCACACAGCAAAGCTGTGCTGCGAACTCCATCATCCCTGATGAGGTTCAACATTAAGAGCATCATGTTGAAAGGTCATGCCGGTCGGCGAGGTTGCTCAATTGATGTCTCTGTGTACATCTCTCTCTCTCTTCTGAAGATCAGCGTATGCACATGCCTCAATGCAGTTGTGACTCCGCAGCCATTTCTCAGAACTACAGTTGTTGAAACATATTTAGGATCGCACACAGATGGACGAGGACGACGACAGCAGCCTATGGGGATCCGAAGAGATTGATGCCTTCCTGAGGAAGGATGACACCACCACATCCTCCCATGCAGTCAGTCACACACACAAGCAAAAAACAAAGCACACAACGAAGACAAAAAAGAAGAAAGACAACAAAGACAAAAAGGACAAAACAGTCATGAAAACAAAGCAAACACGTAACATCTCACCAGCATCCCAATCCACAACACAGCAACGACGTCAACATCCACATACTACAAGACGAAAGAGGACACGCTCTTCGCATTCAACATCATCAGCGTCACCTACGGCAACGTCACACATGGCTGAGGACGCACACCGATCTCCATCGCGAGATCCTTGGTCTTCTGACTCGATTGCACCTTACGATATTGTGCATCCTACTATTCAGCACAAGCGGTCCAAAACCGCTTGTGCAAAAATGCTGGTACGTGCAGGTTTTAGGTGTAGATGCCATTTCAAGATCATGAGTGACTGTCCCAACAAACTCGCTGTTGGATCCTAATACTCAGGACGGATTAGGGCTGCAAGATCCGCTAAGCGTGACAAAAAGCCTGCGCATGCGAGTGTCAGCACGACACCACTTTGTTGTTTCGCCTGAGCACACAGCATGTCCACGTTGATTTGCATTCCTTGTTCAAGCGTTTGTCGGTTGGTAGCAGCAAAAATATGACAAAGCGAAAGGCTGCTGAGGCCGGCCTTCCATGGTACTCCATGGCAGGACAATGTTTTCGGATGACTGTTGAAATTCCACCCGACCGCATCACCAGAGACAAGCACATGTTCTTACACGTGGTACTTTGTCTGGGTGACAACGTTCTACAAGCTCGCAAGATCTTCTCCTACCGCATCAAGGAGATCACCGGCAGAACTCCTAAAATCCCAGCTTTCTTCTTCGAACAAAACCGTCGACGACTACATGATTGGGATTCAGTCACCACATTAGCCACGTTGAAGCCGGTGCTTTTTGTTAGAACCTGTTCGGATCAGGAAATACGACAATCACCTGATCGCTAGTGACAGCGAGAAAAGTGCGCCATTCACTTCTTTTGCCACGCATCAGACATTTCACTCTACTTGAAGCATGTACGCCCCATTGGGGCTGTGTGTGTGTGAACCTCCCTAGCACATGGGAGCAGAGGGTCACTCCTACACTGTTTGCATTTTTTGCTTTTCAACTTAATCAGACATTGGACATTTACCAAATCAACTGTTGCAGGGGAGTGTGGCACTTGCGTCCTACCACACTCAACGAAGCTGTGGATGCAAGTGGGAAGCGGGACCTGATCAGTCCTGTGTACCTGCACAAAATTGAGCTGGGGCCCCTGTGCCAGCCCGATTAGAAGGCCCCTGTGCCAAGATTAGAGAGTTTTCAGTTGCCACTTTTTGGCGGTTGATTCGACAACAAACAAGTTGTACGGTTGCCACAATCTGACAAGCTTTTGCAACATGAACAACATGCCTCTCTTTTTCCTCTTGCACTCGTACTCTTGGCCGAATCCATCAGTGTCTGCGTGTATGTGCATGCGCGGATCCGATCCACTCAAAGTCACTGTCTCCAATTTGTTGTAGGTCCCTTTTGTAGAATCGCCACTATGAGGTCTATGAAGTGCTTGGTGAGAGTTGTGACATGATGTGACATGAGACGAGAGAAAGTATTGAGGTAGTGGTCGTTGACCAGCAGCTTGCCATCGTTGGAGGACCATCAATCCATTGAGTGCCAGGGGTGATTCAGAAAGTTTGCTTTTTAAGCCCGAAGCACGGTGCGTCAGAGGATCAGGCAAAGCGTCATCCATTGCCGTTTTGTTGTTTCACTTTCGCCGAAAACCGGCTTCCACGTTTGGTATGTTTGGGCAAACCTGTGGCCCGAATCTGGAATTCAAGTTCAGGACATTGTGATAGTATGAGAATTGTGAACCGTTTTAACCAACAAACCTAAATGTCGAATTCGGGTTTCATCTGAGCAAGCCTTTGGCCCGAACCAGGGTTTCACCCGAAAGTGGGTGTCAAGCTTGGTATACTTCGGCTATCAGCAAACCTTGCTAACCGAATCTGGGTTTCGTGGCCTGAACGGAAGTTTTGTTTTGTCATGTCTTGGTTTGCACAAGTCGTTTGCCCGAATCTGGGGTTGACGATTGGCAGGTTCTGCGTTGGCTCTAAAAAGGTTTTTGCACGAATGAGGTTTTTAATCTTGTCCTGTTTGGGCTCTCAAAAAGTTGTTTCCTGACTCTGCGTTGCAACTTTGGCGTGTCAAAGCTGTGCCCGAAAATGGATTTCAAGCTGCATGTTGGGGCTCCGAACCAGCCGTCGGCAAAAGAGAGCGTTCCATAGGAAGCTCCAAGCTGGAGGTAAAAACCACCCGAGCCAGGATGAGTAAGCCGTAAGTTCGTCAGAGTTCATCCGCTCATGTGTTAAAATGGTCATCATAAAATCATAGAATGATAAAGCCAAGCCCGCGATCGGTTGCACCCCTCGTCAAAGGCGCATCCATGCCTTTGAGGAATGATCTCACATTGGAACCAGGAAACGTCCGACTGATTTGGGAGGTCAAGGTTGGTGAGCCAGCCGCTTGCACATGCATTCCCATCGTCGGAGTCATAGCATCAGTAAGTTTCGCCGGCCGGGTCACCGTCTTGCCTTCTTTCAGATCCTCCAAATGCGAACCACCAGTTCGTGTTTGTCCTTGGCTCTACGAACGAATGGCACCTTGCACATTCAATCACCTAGGCCTAGGCCATTGCTTGAGACCGATATGCTGTGAAACCCACCGTCAGTATGCCGTCAGTTTGAAGTCTTGTTAGGAACCGACCAAAAAAGCACGCAAACTTGAATCCCACTTTCGGCCGAAAGGTTTTTGTTCAGAGCTCAAACATGTCAAGCTTGTAAGCCACGCACGCCGAGAGCCTTGTGGAAAGCCAAGACATGCCAAATGTCAAACCGCATGCGTGCTCCTTGTCGATTTGCGAGGATGTCACAATTTTACATGTTTTGGCTCCGAGCTTGGCCCGAAGATGGGCTTTATGCAAACCCGGAAGACTTTCCACGCGTCCTCTCCGAGAACCGGTTGAGACCACATCAGACATCAGTTCTCCGACGTCCTTTTCATAGACCTCCCTCATTCCTCCCTCATTTCAGCCGGTTGTATTTCGAAAGTCAGTTGGAGCGCGGCTTAAGCTTTGTGCAGCTGTAAGCAGGACTGGATCTGTGCATCGGACGCTACGATGCGGGGGCCTCAGTCTGCGCTTTCATGTGTGTTGCGTGTGTTGATACATCTACCAAGTGTTTGGCTGTTGCCGTGCCTTGTTCTGGGGTGAAAGCAGACAACTGCCGCGATAGCGGGCCACCTGTGTGAGCAACGTTGGCAATTGAAGCGGGCCTTGTGGGTTTGATGACCCGGATCAATCGCCAGTGCACACTCTGAAAAAAGGCAGAGCCAGGTGGAGAAACGAAAGGCAGCCTCCTGATTTCCTGAACCTTCCTCCGGCTGTGACGACTTCGTGGAAAAGCAATTGGGAGTATAGCAGATACTGGGTCATCTGCCAGGATGCCAGCATAAGCTGCAGATTTTCATGCTACCGAAAATTCGGAAAGTCGTCGGTGCTGGGGAGATCAGGGCTTCCTGCAGGGGCATGCGGCATGCTGTCGTGCATTCTGCCTGAAGACAACTGCCGAGGATTGGAGGCATCTCATTTTTGATGCGGAAGAAGAGGTTTGGAAGAATCAGGACTACTACAATCCTCGCATCAAGGAGTCACCCTGGCAGTTGTCTAGGAAGATGTGGTGGTACGTTCCAAGCATTCTTCTCCGAACCGCGGATTCGCATCAGGATGTCACCGACGGCCGACTCCAAAAGGATCAGCTAGATCGGAAGAGGCAGGCACGGCTACCCTGGCAGGCGCCGCAGCGCAGCCAGTGTCCGGCTTACTTGTGAAACCTTCGGATGACCTTTGGCAGGATGTCGCTTGTGAGCTTATCGGCCGGCCGGCGACGCGTCCTTGGAAGGGACGGGGAGGATACAAGTGAGAGCCGTCAGAGCTTACGGCCGGCCAAAAGCCTGACCGCCTGACTGTCCGAAGCTTCTTGGACCACGTGAGGCGTGATGTTGCACGTCACTGTGTGGAGCGATGGAACCATGCCAGGCCGATTTATTCCGTAGCATAGGTCCGGTACTTGTGAGCTGTCGTCTAGACTTCACTTTGCATCCGTTGGCTTGCAGCTAGCATGCAGACATCGTCGTGAGACCCCTGTCTCAATAGCATCTTTCTCATGAACATGGTCTGAATGTATCCTTCGCACATGGTTCTTGCAGGTGCATCAACTCGCGCTTCGTCTGCAATAATCCGGTAATGGCGAGGTTACATTTGCGCTCGTGTAGTCAGCGTTTGTTGAGCTTGTGAGGAGACGCGATTGTTCGGTGACAATAAAGTCAGGGAGGAGTCGGATGGAAGATGTCTTTGCTTTTGAAGTTGATTCTGCCCCGGGGCCCAGGGCCAGGGCCAGCTCAGGTGCCAAGCCCTCCTGAGCCTGAGCCCTGCGTCTGCAGCCGAGGATGTACCACGAGCTGCCCACAGCGCTGCTCAAGCGGAAGGCGGGAGAAGAAGAGCCCGGTTGGGATTTCCATCTACTTTCAAAGGTACTAGACTCAGACTTGGTTGGCGCACCAGGTTGCCGTGAGCAACGATGACATGCTGAAGGTCCCGCACAAGGCCACTCTTGGTGCTGGAATGGTGGGTCTGCATGTTCTCGTGGGCTTGGAAGGTTAGGTTCTGTTAACGGTGCCTGAAAGTGGAGCTGGAATCTGATCGCTGGAGCTTTGTGTCCTGGAAGAAGGCGAAGTGACGGGCCAGTTGCTTACGTGCTCTTCAACCGAGGCAGCCGATCCGACATGGCCGCCGGAGAGGGGGCCCTGGCAGGCTGCAGATATCAGCTTTCTCGTACCGGGGCCATAGGCCAGAACACAGTGGCTCCCAGCTCCCAGCCAGGAATGCCGATCGCAGGCCGGGTGCTTTGTTTGCTTGAAGTGAGATTCTTTTTGACTCGAAAGTCGGGCAGCTCGATTTTGCGTCAAGCTGAGGAACCCCCCCGTCTTACGCGCTCTCTCGCCAGGTGGTGCGTTCGGTTGGCCGTTGGAGTGCCGGCACGAAAACCGAGTCCTCCTCGCATCAGGCGCACTGTCTGCTCGTGCAGTTTTGCCGCATAGCCTGTTTCCACCTCGGTTGTGAAAGCACAGACATTTGCAGTGAAAAGAAGTGCTCGCTCTACTGCGGCTTGCTGCTACTTCTATTCCTGCTTTCGAGTTCGTCTGCTGGGATGCCGACTGCCAGTGTGGAGCAAACTTGAGATGGTATTGGCGGTGGCGGAGGCAGTGGGGGCGTCGGCGGCGACGGTTGTGGTGGTGGTGCCGCTGCTGCTGCTTTTGCTGGTGCTGCTCTTGTTGAGTCTTCAAGAAGGTGCAGTGCCGAGCACAGAGATAACTCTTCGCTTCAGGCGTATTGCGACCTGATCCAGGACGACTTGCCTTTTAAACGTTGTGGCCCATCCACGTGAAAGCTACTGCGAATGCTGCAGGAGTCCAAGAGCTTCATCTACATCGAGAATCAGCCACTTGGTCGCGAGGAAACGAAATCCTAAAGCACGCAACCAGACAGTGCCGAGTGTTGACAAAAGTCTGCTTATGCATGAGCTTCCGAGACAGACTCAGGTTCTTCTGCTCTGCAATGGAGGGCGAGGACTCTATCGGCAACCGTGTGCTCGAGGCGTCGTGGAGAAGACACCTCCGTTTTGAATTGAGGGGTGCTCCGGTGCTCGGTGTGGCTTGTCATGTCACATCGGTGAAAGCCAAGAAACAGAACAAACCTAACCCCGACGACCCAGAAGCCCAAGACATAAAGTGAAAAGATCGGAAGTTGCTAAAGCTTGAAAAGCCGCCCTATACCCCAAACTCGGAATCCTGGCATGTTGTGTTTTGTGAAACTTCCTCAATGTTTCTGCGCATCCGTGCACTGGGAAACTGACTTTTGTTGCGCTTTTACCTTGATCCATCGGAATGCCGGTTGCCATCTTTTTGGTGGGAACTGCTTTCATGTTGTTCGTGTCGATGAATACCATGCCATATGCGAGGCCTTGTTTCGCCGGATCGCAGAGACCTGAGCGTGCGCTGAGCTTGCTGTCACAGGTCCGGAGACAGAGCAGCGGTCGAGCTGAGGTAAAAGCTGAAGACCAGAAAGAGGCTTTTCACTGCGTCATCATCCTGCCCCTCTTGCCGGCACTGGAGGTCTCCTGCAGATCTTCGCTTCCTGCTGCGGTCGAAGCACTTACACTCGAACTGTGGAGGCCCCACTGTGCCAGTCCAACGCCTCACAGCCTGTGTTCCGTGCACGAAGCTCAGCGAACCAGCTCGAATAGGAACATGTGGATCATGTGGCGAACAGCCTGGATTGGACAAAGATCCCGGAGCGTGATACGCACACGTGTCGCCTCGGTCACAGTCACACGCTAACTTTCTTGTGTGGCGAGGTGATGCATGCGCAGTACCAGACACTGCGGGGTCTTCGCAAAGAGCTCCGTGCTCGAGGCTGTCGCACGTGGCGGGATGCCTGCAGGATGATTTTGAGACATGCGCAGCTTGGCCAGGGGCGGACGAGGCGAAGTACATCTCCGTGTTCGGTCTGAGGTGGCTCTTCACTGTCAAGTTGCAGTTCTGTGAGACTGGTCCACCTTCTGGCATACGTTGAGAAAACGCAGGACGCATGGGTGGCTGGATGGTCTCGGCCACTCTACGGAGCAGATTTACATCCACTCCAAGGCAGCGAGATGGCTTCAGCAGTGCACTGCTATGAATACCGAAGTGTCAGTCGAGGCCATGGTGGTTGACGACGAGGTGCAGAGCCGCATAAGCCGCAGGGACACGCAAAGGGGCAGCAGGCGCATGCAGGTGCTTTCACTTTGAGCCGCAGGTAGCGATTATCGGCAGCTCCAACATCAACGATCGCTCCTTGCTTGGGATGCGAGACTCTGAGGTCAACGTCGTCATCCAGGAACGGGAACCCTGTGCTGAGATAATATGCGAAGCAGTGCCGACAAAGCAGGCAGGGTGAGGGGCAGTCAGATATTCCTGTGCAGGACACTGCGGCAGCCTACAGAGGCTAAAGCCGCGGATTCATTTGTTGGTGTTCCAGATGCGTTATTGCACCAGAGGCAAGCAATCCATTTGCATCAACAGGCGGACGAAGAAGGCACATGAGGCTCATGTGTAACATCATGGATCACCGTGTACTACGAATCCTGACGATGGGATGTTTGTGTACAGTCGGAGAAGAGGTTCCAGGATAAGGATTGATATGAGGATTGTCAAGGTTGCAGCAGCTGTGTTTGAGAGATTGGTCCAGTGGTCACGGCTCCAGAGTAAAGTCATGTCCGAAGGCTGTGCAGCTGCCGAGGGTTGGGGTTTTGCTGGAGATTCGACAACACGCGTCGCTTGAGACTGCTGTGTGTGGAGAAGCCTGGTCCTAGGTGATGTAGTAGACAAATAACCCGCAAATTCCAAGCCGCAGCAGTCAGAAACTACGAGTACAGCATCAACTTGCTTGATGGCTGTTGTGAGACGAGTGAGCTGAGAAATTAAGCGGAGAGGTCCCGGTGGCCTTCGCGGCGGCCCTGCTGCGAACCTCCGGAAGGCGCGTGGAGGGAAGTGTCGCATTGAATTGGAGGAGTCATGAGCGGCTTGCAACGATTCTGATCCAACGACTCCGCTGTCAGGCACTTTTTGCGCAGCACATGGGCTTGACGCGGGAGCAGCTGGAATCTGCGAGGGTCCCAGTATCAGTAAGAGTAGTCGGCCATTCAACGCGCGACGCCTTGCCACACAGTGGCCCAGCCCTTCCACTCAGCAGTTTGAACGGCAGACGCGGCTTGATCGCCTCTGAGGTCTACCCGGATCCCGTCAGCGAGGCCCTGTGTTCTTGGAATCTCAGAGCGGGCTGTGCACGCCGCCATGCCGCAGCGCAAGGCATCTGTGATTGAGATGCGAAGGGTAGCCCAGCATAACACAGAGATCTACGAGGACTGGGTCGGGACAGTCACAGTCTTCTCTATCCTTCTCGCTTCCCTGGTGGTGTGTGTGGGCAGGAGCTCTTCGGGGCGCTGCCCTCCGACGCCGTGGGCACCTGGGCGGAGCTTGCAGCCCGGCGCCGGCAGGCCCGGACATGTGCGGACACTTGACGAATTCGGGGATTCTGCGACAAGTGCCTTGCCCAGACGCAGCCGCACATGAATGCGGACTTCACCAGGCCGGAAGCTGTCCCTCCCGGAACATTGCTTCGAAATTCTCAGATTCTGTACTCCTCCTGGTTTGACTCGGAATTGCGATCTTCGTTTCGTTGCTCTTGCAGAACCTGGAGTCTTACATTTTATTGGTGACCCAGTACGCGCCAACCCCAAACGTGAGCCTTTGCAGGTGCCTCCTCGCGAGTGCACATAGAAGTGATTGCCTCCTTTTTTACTAGGCTCACTGTTGATTGTGGTTGGTGTGCTGCACCAATTTTATCTTGGTACGCGGGTGCTGCCAACGGCAGGCTTAGCATTCCTTCTATAGCCTGAGACTCATCATGAGACCTAGTTTGGCCTAGCCGCCTTCCCCCGGTAGTAACCCTGACCTGCTCCCAAACAACAGGCCAGAGTCGTGGTGCGGCATGGCATTTTTCTATTCTGACCGGTGCTCCATCAGGATACCCGAAGCACAGAGTGCTACAGAAGCACTCAAGCGGGTCCAGGGATACCTGGTGCAGTGCCCAGACTCCGGGCATTTCTGCGGGAGGGGCGCGGTCGGGGCGGCGCCGACAACATTGTCCTTCCTTCTGAGCTATATACGTCCTGCATGCGCTTCATGCATTTTGTTTCCTGCAGAAGGCCTTGCAACGTCCAAGAGTCTAGTCTCTGATGGCAGAAGCGTCCCAGGTCCAATTTCCGCTGGACTTCCTGGCCAAAGAGGACATGCCGGCTCATGCTTGCCAAACCGCAAACTGAAACGGTAGATGAATCTTGGTCGGTGGATCATTTCGGGCTCTGAAGATGAAGATCCGCCCATCCGATCCGCAGGACTTGGCACCCTCAGCGGTGGTTGGCCTGCTTGGTCCAGTCTTTACGTGAGGCTCTGGATGTCAGTTTCAGCTTATGAGAACTCAACCTAGACCTCCCCCCTCCCCGCTCTGCCTGCAGGTTCGGAAGCAGCACGAGTCTAGAATGAGAATGGGAGATCGATTCTGGACTGTGCCGGCTGGTGCAGAGCCAAGTCGAGCCCAAACGGGTCCCTCGATGTTTGAATTGACAGGCCCATCTTCGTAGCCAAGGGGTGAGGGTGGTGCCTGCTATTTGCAATGTGCAGCTCTCTTGCTTTCATTAGTCGATGCTTTTCATGCGGGTTCTCGTGAGCAAGTTGGCCCTGGCAAGCTTACAGTAGGTAATATTGCTCCTGTGCAGCATTCCTGATGAAAGGGCTCACGAGCACTCGGTGCCGCAAACTGCTCAACCATTTGCCACTGCTTTTCCACGGCTTTCTGTGAAGAGGCTAAAGCGGGGCTTGAAGGAGCCGCGGCAAGAAGCCTCGTTTCTGTGCCAACTGCCATGAGCCAAAGACTTTTTCTCCACATTCTGGGTGATCCAAAATTCCAAGTGAATGTGCCCCATGATCCTGTGAAGCTCATCACCCGGAATGTGGAGTTGGTCAGCCATGGCGTGCTTGGGGCAAAATGCCGAGGGTGCGGACGTGCTCGGAGCATCTTCGCGGTCGGAAACGGGACTCACATCAGTGAAGTTCAACATGCTCCTTGTACTTCGAGGCGATACAGAGGCTTCTCATTCGCAGACCATGGCACTGCACATGTTTCAAGCCCCGGGTCCTGCATGAAGGGTTTTCACGAAAACGGCGCGACCTGTTGATTCCAAAATTGGTGCTGCATATGCAGCTTAGGCTCAATGTAATGAACGTTCACGAGACTAGGCTGACTAGGCAGCTTGAAGGTTCCAGGAGAGCTCGTACTTGGTCCCCCCTATCATGGACAGCCCAAGCCGAAAGCTGGCGCTGGAGCTCCATGTGCCGGGAGCCCGGCGGCCGCGGAGCCTTGGAGCGGAGCCTTGGAGCGAAGCGGAGCGAAGCGGAGCGACACTGAGGCAGCGGGAAGCACAGAGGCAGAGTTCCAAAGCTCTCCTGATCTTGGAGGTGAAGGCTGGGCGGGCTGGGTGATGAGCTTTTTTTGCCAGAATGTGGCCACTTGGCAGTTCTGTGATTTGTCCTCGGGTTTGGTAACTGTCCTGTCCGCGGGCATGCCATCGTCCTCCGATGCCGCTGCGTGCATGGTGCAGTGACGACCGGTCATCGGATTTGGCAACCATCTCGGTGATGCCGGCATGTCAGCATCTCCTGGTAAGTGTGATCCCAGGTAAATTGCAATACATGGGCCTCACCGGAGTCTCCGAGCGCTGCGCGTCTGGTGCCGAGGTAATGTTGGCACGCAGTGTTTGAATCCCGCCAGTACTTGGGGAACCATTTTGGTCACGTCTCTCCAAGAAGCCAGTGCATGGGGGAAGCATGTTCGCCTTGCTCGTGAATCCCATCCCCCGCCAGTACATGCAGGAAATAATGTTAATTTAGTCGTGCGAAATCGTGTTGAGCGCGTGTTGCGGCGACGATTCGCGATGGGTCATCTCGGTGAATCGCGCCGGTACATGGGGAAGCATGTTGGCCGTGCTGTAGAATCATCCGTTACTCCCATCTGCTTCCCACCAGTTCTTGGGGGGAAGCATGTTGGCCGTTCTCTTGAATCCCCGCCAGTACTTGGGGCGAGGCGCTTCTGAATTTAGTGCTTCATGTTGGTTAGGTCTTTGAATCCCGCCAGTACATGAGGAAGCATTACCGCCGTGTTGTCGAATCCCGCCAGCACATGAGAGGAAGCATGTTGGGCGCCAGCACACCGGGGAATGGGTTTTGGCTGTGCAGAATCTGGGCAGAAGGATAAAAGGGCTTACTTAGGGCGAAGGGCTTCGTGGAAGGGCTTCATAGAAGGGTTTAGAAGAAGGGTTCGTAGGCGGACAAGGGTTTGTAGAAGGGTGTATGATGGATGGATAGATGGATGGGTGGATGGGATGGATGGCTAGGTGCATGGATGAATCAAGAGATGCACGGATGCATTGATGGATGATTTGGACCTTCGGGACGCTCCATCTCTTCTTCGATTCTCGACCTTCTGGCAACGCTCACAGCCCAAGCTTCGGCAGGATGCAGTCATCGACAGTTTGGAGCAGCGCCTCAACGAGGCTCCTTGTCTCAGGTTCAGGGACAGTGAACAAGCTAAGTTTCGCATCGGCTGAGTGCGATTTGCCATGCCTCATCGTCAGGCCCTTGAGGAGGCTGCAGAGCTCAAGCCGCTCGGGCAACAAAATTCGCAGGAGTGAACAACACAGCCAGCAGCGCTCAGCCGACCACGCTGGAAAGCTCTGAATACCCCATAATACTCCGCGATTTCTGTGCATCTTGCAAGGTGTCGGGCTCATGCTGCCGAGGATCGCGTGCAGGCCGCCGAGCTCGAGAGGCCAGGGCGCTTTCGAGAGGCCCTCCTAGGTCCTATGATTCTGCAAGAGGGCCCCCCCGAGCCAGGCGTCGCGCGGCCGAGGCTGTGCACGCAGCCTCCACAGAGAAGGCAGAGAAGATCTGAACGTAACTACACCTGCAGTTTCCTCTTACATCTACTTGGTTCCGATGGTTCAGGGCCACACCTATTCCCAAAAACAGGGCCTGGCAAAACGCCTCGGTTAAGCAATTTACGCAACATCTACGATTTCGGGTTTCAGAGGGGAGTGAAGGGAAGCGATGAGAACCGCTTGGCCCTTGAGCATCGCTTGTAAGATCTTGTAGGAGCCCGCAGAAGCAAGAATCCTCGGAACGCTGAGCCATCCAAGTCTCCTGAGACCCTGGAGGCCACGGAACTGGTAGCCAAAGCCTGGGATGCCGAGAAGCGCTCGGAGGCTGCCCGGCGGCCCTCCCTCCCCTCAGAGTTCTTCTCGGGCTTCTAGTCGAAAACTCTAGGGCCCAGCAGCCGGTGTCTCGAAGCCTGCAAGGTGCTACCCCGGCGCAACCGCAAGAGTTTGTGTAAAGGCCTTCTGTTGAATCCGTTGAAGTCGCGAAGCCCGGGAGGTCCTGGCTGAGGAAGCCCGAGCTCTGCGGCGGCAGCGGAGCGCAGCACAAGCAAAGGCGGAGGCAGGACTCCCCCAAGCAGTTAACCGAGGCTAGTTTGGCATTGGGGGATGTGCGGGGCAGGCGACGGAGGTGGCGCTGGCGGAGTGCCGCGCCGAGAGTGAGGCGGCAAACTCTCGTGCCTTGGCATCTTCGGCTTCATTGCTTGGGTTTCCAGACTTCGGATGAGCGTTCTGTTGCGGTGTTCGGTGTTCTTGCGCATTCTTGCGAATTGCGGTTGTGAGGGTATGTAGCCGGATCGGTGTCTTTGCATCAGCGCAGGTGCTGCAGCTTCAGATGAGACCGAGATTGCAACGCTGCGGGAGACGTTGCACCGCTGTCAAGCGGACTTGGTGCATGCGGAACTGGAGGCAGAGGCGGCTGCACGGCGGGCCTCGGCGGCGCAAGCACCACACTCGCTGAGCGAGCTGACGGAGACGCCGAGAGGGAACCGAGCGCCGAGCCGCAAGGGCGACGGTGACGGCGGTGACGGCGGTGACGGCGACGGCGGACACGGGCCGCCGGGCGGACTTCGCCTTGGCCGCAAGGACGGGGACCAGGCCGACCTGGAGGACATCCTCGAGGCTGTGAAGCAGCATGACTTGAAGATGACCGCGATCAAATCGGAGCTGACCCGGAGGGAGGAAAAGGGCAATGCGACGCCGGATGAGGTGACTGTCATTGAACTCCAAACTCGACGAGATGAGCAGGAGGAGAGCACATAAAGGCATCTGCATACTGTTGACTTAAGGTTGTACGAGTACTGGTATTGGTACAACTTGCATCCACTTCTAGCTGATTCTAGCCAGAGACCCCCCTCTGAACCTTCGAGGAGCGCCTTCGTATCCTCGAGGCCACCCGCCACGCGGACAGGGCAAGGTGGCGTTCTGCGGCATTTCGGCAAAACAGATGTCAGGGGCTTTTGTGGCGCTCAGCCCGCCGCGGATTCTCTTCTGCCTAAGGACGAAAGCACCCTGCGTGACCTCTCTCTTCTTGAGGACACTCCGTCTTTCTCTGGCGAGGTGAGGGCGTGTTCCTGTGTTGCGCTAGAGGCTTGGGCCCTGCAAGGAGGCGGCCAGCGACTTTCGGACATCCTTGGCCTTACAAGCTTCGGTTTCCGAGCTGAGCTCAGCTCTCCGAACTGCGATTGGGTCGGGCAGTGATTGGTGTTTCGGGGCCCTCAAGATTTTTCGCATTGTCGATGTGAGACTCAGGAACAAGAGACGGCCGTTTCGGCTGGCGGAGCTTTGGCTGCAGCTTGTGTTTGTTTTGCATCTCAAGCTACTGCTGCTTGGGCGCACCACGTTGCCACAACTGTATTCTTTTCTTGTTGTCGTGTGCTGTGCGAGGCCCAGACAGTTTCCAACTTTACAAGTACAGTTTATAAGGAAGAGATGTACACTACGACGAAAGTGAGGACAGAGAGGGATACGGGTGGGGGGGGGAAGAAATCAGAAAGCCACAGCAGACAAACAGGAATGGTATAAGCGACGGAAAGCACACAGGCCGCGGAGACAGTTGATGTAAACTCAGAGATGACAAACAGACACCAAGGGAAGCATCAACAACAAGCATCCGGCAAGAAAGAGCAAGTAGATAGAGCATGACAATAGAAACATCTAGCAGAGAAACCTAGAATGGACAGGACAATGAAATTAGAAGATTACAACGTGGAAGTTAATAGCACATGACACTTGGGAGCATGCGAAACGAACAGCACGAGGAATTTGTTAAAGCTGCAGCGAGGTCGCACACCCACAGCATAGCTGGCACCCGACAGCAAAACGAGAGACAGATACTCATGTCAGAAAGAGGAGGGTCTCAGCACCATGCGCAGGAACGAATGCAGAGCGCAGATGAACGAATGCACATTGTGTTCAATGCTGTCATCCAGGCAGAGAGCATGAGTCGAAGACGCTACAGGAGGCAGTGGAGGACTCGGAGTTGCTCCCTTTGCGCTGTACGCAGACTCCCGTCAGAAAGGGAAGTCTCCGGACTCCGGAGGACCGCGCCGAGGTCCGGGAGGAGTTGGCCTTGGCGCGCTGCCTCGTCGCCGAGGCGGCCTAGTCCAGTTCCGACAGCAGACCTTAGAGCGCTTCAGGGATTCCCTGTGTAGTACTTTAGAACGGTCGTCAGGCATCCGACTCTCGGCGCCTGCTTGGAGAACTCTGCGGTCGCCGAGAGACTCTGCCGAATGGAGTATTTCAGAAATCAGCAAGTTGAGATTGTGCTGCTTGATTTGGAATTGAAACAGTGTACACCGGAAGTATCGAGCGGTCTGAGCCTGCAGGAAACTCTTCGGGCCAAGCAGGCGATGCAGCAGGCAGGAAAGGGACTCTGCAAAAGTCTCATTCACGGATTTCGCGCGAACCTGGATTCAGTACAAGGCCCGCCTTGATTTCTTGACTGCGGCGGGGAACGAGGCGAGCAGAGCCGCTACAAAGGCCAGATGGATGTTCTCGACCTGCACGTGTCCAGTTCTACACATCCAATTCGAGGGCTCAGGCTGCAAGTCTGTGCATCATCACGGTCAAGTCAGGGCTTTCTGCGCAGACACAGCAGCACCCCCTTGATTCAGAGTATGGGGTCATAAGATATCATAAGGCCGATGAGGTGGATTGTCTTCCATGGTGTATCCTTGTGTCATATCCAGGCTAGCCTGTTGGCGCCGCTCCCTCCGCGCAGGGCACCGGCCGTGGCTTTGCCAATTGCGGGATGTCGCACTCTTCAGCAGTGTCCCCCAAAAAAGTCTGATTTCTCGTGCCCCTTTGCGCAGAAACCGTGGCACCTGCGGGAGACCAGCTGAGGCTCGTCATCGCGGTAGCTATTATCTCCACCTGTTCCAGGTGAGGCCGAAGCTGGATATGGTTGCTGTCGACCATCGCACGGCGCAACTTCGCGAGGCTTGCATGAGCTCACTTGTAGAACTTCAAAACCGAGACTCTCTTGTCACAGACTGTCGCGGCGATAGGGAGCACATGTCAGTGTTAGGCATTGGACAGACAACTTGCAGACAGATGGTAGTATCTGCCGCAGGAGGTCGCCTTGCTGAAGAGACAGTGTTCCGAGAAGGCTTGGGGCTTGGGGTGCAGCTTGAGTGGAAGCGGAAAGCGACTTGGGTTGCTTCTTCAGGTTGGGAAAGACCCCGTGCGCATGTCGAGTGTACCCCGAACCTGCTGCAGAGTGACGACAGTCTTAGTCACGTAGGGGGGGCACAGAGTTGAAAAAAGACTTCGGAACTTGCTTGTGCTTCATGGTTTCTTGTGGTTGCGACCATGCCTCGTGCGACCGCTCACTGCTGCCAGGGCTACAACACCGCACAACATTGGGGTGCAGTCTTTCTTTCTCTCGATGTGCTTGCGGTAACACAGCAAGGACGACACACGGCACGTGTGGCAGCAAGAGATGCTGGAAATTCGCGGCCGTCATGAGACTGTGCTCTGTGAGAAGGCGGAGGAAGATACTCGTTTGCATCGCTCACAGCAAGTCCACCGCTCTCGGCTTGACTCGAATCCTGAGTCTGAGCTCCAAGGATTCTACAGAAGGCACGCGGCTCCCGACAGTCGTGGCAAAGAGCCTGCGGCAGATACCTGGCTGATGTTAACGGAGTGTCTCACAGGTACTTGCGCATGGGGATTTTTGAGCCTCACTTCTACAGCTTACACTTAAAAACTCCAGAAACTCCGTGGTTGTTTGTTGAACATCATCGGGCCTCCTTGCGTTCCCTGATCTCGATCTCGACATCGCGAGGCTCGGAGAAAAGACGCAGCCTCTTCGGGTCGCAGGAAAGCGACCAAGGCCAACTTCGGATGCTCAGCTTGAGCTTTTTGCCTTTCGAGACGCTTTTTTTGGGTTATGGAGACGCCTGTGGACTTTGGTAGTGGAGATTTGGGGAAGATGCGAAGCATGACGGACGCGTCTGCCTGGTGAAACCAAGATGACTGGTCCGTGAAGATTTTTAGGATGAGCAGCTGAGGTGAAGCAAGCACGGAAGCCGAACGATACTGTGGCCAAAGTTCTCGGGTAACACGTCTGCAAGCTTGTTTCCTGTTTGCCTGATGCTTGAACATGTTCAGTTGTGCTTAGCAAGTGCACGTCGGACACGTCCATTTTGCTCCCAAGATCGTCATGGGCTTGTCAGGGTATTGGGACACCACGAGTGGCTTGATTTATTTTTTTGTTCTTGCTGAGAATGCATAGCGGTGTTTGCACTGGACTTCAGAGTTGGCAGACGGCTCTTCGTCGCTCGTTTCAGGTCCCTTCTGCAGCTCCTGGCAGAGACACAGCGCCGAGCCGTCTGCAGCAACGTCGCAGCGGAACGTCGCCTGGTCTGGATTCGGCGGTAGCAAGTGTCCAATCTACCCGCGGGTGTATGTACCAATTGGTTGTGCTAGCTCATCGGAACAATTATGTCTGTGCATTCGCGACAGCGCCAGCTTTGTCGCTGTCGCATCTGCGCGGCTGAGGATATCGCAAAGCTGCCCTGGCGAGTGGAGCTAGAGGAGTCCAGACATGTTCTCTTGAGGTTTCGAACCAGGTCTCGAACCAGACTTATAGGCATCCAGCCGAGCTGAACTGTGGCACTGCGGACACCGCCTGCTTGAACAAAATATTGCCAGAAGGCCCCAAGTGTAGACCTACAAGCGTACGTCTTTCAACCTCTCGACCGCGCTGCTGGAAACTGCATCGGAAGCTGAATTGGCAGGGCAGCCGGTGCGACCCTTTCCTCGCACGGCCGCGCGGCAGCTGGAGCAGGCCAGCTGTCTACAGATTCATCTATGTAGCATGTATATGTTGGGTTAATTACATGCATGCGTGAATTGCACATCCAGCCATGGATGCATCCGTGCATCCATCCATCTATCCCTCCATCCATCTATCCCTCCATCCATCCATCCATCCATCCATCCATCCAGCCAACTATCGTACATGACAAGCAGGCAGGCAGGCAGATAGACAGGTAGATAGGTAGATACTTGCAGAACATGCGAGCCAGCGCCAGGCTTTGCAATGTGCTGCAAGGGCCGACGACGAGGCAAAGCAGTCTGACAAACCGAGAATCGAGAAGACTTCTATACAAAGTCAAAACGAGCGGATTGGGGTCAGCGGCGCACACGTTCAAGTTTCAACCTCATGAGCCTGACAGAGGAAGGTTGACCAGTGAAAGTCTTTGCCGTATTTTAAGTTACCCCAAGTTGCTGTATTCCTGGTACGCTTCGAATCGCTTCGACAGATTGCTTATGATATGGTTGCATCATCGCAGAGCAGCACATGCGTTGCAAAGCGATCCCACGCACTGCCTCCACGATTTCCAGGCCAGCTGCGTGGAAACGCACGAGCGATCCCGCTTGGAGGTTGCCCCGAGCGATGTTCCTGCTGCCTTTTCTAGTATTTTGAGCGCGGCCGGTGGCGACATGCTTACAGACGAGCTGCACCAGATTCGGCACTGCTTCGTTGCAATACTGAAGCTGCTAGGCGGCTGCCGCCGAGATGTTTTCTGAGCTAGAAGAGACGCGTGGGCAAGGTGAGCAGCTCGAGGCACGCAAGGGGTAGAATTTAGGGATGCGTTGAGTTTGACCCACCATTCAAACTTGGTGAAAGGAGAGGTGGCGCAAGCTTGTGACGAGCAGTTCAATTTATTTATCTCTGTTTTGCAAAGACTGCGTGTAATGTTAGTGCTCAATTTCCTTGGATGTTTTCCTGCAAAGACGGCCTGTCAGAGTTGCTGCAGATCTTTATGTACGATTCAGCGGAGAGCAAGGGCAGATTACCTCTCCTTCATGACTTCCCGGAAACGGCGAAAATAACCTTATGGATCCTTACAGGCCCGACGCTTGGCGGCAGTGGCGACGCTCAGAGCACAGGAGGCCAGGGCCGCAGACGAGGCTGGGGGCCCGAGGAAGCTCTTCTTCCAAAAGTGATGGCTGCCCCACTGCGTGACGTTGAGTGATTGTGGCAGAAGTCTCAATGTTCTTATCCCGCCGCTTGCTGCTACTGTTCAGCCAGTCTACATTGGCTTGTGCTTGAAAGGGCAAGCGCAAGCGAGAAGAACAAGCTTTGGCACTCCCTTTGAAGGTTTTGAGTGGGAAGGCAGGCAGAGGAAGGATGACACCGTCGCAACGATGTTTCGGGACTAGCCGAACGGGCAGGAGGATGCTCACCCAACTTCCTTGAAGAAAGGGCCCAGAACTTGTAAAACCCCCCCTACCATTGCCATAGTCCCTGGCCCTGGCCCTGGCAGGCTCGTGCCAGGGCCTTGGACCCCTCTTGGCGCGACGAGGCCGTAGCCACTTGGAGTGCACTGCTTCTGAACTTTGAAGTGTGCGCAGTGCAGTGTCCATACTGAAGGGTTTGAGGCTTGAGAGGTTCTTGAGGTGACTGGGGCTCGAGCTTTGCTTCAGCGGCTTTGGCGTTCCTTGCATTGCAGATCTCAGAGTTGTTGTAAGTTTTGACGCCTCGATGGAGAGCCCAAGGAAGAGGCTTGGCGGCTGGCCCGTGAGACTGGGCGCGCCCCTGCAGCAGATGGTGAGGCTGAGGTGGAGAGCAGGGGCAGTTTCATCTTGTGCTCTGATTTTTGTCTCGCTTGCCGAGATGGCCGCGACATTTGCACTCTCTCTGGCGTCTATTGCTCTCAGACTCGACCCTGAAGGATGTTCTTCGTGCCGCCCAGGCCCGTGGGGTTCTCCCAAAAACCTCCGAGTACGTACAAGTATGCACTCCCAGCAATAAGAGAGCCTGGCTTGGGGAGGTGCTGCGCCTCCTGGGATTGCAGCTGGTGGCCTGGGAGCTGGCGGAGAACCTAAAAAGTGCGCCGCCATGCCGCAGAGCCTGGTGACACCACCGAGAAACCTGCAGGCCATCCCTTCCAGCATCTTGAAACTCGCTGCAAAGCCAAGGCATCTCAGGGCGGACAGCCTGGAAGTGGCAAACGCTGCCCTTGCGAGGGTCGTGACACAGCAGGACCGAGTATTGTGCTTCGATCTTCATGCAGGCAGGGGCGAACGTGGCCGTTGCCTCGCAGAGGCCCCGTCTGGCCGTCTCGGGCCTGTGAGTCCGCCACGGGTGATCGAGGCCCAATTGATCGTTTGCCGACCGGGGCCGCGTTGCTGCACCGAAGTGGCTACCTGGCTACCCTCCATCAATGCACCACCAGCCCCAGGCACATCATTTCACGTCCTCGTGCCGGTTTCAGCACTGTTGGCAGGCGGCATGGGCTTCGAAGCGGGTAAAGCTGGCGGAAGCCGAGCAGAGGCCACTGCTGCGGCGGCTCTTCAGACATTGTTCGATCGAATGCCTTCTTAAGCCGTAGCCGTTATCGATCCGTGCTCTTGTTGACGCTGAACTTCTCGATTGAGGCCAGGAGGTTTCGGTAAATTCGGCCGTTGCCGGAGACGTGTTGCGGCGGATTGCTGCAGATATGGCGCCGGAGGGTGGGTCCTTGCGCTTGCAAACCGCAAAATGTGAGGCAGCGAGAAGCTTCGCGGCTTCAAGCCGAGGCCAGAGAATTCAACAGCTACGGTTGGTGAGATATTCAGCGAATCGTGGCTCTTGTCTTCCTTCTAGCTTCGGGAATGCCAGGGAGGGCGCGGGGCAGCTGATTTTCGGAGATATTGAACCTCTGAGCGAAAGACTTCCCTCGTTGCTTCTGAGGTGCAGACCTTCCACGCCGAGCTAGCACGCGCGCAGCGTTCTGAGGCCGAGGCAGCAGCAGAGCTCGCAGCGGCAAGGGCTGCAGGCGGCGTTGCGTGGGCTGGGGGTGTTTGAGGGACCATGTCGCTTGTAAGACTGCAAGCGAGCTGCAACTGTTTTCTTGCCCGACTCTCATTCTTTCTACGAGAACGTCTTAAGTGACTATGTTGATGATGCCTTACTTACCTTTCGCCATGAAGGCACGACTCGCAGATCGGTGCAACAACAGCACCCTGGCAGTGGTTAAGAACTTGCCGACGTGAATAAGATACACAATACATCAAAGTCGGTTGGTAATCATGACTGCAGTGGTAGTATCTCAGCTGATGATCTTGTAGTGATGGTCAAAGTCGCAAGCACAAAAGACATCATCTCGATAAATTTGGTGATCGTGATTACACTGTCAACATGATAATTGTAAGAGTTAATCATCAGCAAAAGAAGGGAGAAGCATATTGCTCCGTGTCGGATCCTCTTACTGGCCAAACAGTCACCAAGGCAGAAGCAGGTGCTGGCTCCGGAGATGCAGGATCCCAAGCTCCTGGCCAGTATGTTGGACGTCATGCACCAGGTGCCTTGGCGTCGGCAAGGGATCACAATCTGCCCAACGCAGATGCTGCCATCAGGTGATGGAGATGTGTTCTGGCATGCTGCCTGCCCGGGAGCAAGCCACCGCAGGCAAGGCAGAAGTGCTGTGGAATTCCTGCCAGGCCTAGGCGCTCTTCTAAGTATTCAGTTGATGTTATGGTTGTTTGTAGGCTTACGGCGTTGGCTTCTTCCTTCATTATCTTTGCTTCCGACTGTCACGGTTGTGCTTTACATGGTTAGCCTGTCCCACCCACTCTCACTAGGAATGCACAGGTTGTCAGTAAGTTTGTCGCTTGACGCCACGTCAGTTGGGGCAGGATCACGTGCCTGGCCGAACCCTCAAGCCGAGGCTAGTCCGAACCCCAGCCCTGTCATCCGGGAGGCTCCGATGATGCCATGACTGCCATCCTCAAGGAGGTGAAGGCTGCGATAGTTGCTGGGATGCAGGGACCTTGGTTGGGCGCTTTGTTTTGCACCGGCTGTCAGGAGCTGGGTGGCTTCTGCCAGAAGCTCCAGCAAGATGTCCACTCCCAAAGGCGACCTGAAACAGGACAAAGTGGGGATGCGGGGATCAGGAAAGCCGTGGCCATGGTCTCCAGGCAGTCGCTCTCGGCCATCGCCTTGAACTCGTCAGTGGATGGCCAGAGCCAGAGGCGGCAGAAGCGAGTTCCCAAGTGGCTAAGCGGCTGAGCTCCTTGTAGTCACTGTTTTTGAGATTTGTCGAAATGGTGCACGATCATATGCGCCGGCAGGGACGAGACTTCGAAGCGGATGGAAGCTCTGTTGCTTCGTTGCATGTAGATCGGGTTCGATTTGACAGTCTTCTGACAGCTCAGCTCGAAGCCGAGGTTGGAGCTGCAGCATGAGCTCCAGCTACAATACAAGCCCGACTCCTGGGATCCTGGGATCCTGGGATCCTGCAGTTCTAATCACACTGGATGAAGCTTCCGCCTGAGGACGGCAGCGGAAGCGGTGCTCGGCCTGCGCCAGGTCCAACAAAAAAAGGTTGATAGGGTTCATCTTGGAGGGTTTAGAGTTCGGTTTTTGGTCCGTTCTGATCTTTTCAGAGCATCGCCTCAACAGGATGTGGCCGCAAAGGCCCTTTGCGAAGAGGAGCTGCAGGCGGAGGTCCTGGGCGAGGCAGGAAGTGGCGGCTTATCTGCCAATTTCCCGAGCTTCACCTACCAGCCTTCCGATTAGCCTGACATAGCCTGATGTTGCGCAAGCTAACTGAAAACTCCACCCATCCGCGAAACAGGAGAAGGCGGTTCGAGCAGCCGAGGCCAGCAGCCTCAATGCATGAGAGCAGAGCGATGTGGTTGATGCTTCGCAACGCCATGTTTCCCGAGTTGGCTTGCAGCCTTTAGGTCTGTGTAGCAAGAAATGCCCCCTTCCATGACTTTCAGTGTCAGGCCATGCTCAACGCGGAGTCCACTGCTGAAAGCACAGCTTCCCTGGCACTTGTTGCCGAGGTGGAGGCGGAGACGGTTTCAGTAAGTGTCAGGATCCCGTCAGAGTCAGGGTGTGTCCAAAAGATTTGCGAAGCTCAGTGTGGGTTTTAGCCCTGTGCTCTTTTGGGGCTGCTTGCTGGTGCTTTGGCCAGCCTTCATATGTCCGCAGATGTCCGCAGCATCCTGCAACAGATCGGTTGCAGCCTCTGCGGATCCAAGCGCCGATTGGTAGTAATTCGAGACCGGAGCTGGAGAGGTCACACCGGAAGCAGCGCAGCTCAAGGAGCTGTGCCGCTGCATGGCAGCACTGTTGTAAGTCACGCCACGCAGCAGTCTAGATGGAAGGGCATGCACATAATGACATAGACACCATCCCTGAGCTGGCCGAAGTCGCAGGGAGCCGACGTCGGAAATTCTGCGCTTTTTGGGCCAAGGCCTGGAGCGCCGCAAGATCGAGGAGGCAGCCGTGGAGGCCGACCGCAGGCGACGCAGCTTCGAGGAGCAGCAGAATGCGAGAGTATGAGTTGCAAGAGTATAAGCGGCAGCGAAAGGGGACAGGGACAGGATGCATTCTCTTTTAGCCTGGAGAGAGCCGAGCCTCGACAGGAGCAGAAGGCCCTGGCCGACTCGGCCGCCGCCAAGGCCTTCGAAGAGGCCGACAGCTTCTGCTAGAGCGAAGAAATGTCTGCGACGCGGATGAGCCGCGGCGGAATCTCGGGGCTTTGTAGCTACGCGCTGACGCGTTGAGCCGAAGCCCGAAGCTGCTGGGTCTCGAAAGGTTTCGAGGGCGGAGGCGGAGCGCAGTGCGGTTCGTCTGGCAGAGGAGGCCTTGGGTCGGCGTTGGTCTTGGGCGCGAGGGAGATGCGAGTGGGAGCGAGGCCAGCGATGGCGCAGAGGCCGCCTTGGTCTCCGCACGGCGACAGCAGCGGAACCGAGACGAGGCCGGGCAGGGCGGCAGCGGGGTGACTTTCCGAGGCATCCGAGGCTCCGAGCGTTTCGTCGCCTCGGCAGGCTCGGGCTGAGGAGCTCGCTGCCACGGAATGGGCATCGCACGTCGACGAGGTCCCTGTGCAGTCCGGGCTCGGACATGCGAAAAGGCCGAGTCGGATGTTCACCTGTCAGGAGATGCGAACGAAGGAGAGCTTGAAGAATTGCGAGGAGAAGCTGAAGGATGAGGCTTGCCCTATGCTGCTTTGCTTAGATTGTCTTGCAGCTTTGCTTGAAGGTGTTGGAGTCGGAGCGGCTGCGCCGGGAGATCCTCCGTGTGGAGGGCGCGCAGTGGGAGCTCCAGCTTCTTGGCGGAGCTTGCGAGGGCCAGCAGCTTCGGTTTCGGACTCGAGCATGTCGGGCTTTGTTGGTTTTCGTGCACGACTTTGTAATGTTGAAGAATGAGACCACCCTCCCCGACACACCAGTCCGATGGCTCAGCCTGGATAATCATGAGAGTCTCCCAGGAAGCGCTTCTCCCCTTCGCTGAAGCGCATCGATGAGCTGCGTCACCGCCGTGCAACACTGGAGACGGAAACTCAACGAGCACCTCGGATTTGAAGAGCGTTCCGATGAATCTCGGCCACATGCTTCCCTGTGCAGGTGGGGGCGTATCCCGAGAGGGCTGTACAGGCGACCCAGAACCGCGTGGTGCAGGCTCCTTGGCGAGGATTCAGGAGACCTGTTTTGTGGGTGTGCACAGCTCAGGTGGAGGGACAGGTCTCTGATATCTTCGGGCAGCTCGAGCAGGTCAGCGCGGAGGAACGTCGGCTTCGGGAGTCTGGCGTGTCAAGAAAATGCCTCGATTCTGGAATTCTATTCTGCACTCCACACTGCGCTGCCCCCAGTACCAGGAGCAGCAGCACAAGGCGGAGGCGCTGGTTTATGCCTCCCAGGCTGTGCGGGGTACAGCATGTGACAGTGAACCCACGGAAGTTTGGAAGCCTTAGGGCCCCGCCGGGCCCCACGGGCCCTTGCCAGGCGGCCGCCGCAGCGAAGCTTGCTGCCGAGGCCGCAGAGCAGGAGGCGGCTGCAGAGCTGCGCCTCGAGGCCGTGCAGGCGCCCTGAGAACGAGAGAGCGGGCCAGTGACGGCTAGTGGCTAGAGGAGCGGACTAGTCAGGGCGAGCAAGGTCCACAGCTTGCACCAAAGGCCTCAAAGAATTTTCTTCCCGAGATGTGACAAACTTCGACATAGACTTGAAACCCGAATCAGCCCGCACCCTCTGTCTTCTCGAGGCCCAGGAGAAATGGCAGGAGATTGCACACCGCGATGAGCACCACGCTTGGCGGAACCAGGTGCAGGACGCATTCATGAGCAGGTCTTCTGCAGGCTAACAGAAACTTGTCGCAACAACCGGAGACATACGGGCCATACCCGGTGGTTCCCGCAACAGCGTGGGGGCAGCCCCTTGTAACTGCAACCTGGGCCCTTGGCATCAAAAGTGTCAGGGCGTCGAGTTGCAGGCCTTACGATTTACGGTTTGGGTTTAGAAGTTTAGGGTTTATCGGGTTTCGCTGTAAGTGCTCGTGTGTTGCAGTTTTCTTGCTGTGGAAGCTAGCTGTGCAGTGGGCGTCAACCTTCTTGACGTGACAAGCTGCGAGCTGCGAACCCTGGCATACTGTGCAGGTTCTTGGGCATGGGCGAGGCTTAGTGTTCGCTGTTACCGAAGAAGTCTACCGCGCATTTTGCCCAAAGCCTTTTTGGGGGATCCCACCGAAAAAAGCCCAAAGCCTCTCGCAGCAGCGGAGTAGCGCGTCAGCCAGCAGCCAGGAGCTCCAGGAGCAGCAGCACCGCAGCCGGCGCGCCCAAGCAGCAGCCGAGGCCTCTCAGCTGGAGGCCCCTTGCCGCCCATGCCGCCCTTGCCCTTTCGTAGCAGACGGACCAAAAAAAGGATGCGCTTTGGGATCTGATCCGCACTTCACGCAGCCCTCGCAATTCCAGGTGGAGGCCGCACTGCGACGTGACACTCAGCGCCTCAAGGCTACAGGGATGCCTTTCACCATCGTCTGATCAAGTACGGACGAAGCAAGCGAGTATAAATTCAAGGAACTAGTCTCGAGTCTAGAGCCCTAAAAGCATCGCCTTCTTAACAGCAAACAGGCAACGCCGAAGAAACGGGTTGGAGGAAGGAAGGGAGGAAGTGCGGAAGGCATGGACGCATCGGGCGACCAGACTTCGCAAACCCGCAGCACTAGTAGTGTTTGTCAACAAACATCTGGCAAGGCCAGGGGAGGGTTGGGTTGTGCCAAAGGCTAGCTCACTCCCCAAACCCATCCGAGCCCGCGTTTGAATGAGCCACATGCGGGAGCTGTTTATGGACGGGTCGCAGTACTGTCAAAGGTTTGTATTAGTTTATGTTGATGACACAGTGCCGTAGATGGTGTCATCGAATCCCCTCATGCATCTTCCTGACCTCTCGGCACGTTGTTGGCCGCTTGATCACTAGGCGTTGTACCGTTGGCTATTATCACTTCAATATGTGGGTTCCTACAACAACCTCGCACGATAAAGGGCAGCTGTGCTGGCCTCTGCTTGATAAGCATAATGAATCTTACTTAGCCTTGGAGCTCCTGTGATGATGTGCCGATTCTTAATGCTCTGATTTTGCTACGCTTCAATTTGTTAGTTGCCCGCTTGTTGGCAATGCAACTGTTCGCAGGGGTTTAGTTGGTTCAGGCCGCCGGGTCACTTCTGACGCGAGTGCTCCGGGTGGTGATAGCCCGTGATAGCCCTCCCAATGGATCAGCCTTGTCTCGGAAGGTGGCCGAGCTCAATGCATCGCCGCTAGGCAGCCAGGAGAGGGCACTTGGATCAGTCCTTCACCTCGCTGCAGACAGCAGCTCGAAGCCCTGTGAATTTTCTCAGTTCGATGTCTCAGGTTGCAGGATGCCGAGTCCCGCTGTGCAGACGCCGCCCAGCGGAACGAGCGGCACGGAGGAGCGGGGCCGGGGCGGCAAAAGGAGCAGGCGGGAGTCTACGAAGTCGGAGTCCACTGGCTCTCCGGCCTTCCGTCGCAGGTGCTTCTGACGGAGCTGGCGGCCATCCGAAGCCAGGAGGCCACGTTGCTCGAAGAGATGGAGGCTTTGCGCCAAGCGGCTGCGTTGCCTGGGCCGGAGCCGATCGTCGCGACGCAGAAGCCTGCACGTGCGGTGGCAGCTCGGCTTCAGCAAAATCGTTGAAGGCCCGCTGCAGTTAAGCCCAGGGTTGCAGCAGCGAGGCCCCAGCCGGGGAGCTACAGCGGCTCCATGCTCAGCTGCGCCGAGCCCGCGAACAAAAAGAGGCTCCATTCGGGGAGGTGAGGCAGGGTGAGAAACCCTAGCTGCAGGTCGAACCTACGCCAGCCGGAGAGCAAGTTGACAGTTAGAAAAGTCGCTGACGGATGTAGGGCAGACTGCGGCTGAGATAAAAGCCGGGTTCATGTTCTCGGGGTCTGCACGGAGAACTCACTCAGCCATAGGGTAGCCGCCTGAAGCTGCAGGTCTTGAAGCAGGAAGTGGCTGTTGGCGAGCGGGAGGTAGGGTCGAGCTGTTCCGCATTCTTTGCTCGCCACAAGTTCATTTGTATGTCCATATAGTTGTTGATGCACTATTAGGACATGGTTGCCTTTGTACTGCTTGTGGTTTCGAGCTACTGCCTGAGTTCTGCAATGACAGATATGTCTCAACAGCCTATCCCCGAATCAGGAGCAGCTCTTGCGCAAGGAATTGGAAGAGGTGGAGCAGCAGCTGTGCTTTGGCATCACTTCGATTTCCAGGCATTGTGGTATTAATGGTGTTGAGAAAGTTGACAAGCTCCGTGGGCACAGGCCCACCTCCACAGCCGAATCACACTCTGCGCCGCGCTCCGAGGCGTTTGAGCAGAGACGACGCTGAGCGGAAGCGCGGCTACATCGCAACGCTGCAGCTCCACTGTCACCAGCTTGCAGCAATTTGCAGCATCGCATCAGAGCAGCCACGGCAGAACCAATCGATGGTGTGCAGTCTGCAGTTGTTTTCAGGTGGGGATGCCACCCCGAACCCCGAGCAGCTGGAGGCCCAGGTCGAGCGCCAGGCCGAGCTGAGCCAAGGCATCGCCAAGGCCGGGCGGGGAACCACCGGACAAAGTCTCTGCTCGAAAGAAGTTCTCCCCGCATCACCCACCTCGAGGTGCGCCAAAGCATCGCCAGCAAAGACCTGCAGCTGAAGGCCAGGGCGGTTTTTTGAGAAAAGAAAGCCCAGACCTTGGCAAAGCCCCAAAAGTTGTGTATGCGCCCTCGACAGCAGATAGACCCGACCTGAAAAGTTCTGCACCCTACGCGCTGAACGACGAGGCCCAACCCGCAAAGCTTTTAGCAGACCGCTGTTTGGGGACGGGGCTGTGGAACTCCAAAAAATTGGACTCGAAACCTTCCCAAGCCTCAAAAAAAAGCCAACAGGCATCCGGCCATATGAAGCCCCTGTAACCCTAAAACCCTCAACGTCCCCCGAGCCTAAGCCGAAGCGGAGAGCCTTCGAAGAGTCGCAAAAGGTCCTGAGGAGCGAGGCCGCTGAGGCGAAGAGGCGCCGCGAGGCGACTCTTAAAGGAGACCAAAGAGCGTTGTGTTTTTCTTTTTTGGGGCTTTAGGGTTTAGGGTTTCGAGCTTAGGGATGCAGGTGAGTGTGCGTTTTCTTTTTGCGAGAGGTGTGGGATTCAGAGCATCCTGCATCCCGCTTCCTGAGGCCCAGCGAGATGCTGAGGCCGCCGATGCGCGGCGCTGTGCTGCGGACCTGGCACGCACCAAGGCGCCAGCTGTCAAGAATCTAAAGTGCTTCTTCACTTGACCGGGATTCCTTCATTTGCTTCAGGCCCTTTGTGGCGCCATGCTGTTAGCAAGGAGCGTAAAGGTTACGCAAGTATCAGAATCTTGAACACAAGCAGATCTGCTAGGCCGAAGGCAAACCGGGTCCGGGTCCTCCGCAATCCAGAAGCTCGAACCTCCTTAAGATTCCCTCCCACCGAAGATTGTAAGATCATCCAAAATCCTGAACCCATCTTCAAGCGACTGGGTTTCAACAGGCCCTTCGCTCGGAGCTGCGCCGCAAAGAGCAGGCACTCCAGGAGCTCTGGGCGCAGAGTGAGGTGGGGCGACAGCACAGTCATCGGTGGCTGCGTGTAGCAGCAACAATAGCACCATGTAGCAGCGACCGTAGCATCAGCAATAAGCCGATGCGGTGACGTGATGAAGCGAGCACAATTACCAAACGAGTCAAAGCTAAAGTCGATGGTTGTTTGCGTTGAACATCGTTGAACTGAATGGTGCCCACTGGGCCAGTTACCAGCGAGTTGTTTGCGTACGAGCGTATACGTGGCCAACAAGACCCCCTCCAATGCCCTCGCTGGATGACTGTCACTGACATATGTGATGCTGTCTCAGTCTTTGAGAGCGGAAAGGGCCCAGTGTGCGGTTTTTGCCGGGAAGCCGGCAGGAATTTCAGCTTAAGCCTGGATTCGGCTCGCCCTGAGGTGATGGAGTCCCGTCTCGAGGAGAGCTTTGCTGGTGACAAGACCTGAGAGACTGGTCGCCAGAACATCTTGCCGAAGTACGATACCCACGTGAAGACGAACTCACACTGTCGTCGGCGTGATCCGCGATGCTTGTCACTGAATGCAAGCCCTGACGGTATTCCCCATGCCGCTGAAGTGATGCTGGTGGCAACACGGCGAGCTACACTCTGTACTGCAGAAGGTTTGCACACTCGCCTGGACGCGAGGCAACAATTGAAGGCCTGATGTTGGATCGACTGTCCGGACGCGCCAAAGTGGCAGGGCAGTTCTGTGACTCTGTGACGAGGAGGAAAGCATCGAACTCTGCCCGTGCGTCGGCTTCCGACGCAGGGGCCAGCGCTTCACTGCGGATGATCAACACTTCGCTGTGGGAGCATTTCGCCGTGTGGCTCCGAACAAGCCTCGGAAGTTTCTGCTTAGTTCGGAGCAGGGTGTATTCTTCTCCTGCTGGAATGACGCAGGCAGAGAGCTTTCTCACCAGGTCCACCTGGATTTGTGGGGTGGACGAGCACAAGCCGTGTGTTTTGTGCATGATGATGCGTTTTTTCGTACGGGGAACAAGCGACATTTGCTGCAGGGTTTGTGTCCTTTTTCAAGCTTGTGTTTGCTGCCAGCTTTCCCTACATCATCCCGTATCTGCAGATGTGCGCCCGCACCAGCATGTAGCTGCAGCTTGCTTCTCCGCTGCCGCTCGGGATCAGGGCGGGTGCCGTTTCAGCGCCGGTCCAGGCAGCGATCTGCCCAATCTTCGTTTAAGTCTAAGTCAGACCCGCTGGGTCATAAAAAGCACGGCTGCTCCTGACAGACCATTTGCACCATGTCCGGCCGTCCATCCGTCCCTCCGCTCTCATCGCCCTTCATGTCCCGTCTCAGTGAGGTGTTACACGTGCAGAAAACCAGAGCCAGAGAGACTCTTCAGCGTGCCAGGTAGGCTACCAGCAATGGTAGATCGGACACTTTGGGGTGCAGACCCCGCCTTTTGCCTAGAGGACATCCACAATGCCGGGGCCTGATCTCGTTTGGGGTGCCTGGAGCGGACTGGGTGAGCAGATGTTTAAGCAGTGCACACATCCATTTGCATTCCGACATGCTCGTGACTCCTTTTGGCGAGGCAGACTTCATCGCGCTGCGTGTAGATACTTCCGAAGGCACGTGGACTTGAAACTGTAGACGCCATGCTGCTGTGGTCCTGAGGTCATCAGGTTGGGAACGCTGGCCTCTGTAAAAAACGTTTACCTCAGAATACTCTCCTGCTCATGGCACGTTCTATGCTGTGCTTCGGTCCGTGTTTCGAGCCTGGCATGCATGCTGCCAGACATCTTCAATGTGCGGCCGCATGGGCCGATGTCTTTGAAGGACGGTTAGTCTTTCCAACGGGCAGGGCTGCAACAGGCACTCTGGATTCTGCAACATGTGCGAGAGTCTGCAAGCGTATGGCAAACGAAAGCTTTCTTGTGAGGACCATTTTAGAACTCGTGCGGGGGCCTTATGGTCGGAAGTCATTGGCCAGATCGTGGGCAACCTTTCATACGTTGCCGTCTGGCCATCTGGATGTGCAGCTAGGGCTTCACATGCATCCATTTTGTACACATCAGGGGCAGCTTTGGGGTACACTGCCAATGATGTCGGCTCTTGCACTGTGACGGAGGCGCGGCGAGTGCAGCGGGCCCCTGAACAAAGGCTGCCTCAAAGGCTCTCGCGATGTGCCGCGATTCGATTCTAGTTACCGAGCAACTGGCTGTCGTGAATAGATGCAGTCCGGCAAGACAAGCAGTCTTCTCTGTGGAGTGTTTAGAGATGAGAACATACTTCACCGTGCCGCTCTGGTGAATTCGCGGCGACTGGTGGCAGGTTGGGCGTGTGTTGTGCAGTGTGGAATGCTGCAGATCGCCGCCTGCCTGCAGATGTCGAGCTTCGAATGGAGAGATGCTGCCTCCTACCTGCTCAGATTTATGAATTTTTGATGCCTCCAGCATCATATCCAGACCGAGATCCCAGCTCTGCAGAAGCCCTGTGTTCAAATGTTGAAGCTCGCATCATCTTCGAATTCGAGGTTGGCCGTTTGCCTTCTCCACCAGTTCCCTGCCACGAACAGGCTTAGCGCCCGTAGGAGGTCTGCCAGGATTGAAATTCAGCAGAGGCCACTCTTGCCTGTGAGCATGCCGCTGTATCCCAGGCTGCTTCGAGCTGACGTCTTACGACCTGGGCCTCTGGTGCCTCTGACTGTCTCTTCGATGTTGAGACTGTGCAGAATTTCGCTGGTTAATGAAGAGCTTCTGATTACTGTCGGGCCTGAGTCGGCTACACCAAACCTCGGCACGCTGAAAGCCCCGCAGGCCAGGCAATCCACTCAACATGCCAGCGCATGTGCGGAACTACATCCACAAGAAGGCACTCGGGGCATTTACCATGGCAGCAATAGCGGTAAGCACAATTCTACTCGTGAGGCCTTCGGCCCACAGCCAAAGTCTCGTTCCTGGAAAGTTCGAGCTTAGACCAGGCCTCTGCGAAAGAACGCGCTGATGGGCGCTGGGTGCGGCCCTCAGGGTCCAAAGCAGTCCTCTCCTCGAACATTACAGAGGTTCCTTCACTTGAGAGCTCGAAGCATCTGGGTCATGTTATAGCTGTCATAGCTCCAGATGAGCCCAGAAAGCTTAGTGCCGAGACAGCTTTCCGATCAGGGGGAGTACATGTCCTCCTCGATCGTGGCCATTCTGAAGGCTTTGCGCTCGGTAGCTCCAAGCGTTGAAGATGAAAGACATGGCAATACTGAATTAATGCGGTCTTCGCGCGACTCACCTGATGCTAGTTGCGCACAGCCGAGGCCCTGCGAGAGGTTCGGGTCCCGATAGTCGTTTACGATGGGCCTGATGCCAAGAACACGTGGACTCCACTCTTTGTGCGTCGAGGGCTGCCATTCCCAGGGTATCTGGCGTCTGACTCATGCACCGAGGTTGCCGGACCTTCTGCAGCTCTATGCTCCCCCGGCTCGCTTTCGCGGCTTCGGATGTGCATGCTCGCGGCAAGCTTCACATGTCAGGACAAATTCATCGCGGATGTGTCGCAGCCTTGACTTTCGGTGCCCTTGTGTCGAGTTCAACTACGAGAAGCTTTCGACATCCTGGCTTGCGCGGTTTGGCGTCGCCCGCGGAATTGAGAAGAACAAGACTCTGCAGGGGGATGGTCATCATCGTTTCTCCTTCTCTTTTGCCGCAAAATCAGAAACCCGGTCATCTTTTTGGCGCGCCGTTGACTCCCCTGTATCCGAAGATGAGCGCAGTTTGAACTTTGCCTCTGCAGGCCGACAGATGTTGCAGTCTTCTCAGATGCATGGTTGAGGCAAGGAAGAGCGCCGCGGAAAGGATGGCTTCCATGAGCTCTTGTTTTTGCAGGCATTTTCCTGCCGTGTTTGACATCAAGTGGATGGCTCTCCAGGACTCGGACTGCAGCAGCAAATGTTCTCGGCGCCAGCCAACCGCTGATTCGTATGTCCAGGGATGAGGTTGGAGTATATTAGTGTCTGGATGCAAAAGCTGTGTGTTTGCGGCATACCGGGGCGAGATTTTTGAGGAGCGTTTCCGTGAAGTTGGGACCGCCCCCTAAGCTGGGAAGTTGAAAGACTCAGAAATACTTCTAAATCCCACGGTCTCCGCGACGGTGAAGGTTCCTGGGTCCGGCGTGATCTTCTTGAATCCGATGGATTTGCCTTGCGCTTCAATCAAGTTGATATCCAAAACAGGGCCCCTCCGGCCGTCAAGGGATGTGGGTTGCGAAGATTACAGGATTGTTGGGGCATGTTGCCTAATGACACTGTCCGGTGAGCTGTGCGGAAGGACCCTCCTGGAGACGTGCCAGTGCCTCCTGGGCTTGCCAGTTGGCTGCGCCCTCTGCGAACGAATCGGAGCTCGATTGGTGTTGTGGTGACATCTAGCTGCTACTACCTTCGCTCACTTTGTCTGGAGGCGGAGCGGAACAGACCCAAGCGGCCAAGGAGTGGTGGCTCGGCAGCTCTTGGCAAAGTGTGGCAAAGCCAATAAAGCACCAAACGCCTTCCTAGGTCCTACCGGGACACGTCAGATCTTTGATTTCGATGCCTGGCGCCGAGGCCGGGCTATGGTGGGCCCTGCGCTGCTCTCCGGCGCTACCGGGCCGAGGCTCACGGGGCCTGGACAGGGAAGGGTGTGTAGCGCCCAGAAAGCTGCTCAAGGGCATTGCCAGTCAAAAGCAAAATTCAGTAAACAGTATATAGTATACATGTCTCGAGGCTGAAACGTACCGGAGTCTGACCTGTGTGCAGGCGTGTTGCGGCTGCGCTTCCGAGAGTGCGGGCGCCCGGCTCTGTCTGCAAACGGGCAAGGCCCTGTCGTGCAGCTCTCCGTGGTGCTGAGACAGGATCCCGGCATTGCATTTTCCCACAATCTTCAGCAGTTTCGAGGCATGGACCCGCGCCGCACTGGAAGGCCTGGCACCCCAATCCAGATGCATCATGGGCCGGGCTTTGATCCATGGCAACGTGGCGAGAAGCCACATCTGCACGCCAGAGCAAGGCGTTTCCTTTCAGCGATGCCAGGCAGGATCAGAATTGGACTTTGCCTTGAAGAAGAAGGGTTCTGGGCTCAAAGAGCAGTGCGAGGGCCGCATGTCGATGCCTCGAAAACTTCGCCGTGACGGCGACAACCCAACGGAGGCCTGGGTGGCCTCGGCACGGAGGGCTACCTCGCCCGCATGGCGATGATGGTCGCAGTGCCTCGCCGGCTTATCAACTAGGACCTAGGACCTTTGGTGACTGAAAGCCCTGCAACCTGCAACTCTGACCATTCTCTGTCGTGCCTACACATCGAAGCCAAGGAAACCTTTCTTCTCTTGCACGCGGCCCAGCTTCGTGCAGGAAGACGTTTGTCGCACATGCTGCGCCCAAGTTGAGTCGGCTGAGATCGGCTGAGTGCATGATTCTTGGAAATACTTGGTTCACTCAGCAGATGGATGAAGTGAATTAAATGAATTAGCAGAACCCTGTCCATGCGTGGTAGTCAATACGAACTCGCGTACCTGCAGGGTACTGCGTGGTCTGGTGTCGCGTGCTTGCCTGTACTTGCTGCTCCCAGGAATGACTACAGACTGCCCCCCCTCCCAAGGGAGGGCTTTCAGCCGAAGCAGGCAGGGCGAGCCTTGAAGGAAGCGGTGCGTATGCAGCGTAAGCAGGCCTTTGCCGCTGAAGCAGACGTGCGGCATGCGGTTTTGTTGAAGACTCTTGGTACCGTACTGGGTCCCGAGCTACCATACATTCCCTGTTTCTTTACACATCGGCATGTGTCCACACTGGAGGGGGGCAAGCCAATAGACGCTACATCATCTTGTCAAATCTTGACAAGCTGCATTCCTAGACCATCAAAAGATTCGGTGTCTGCAGCGCATACTTGCGTTGTCTGTCTCAGTGCGTGTGTGTACATCTACGTGCGAGCATGATTGCACGAGTGTGTACATGTGTGTATGCGTGCATATAGTAGTGATAATATGATACTGTAGAGGGCCACGGGGCTTAAAAGGAGTTATACTGTATTTAGCAAAGACATATTGAATGAACCGGGGGTATAAATACATATAAGTCAGGTTATAAATATGAGCTAAGCTTTTGTATCTTTTTTGTAAGTTAAGTTAACTTATTCTACAGTTTGTTTCTACCTTCGTTTCCTAGGTTCAGGGGAAGCTAGCCAGACAGCTGAAAAACAGGATATTGAGCTGGGGTCTTGGCGTTTTCCCTACAAGGGATAGCGCACGGCGCTCGCTGGATGGTGGCAACTTTCCGTGATTATATGTCTTTGTATACATATCTACAGAACTACAGAGACGTATGCCAATAGGTATGATGTCCATGCAACGTCGGCAAGCGCACGCACTACACTGCGCGGCACTGCGCGACACTGCGCGTGGAAATGCAGCGTTTGCATGGCAGAAACCTATCAACACTGCAAGGAAGTAGTAACCGTAACCCTCTCAAGGACCCTGACCCCGACACTGCGCGACACTGCGCGGTCCATAGCATGCCCAAGGAAGGGCGACACTGCCCTCCTGTGCGCCTTCCATGCACGCACCTCCTGCGTTCTTGCGCAGACATGAACATTGCTTTTGATTGTCGGCCCCGCCACCCCCCTGCCCGCTGGAGGCTGAAAGTGACACCGAAGCTGCGATACCAAGCAGCTACTATTTGCGAGAGATGTTTCTCACTCAAACCCTTGCTTCATATTCTGATGATTTATGAAAGTGTTTATGTTCACTTTTCTTAACTTTTTGTAACAAATTCTAGTCACTGACAAGAGAATGCAAGTTCAGCTAAACTTTGCTAAGAGCTTATATGCCATACAAGCAGTTACAACGAAAAAATCAGCTCCCACCAACTTAGCTAAACTTATAGGTGCTTGTAACAAGGTTGCAATAATGTTGCAAGCCGGTTATGACTTCTGTACAACTTGCTTTTAAGCCCCGCAGCCCTCTACAGATATATGTGCGCATGTATGATTGTCTGTGTCTGTGTTTGTTCGTCCGTGGTGCCTGCATGCGTTTGCTGCCGGCATCTGCTTGTTCCATGGCGATTGGCTAGTATTTTTTGTGCGTGAAAGTGTCTAGTTCATATATGCTCACACACACACATATACACATGTATATATATATATATATATACACATGAGTATGACTGAATACGAATAAAAGAACGAAGGAATGAAGGAATTAATGCAGGAATGAATGAAGGAATGAACGAAGGAATGCATGACTGACTGACTGACTGGCTGGCTGGCTGGCTGGCTGCCTGATTGACTAAAGAAGTGAAGGAATGAATGAACGAATGACTGAATGAACGAATTGCATGTGCGTGCGTCCGTTCGTGCAGTGCTCGCGTGCGGGGCGTGCACGCTAGTGAGCAGGGCGGAAGCGCTCGCCTCACCTTTCGCTCCGCTCTGCGCTTCTTAGAACCAGCGTCTACATGGGGTTTAGCTAGTTCTGATGTGTATTTTTTCCGAGCTTGCCTGGTTAGCGTAGAACAGACAGCCTCCTATCCCAGCCGTACGGAGCCGCCATCTTTGCAGGCTGTCAAGGAAAGAGAGAGCCGTCGTAAGCTGCTGAAGCGCAGGGTCCCCGGATGCGGGAGATCTGTGCGAAGTCCAAGTGCTAGCAATCGCCGCAGTGAGGGCCCAGACCTCTCTGCTCCCAGGCTTCAGCGAGCCGACGGTGAGTACCACGGCGCCGGGATCGGCCGCCCCAACGTGCGGGCACCCGGAGGGTTCCAGGGGCCCGGCCCGAGTGGTAGAGATGGGAGAGACGTTGCGGCTTGGCCAGGTTGGAGCCGGCTTCACCTGCACGCAGCCGGACCCACAGCTACAGAGAGACCCGATGCCTTTTACACGATGCGACAGAACACGTCATGTCCTCGGAGGAAGATTCTAGCAAGAATCCAAAGCGAATGAAAATACCAAGGCTGCCGATGCGCTGCCGAGAATGTGCAGATAGCTCAGGCTCGCGCAGCGTGCATGTATCCTCCAACTTCTACAGGCAGGTCGTGTGTCATTGCTGTGCAACATGCAACATGGGATGATGATCTTCCGTTCACGGTTTGTATCGCAGCCGCGGGCAAGCAAAGGCCAGGAGCCTATGGCCGGGTAACCTTTCAAGTTTCACGCCGCGAGGACAATGATGGTGGCACCTCTCTGAAAAGGAAGAGGTCCCAGACCGTCGACATTGATGAAGAAGATGAGGAAGAAGAGCTGGTGCCTTGGGGCTTCAGGCATTGCCTCGAATCTGAGCCCGAAAGCCGTCAGCCATCGAGAGCCATCGAGAGCGTGCTCCAATTTGAACTGAGCAGCAGTTTTGATTCATCCCGAAGAGGAAGATTCTGTGTCTGCACTGAGGCCCCGGAAACTGCGCCGGGCTCCAAACCTCCGTGACGTGCGTGCCATCGAAACTGCGGTGGATGTGCTGGCACGGAGGCAGGGCGACAGAGCCTGTACTTTCGTGTTCGGGTAGAGTTGGACAAGCAGACCCACGAATGCTTCTGTAGGCTGGTCAGCCAGCGTACCCGTCGCGACATCGACGAAGGTGGGGAGATGGAGTTGCGGGTTGGCGAGGGTTCCGTGATTGAGGCCTGATGGCTTTGCACGAGCATTTTCTAAGTCCTGCGGTGCAAGAATCGTCGAAGCTCATGCTGGCTATTCTTGATGATGCACACGATCCTGCAATTACCATGAACAGGATGCCCAAGTGAGTTAAGCCCCAATTCGAAAGCTGCCGCCGAGAAAACGGAAGTGCAATGCACATCCTGCAGCAGTGCGCGTTCCACTGCCGCGCCCCTAGCTGGCGATGTTCTAAAGTCTTCGGACTTGACCGCATCCCGAACAGAGATACATCCTTTCGAAAGCAGCACAGTTTTCCCTTTGTCGTTGATTGCTTGTCTGCGATTTCAAGGTCGCCACTTCCGCAACAGAATTTCAGCTCCTGGCACCTCAGAGGCTTGAGTGGAAGTGTCTCAGAGCATCCCGTGTGTGACACCAGTGCCCCAACCGGCTCGGAGGGCTGCATCGAGCTCGATGCCGCTGTTGTGGTGGGAGCCCCGGTGGGCATCGCCAACCGCAAACGGCTTCCCTGACCTTGCAAGATTTGGGAACTTAGAAGGCTTCAGATTTTTTCTGATGTCGCGGCTTCTATCGTGTTCATGAGGAAGATTCGGAGAGGTTGGGCCTTGACTGCATGCGAGCTGCCTCTTCAAGTGCTGCACAATGTCGAGGCTCGAGCACTCGAAGAATACGAGAATTTGGAGGACCTCTGATGCCCTCTGCTGCAGCTCGGGCACAATGCCTGGTGCGCGGCCATGGACCAGGGTGAGGCCCTATCAGGCTCACCCAGTCCACCATACTCACCTTGCGAGCTGATGTCTGAGTACAGCCAGCGCCACATGCTCTGTCTAGATCGTTTCACCGGCGAGGCAGTTACTCATATGAACTTACGTAGCTGTTGAGAAAAAAGCCGAAGAAGGCGCTCAAAAACACTGTCAGCTTTGATCTGCTACATCATATGCGCACGCGGGGGGGCAGCTGTGTCTCCATAACAGGGACTGCAGAGGAGGTCGAAGGCAATGCTGGGCAGCAGACGTTCTGCTTTATTGTCTACTTTTTCGGAGTTCTACCGGGCATTCCATTCAGCACTTCGCCGCCAACAGAAGGCTCAGAGTTAGCCTCCATTACCTGACAGAAGGTGCTGCACTCGAGCCAGGTGCCAGAGGGCCTGGGGTTTTAGGGTGACAGACATGGTTTTCAAGGCCGAGAGGAAGTAGCCATGGCTCTACAGTGAGAGGAGACAAAGCTGCAATGCTCGTTGCTTTTCCGTGACTTTGTGGCAGGCAGAGGGAGGCTGTACGCCTCGCTGCCACTGCTCCAGAAGCGGCTCCCTTCACGGGTTTGAAAAAGAAAGGCTTTCCAGCCAGGCCTGGGCAACAAGACTTCGACTTTAGATTCCACGCTGCCTTCCTTTCCCAGCCCAAGTTCTCACGTCAAGACATGCGAAGCTGTTGCAGATTTTCGGCAGTTGGCCCCTGTGCGCAGGGATCTCATAGAAGAAACGCCCTCGCCCTCGGCGTGCGCGACCTCGCTTGCCACCTGCCCCTCATGGAAACGTGACGTTGTGTCTTTGTGACAGCAGTCTCGGCAACTTGCCCCGAAGCGACACGCAACGGTGCGACATGATTTTGTAGTCAGAATCCTCAGTCAGCCTGAATGACTCTATAACACAGCAGTATCCCAATAGCCACCTCCGCGCCGAGACCGCATCGAAAGCACTCTATGCGCAGCAGGGATTGAGTGCCACTGGGCCGCAAACCGCCTCAAAGCCAGAATCTGAGTTCCTTTAAGGGATGCTTGCGCCATTTGCTCGGAGCCCGAAAATGCTTCAGCGAAAAACCTAGAGACCTAGAGCCCAAGAAGTTTTCGTCGCATCCCGTGGGATGGTAGAAGCACGGCCTTCACCTTGCAGTCCCGCAGCATGTCCAGTAGTGCTTCGCCCTGATAGCCAGAACCCTGAAACCAACTCCACGAACTCTACTGTACCACGCTCGCTGCTAACTCCGGGGGCTCCGGGAAGCCGCTGGATTTGATGGCTTTCTGTTTCCGGTTTGGGTGCAGGGTGGCTGGAAGCTCTTGAGCGAATCACATGCGACATGCCTAGGTCGCATAACTTTGCCTGTGAGGGCCAGTGCCAGTGTTTATGCCTGAGAGGGTGTTCCAAATGCAAAACGGGCAGATGAAAACTCACAGTAAACAGACAATGAGTTGACTCTGTTCCTAAGTGTCCTAACTCTAACGCCCCTCAAGTCTTGACCCGTCGGAAACCCTGCATGACTCGACAACCCAAGATACTTTGGACTGTTCCTGCCAGGCCCTCGAGATTCATACACGATGACCCCTGCTTCACCAAGACAGTCGTCTTTGGATGCCTGCTTTCAGGACGGTTGTGTAAGGGGTGTCCATGTTCTGCAAGGGCGGTCAATGCTTACAGAGTGTCGGAGAGGGCATCTGGTCGTGGCTTGGTCTCATGCTGATGTACGAAGGCATGTCTTGAGAAACTTCTCAGGCGTGTGCAATATCCAGAAGTGCGATTGCAGCCCACGGGGCTGGCAAAGCAACGACACGCCGGACATGTTGCCATGGAAGCCAACCGAATCGAACATCCACAGGGTGCCGCCGATCTCGGCTTGCCGCTTTACGTCTCCGTGGCACTAGCCATGGCTTGCACCTCAGAGAAGTTGGCTTCTTGGTTTCAGCTGTATCCGTTCTTGCTTCCCGCGTGAGCTGCATCGAAAATTTTCTTGTAGATGCTAACAGCTACCCCCTCCAAGACGCTGGCATATGAGATCTGGATCGCCTTCCTTTGCACTTGAAACCCTCGATGCGAATGCGACACCCTTGAGGAATAACGACAAGAGCATGCACACCGATCAGGATGATGATACTGGTGCCTCCTCCTCCACCTTCTCCTCCTCAGCAACCGCGCGTATTGCTGCTACCACTACTGCTACGACTACCCTACTTACTACTCAGTAACTTTCATTACTACTACGACTGCGGCGACGACGCCGACTCCCACTTCTGTTCCTCTACCACTCACACCCACACTTCGACTTCTCCTCCTACTACTGTTTCGTCTGCTAGCGGTGAGACTAGCACTTCCACTGTTCCCACGAAGGCCATTCCCATCCCGGCTCCACCTGCGCCTGCGCATGATATTAATGCGACTACCCCTAGTGCTACTGCTGCTACTGCTGCTACTACATGTGGTTCCTGCTGTGCTGATGCCAACCAGGTTTTTGCCTCCGGGCTCTTGCGCATGGTCGGGGTCCCGGAGGCGACAGGCAGTCTCCGCTGACACAGAGCAGCAGTGTTGCTTGCCCTTTGTTGTGGTCTCACATTCCGCACTCATCGCTACAGCTCCTGGTGTCCTTGCGGTTCATACCGAGTTAATCTCAGCATGTTGCAGCACACTCGGTGCGCAGCATATGCATGCACGCGAGTTCCTGCCCACGCTTGTGCTTGAACTGTGGCATGGGTTCACCAAGTGCACGGTCCGCCGGTGTTCGTGTGTGGGCCCCCGTGGGCGTGCTGACACGGAGCACCGGCTTCGTCTCAGACCTAGACTTTAGGAACTGCCTTTGGTCGCTTTTGCTGATTGCTCGGCTCTGGCTTGTGCTGTTGAAAACTCTTGGCATCAGTTCCGCTGGGAGAACATCTTGTCTTGTTGCTGCTGCGCCAGGTCAGCTCTATCTCTCCAGGGAGTACGAAAGAGACGTGTTTTGCAGCCGAGGGTGCTTATGACTGGTGTAACATGCGCCAGGACCGCCAGTTGCTAACACTTGACGTGAACTTAGAGCGGCGGAGACAGTTACTCTAACAACAAGATTTTTTGGTAAACTTGACGTGGACTTAGAGCAGCGGAGACAGTTACTCTAGCAACAAGATATTATGGTAAATTTGATGTTTTGACAGCGAACCTGAACCCCGAAACTGCACTTGCATATCGGAATCCGCATAGGCTAATTGCAAAGGTCCTTCAACGGCGGCACTGGACAGTGACGGTGTAATGCAAGGCATTAAACTGTTAGTATCCCATAATGGATTTAGGAACCACATCGCCCACATGTCATATCGGTAGTAATGTTGATGCTGAAGATGATGCTGATGCAGTAGCAGTGAGTAGGATTAGGACTGGGACTATCAGTACGGGTAGGGATAGGGCGAGGGGTAGGGGTAGTGGCAGTGGTAGTGGTAGTGGTTGCGGTAGTGGTCGTGGTAGTGGTAGGTGGTCGTAGTCGTAGGGGTGGTGTGCTAGAAGTAGTATAGACAGCGTGTAGGAGGTAGTGGGTAGTCAGGTCAGGGTAGTCGGTAGGAAGTCGGAGGTAGGAGGGAGGAGGTAGAAGCGAGTAATTAGGAAGTCGGAGTAGCAGGTAGCAGATCCTAATCGTTTTCGTCGTCGCCGCCACCATGGTCGTTCCCGTAGTCGTATTGTCGTGCTGGTAACTGCTTGCAGCAGTCAGTAGTCGTCGACGTGGTGGTGGTAATAGCAGTCGTCGTCGAGTTGCAGCAGCAGGAGGAGGAGCAGTAGCAGTGACAGTAGAGGTGGATGAGACTAGTTGATCCAGGATCTGCGGGCGCTGATCAGTTTTGGTCTGGGCGCTATGCTATGTGGGTGGGCACGATGGAAGGACCGACCCTGTCAAGAGAGGGAGAGCAATGCAAAGAATTGAATAAACTCATTCAAGAAAGCGCTAAGGATGAATCAGAAAAGAAGCCCAGATCCAGTATCAGCAAACGCGAGAGAACAGAGTCAAGCGGCAAGCAGAAGAAAGAACCCAGAGAACATAATCACTGCATTGCACACGAAGAACGAACGAAATAAACACACAACAGGACAGCTATTGAACACCGAACAACACCTGCTTGAAGCAATAGCTTGACACAAGACAAGACCCTGCAAACTGGAATTCCGCAAGCACCGCCGAACCTTTCAACCACAGCACTGTTGCATTTTATTGATTTGGCTTGTGTTTTTCTACTGTCAGGAAGAAAGGCATAGGGCATCGGATCACGACGTGTGGGGTTTAAGTCGCTTTGAAGGCGAAGGCTTAGGGTTGTTTTGCCTGTCTGCTGGAAGGGCATGATATTATGTATATATGTATATGTTTGAATATTACAACATATTATACATTATACTATACTATATTGTATATTATATATGCAAACTGTTTGCAATGTCGAATTCGCTGTCTGAGTCTGAGATCTGAGAGCCTCACTTTCCGATTCCAGGAAATGTCCAACCGAGAAGCTTCCGGACAAGTAGACCCTTTAGAGCAGAGAGCTCAGGGAGCTCAGCTATTCATGGATCCCTTTTGGACTCAGCCGGCAGTGGGGACACACAAGTGAGAGTTGGGAGTTGGAGTTGCAAAGCCTGCGGTGAGGCGTGTCCAGCTCTTCTCCTACATGATGTGAGCCCCAGAGCTATAAATTTGATGTTTGAAAGCATTAATTTCTAGCACCAGCTGTATAGTCTGTCTCCTTCTGCGGATCAGCATGGAGCCCAGCAAGGGGCCGCAGCCAACAGGTCAAGGAAGATGCGTTCCTTTGCCACTTATGGCACTTTGCTGATCTTGGGGGGAGTTCTAACGAATTCTTGCATACGTTTAGTTCAGCTGAAAGAAGGGAAAAGAGCCTCCGTGACCCATCGAGCATCTCTGTGTTGCTTCATGTCGTGGCATCTTGATATCCTGTTCGCAGCAGTGAAACAAAGCTTTTGCCTGCAACATTTGTCCACAGCGGCAGGATCATCATCGATCTTCGAGCTTGCAGAGCTGCAGACAAACCTTTGTTGCGAAGACATCACAGATAAAGCTGTCGCGGCTCACTACTTTTAGTGACAACAAAAGCTACAAGAGGCAACAGTCACGACTTCCAACAAATCGCAGCCGTCAGAAAGCTGGACGAGCAGTCGGGAGGCATAGACTTTTGGGTATCCGAGCAGAAACCCTTGGCTGGACTCGCGAATGCAAGCCTTCTCTGCGGACAAGGCAGGTCCACTGGGAGAGTTCAGTCTCGAGTCTGCCCAACTCAGTAGCTCTTGACCAAACCGGGGGTCGGGGTTGCAGGCTTGCGATATCTGGCGATAGTTGAACGACTTCCTTCGATCCGACTTCTTTTCGACTCAGTGGGGTCTCATTGAATTTTGCTGAGGTTCAGGCAGGAGCCGTGGACGAGACAAAGATTGAGACTGGGGAGCCAGTCGGCCCGGAGATGCAGCGCTGGGGCCGGCTCCCGGAAGGCTCGGGAGCAATCCGCAATTGTTTCTGGCAAGACTGTATAGGAGTACTTGAATTGACCCACCCTTGCGCCAGAGCATGCCTTGCTGCTGCTTGATGCTTTAGCAAGCGTGAGGTACTCCTTGCTTCTTCTATTCTTCTCCCTCGCTTGGTGGTTTTGCAATGCTTCGGTATTTTTGACTATGCAGGTGCATGTGCGGCGTCTGCTGCTGCTGCTGCCGCTGCCACGGCGACTCTTACAGCGACTTCGATGGATGACGACTGCTACTGCCACTGCTACTCCTCCTATGCATGCTGCAGCTTCTACAGCAGCAGCAGCAACAACAATAACAACTACTACCTCTGCTCCTACCCCTACCCGTACCCCTAGTTCACCAACACCAACGCCAACACCAACACCAACACAGGAGAAACAACGACAGCCACAGCAACAACGACAAAAACAACAGCCACGAAAGCATCAGCTACACTTACTTCTCCTGCTCCTGCTGCCCTGCCATTGCTACTGCCACCACGCCCACAACCACGACGAGACTACTACCGCTACCATTACCACAATCGCAACCTCTGCCGCCAGCGCTACCGCTACCGCTGCCACTGCTACCTCTAGCGCTGCCACTACTGACGACGACGACTGCTGCTGCTGCTGCATAGCACCATTATCGGGTGGTAGGGTCTCGCAAGTGTTGAACATCCCGATCGAAAACCCGTTGAGGCCAATGCACCCTTGAAGTCATGAACTGAAGCTGACCTATGAGCATCCGAATTAAGCCTATAGACCACTTGAATTGCCATGGGGTTCAGGGCTGTAAAGATTTGTTGGTGTGGCTTGACGCTATGGTGCCGGCAAGGTTTGGGACTTTCCAAACATCTTGGCCTAGAAGACCCGAAGCTTCGCACTGCCAGGTGTTCTGAGAGCGCTGGCTTCCAAAAACGGCGCCCTGCTGGCGGTTTCCCATGGGAACCCTCAGGAGGGGGGGAACCTTAGCGCGGAATTCCTCAAGGTGACAAACCCGACACCAAGCCGCAGTGTCGTTGATTCGTTGATCTTCGTCCTTTCTGAGTCGAGGAGGGAGCGCAAGCAGCGCAGAAGCTGGCCGCCGCCAGCACGCGAGGCTCTGTGGCGTAAGTTGGAATGCGGTTACATAGTATGTAAAATGTACACGTAGACTTACACATCACACACACACACACAGATATATATATATATATATATATATACACATGTATTTGACTCTATATATAAATAGATACATATGTATGTATATGTATATGCACACACACACATATATATATATATATATATATGTAGATTGCCAAACGAACCAGTCGGTCCAACCCTCATTCTTCTCCCCAACACGGGTAGATAGCCCAGAAGGGTAGCATATAAATATGCTTATTTTAAATGTTATTATAATTAAAGAACATGTATGTATCCATACACTTATGTACACCTATCTATCTATCTAACTGTCGGTCGGTCGGTTTGTTTGTCTGTCTGTCTCCCTGTCTATGTATGTATATGTATGTACATATATATATATATATATATACACATTTGTATGTATCCTAGACACGCACATACATGCAAAATTTGGAGGTGGAGAGCAGCACCAAAACCCGTTCAACTGGAGGTTATGCCAGCGGCCCCGGTGGCATCAATGGTGCACACAGCGCCAGACCGCATGAAATGGGATTGGGCGGCCACGAGACTGCGGGCCCGGACGCTACCCGTGGTTATGACATCCAGGCAGGGGACTTGCCAGGCGTCTTGAGAAACCCGCACATGATGATGTATCACGGTACACGTAGTGGCATGCAGTGGATCTTGGTCATGTAGTCGTAGAAACATATCTTTCCAGCAGGATGCACAGAACTGCTGCAAGCTAGATTTGCGTCCTCAAGTGAAACTGCATGCCGACTTCTGTCGACCCGGCAGGAATATGGAAAGATTTGGCAGGCGCTGGCGCAGGAGACTGGAGTGAGCTTCGGAGGTGCATAGTTGTCTTTTTTTGATTGATGGGATTCGCCCCGTGGCCACATGCCTTGCTAAAGGGTGCTCAAGAAATGATGTCCATGGATTGGCTGGAATCTGAAGGAAATGTTGATCTCGGCAGGAGACGCAGTGGCCGAGTGTGCAGCGATTCTCTGTCATCGGACCATCCGGCTGGGATCTCTGCCCTCTGCGGTGCTCATGCTGTATGCACCTCCTCGCTGCTTGTTGACGAGGCGCCGAGTTCTTGGAGACAGTGAAGGGTGTGGTGTCTAGCACCACGGGCGGGGAGCCAGAGAAGGTGCCAAAAATGATGAGCACAAGTGGAGAAGTAAGTGGAGCAGCTAGGGTGTGCGATGGTTGAACTGATGAAGGGCTGCTGGATGTCGTGCGATGGTTCCTGGGATGCACAGCCAGTCTCTGCATGCCAGATCGAAGTGGTGGCGAAGACGCGCTTTCAATCTGTTCGCTCGGAGCTCAGGACCTGCCATTGATAGCGTCCTATCAGTAAGTAGGCAGCGGCAGACCGAGGTTTGGATGTGCGGTGTGCGTCGCCTGACGATTTCTGCTTGCTCCATAGCCGGCTGAAGAGCATACCGAAAGCCAGGTTCCTGTTATAAGGCTCGCTGGTTCTCGGCTGTCGGCGACCTGTCAGCTAATGACCAACGCTTCGCGAGCTTTGTGATGAGCGTTTACGAAATGTTCTCCGTCATGCAGAGCACTTTCGACTCGACACGAACCTTTCGGGCAAAGTGCCTGTCGGGCGAAGCACTCGCCCTCGCATTGTGGGGCATCTACCTTCTTCAACCAGCGCTGCCATCAGAAGGCAAGTTCGCGAAGCCTTCAGTTTTCAGATGAGACGTGCCTCTGCCTTTGTCAGAAGGCCTCTCTTGTTCACAACTTCGGCTTTTCTAGCTCTTCACGCGGCCGAAAAGAGAGCGCTTCCTTGTGGCCTGAACTCTGCCGGAGCTGATAATGTCAGTGGCCTTTGCATGCATTGCGTGCAAGATGATCTGCAAGAATGTAGGCAATTCTTGTTCATTTTTGAGTGGACTCAGGTGAAAGGAGAGTAAGACACAGCAGAGGCCCCCGCAGGATTTTTACATGTGTCAATAGCTGCTTAGCGGCATACCGAGCTTTCAACAGAACAGGACAAGGTGACAAGCAACTGCTTGCGGAATCCTAGAGACGAAAGCGAAGAGAGCACCTCGGCATTAGAGTGCTCTTCAACCCGGAGCTCTGACCACACCTCGGCTCCAGGGAAGTCCCGTAGGGAAGCACCTGGGCCGCCGAGACAGGAGCAAAGGCCAGCGGTGTGCAGAGCATCCAAGGGCAAACGTAATATACTCGGAGCACCTCTGAATGTTTGCGAGGAAGTTAGGCTAGAGCTTCAGCAACAGTCCAGAGCGTCCAAGTTTCCCAGTCATAAGCAACTGGTGTAGAAATTGCACTAAAGACTTCCGGCAACGAGGGCGGTAGCCAAACACATGACTCAACGCTGATAGATTTCGCTGTGTAGGATGCCTTGCCCGACATATCGGGAAGAGGTCATGTCTGTGGGCAAATATCATGGACTTCACATGGTTGGGCTTTGAACTAACTGTAACTAGACAGCGGGAGCAGTAGAACTTCTGACCACGAATCTTGTGTGTACCTGTTCACGTGCTGTGGGATCGTAGGGAGGAAGGAGGGTGCGAGCCTGCGAGGTATCCGAGATGTCGATGGCGGTGAAGGCCGGCACGGCCAAGTCCGGAGCTTAGATTATGCCAGGATGGGTCCCCAAACGGTGAAAAGTGCCACCACGACAAACCCACGACCACGACGACGTCCCCGTTAAGGCCAAACAGCGTTCCATGTAGTGCAAAGATGTGGAAAGGATCCGGCGCAAATAATTAAACGCTAGAACAAAACATGCACCGCGGCGCGGCGCAAGCCGTGCGCCGCTCGCCGCGCAAGCTCAAGCTAATTAAATTCTCTACACCAAACGCAAGATCCGCACAATGTTACCACGCAGTATGGGGAATGGTATAAAAGGTGCATTCAGAGAGGCAAAGAAGACATCGTGCCTGGATCTCAGGCCGGGCCTACAGAGGCTTGGACAGGTCCGTGCCCCGCCCCGGGCCCAGCTGAACCAGCTCACGCTTCAGTCATCAGCTCACATGCGCAGTTCTCTCTGCAAGTTTCCTCACTTGCATGGTCATGACTCCGCACAGGTCTGGACGCTTGGGGCCCAGCGTCCTTCCAGTCATAGGCAGATCATGAGATGCCTCTGAGCCTAGCGTCGGCCTCTGAGAGCCCAAGCCATGCAGCGTTCCAAAGCCGACAGCTTGCCCAGACTTTGTGCCCGAGAGCCACCTGAACCAACTGGCAAGGCCAGACTGAGACTAGGAAGGCTTTTTCTCAGTTGGGGATCTCGAGTTTCTGGTGACTGAGTCACTCAACATTGAATTCCCCTGAGCCCTCGATCTATGACTGGGGCTTATATGCACGCCACGGAGACTGCCGAGCCATTCGAGAAGATGGAATCCATGGTAAGCGACACTGCAAATCGTGTCTGTCGCCATGGGCAGGATGCTGGACAGCACCTCCGCCGTTAGTGGCTTCCGTGTAAGGCCTTTCGCGTGCAACGCGATGCATTGACACTTCCTGGCTCAGAGTCCTTGCATGTCCTTGCCAGGCGAATTGGCATCAACGATTCCGTCTGGCTTGTGACGTGCCCTGCCAACCCGGAGGGCTGGATGATCAAGAAGGCCACATCGAAATTCCCTCCCCAGCCCATTTCGCGCAGATCTTCGCAGCCTTGCTTACTCTTTTTCTGCAGGTCCCAGCGCGCCGGCGATACTCGGGCGTGCCGACGGACGTAGAAAACTGTGATGCGCCACACCGCTCAGTGCAGAGGATAAAGGAGGTTCTGTGCTTCGTTGCAGTCCAGTTGTTACAGTGACGATTGCAGTTGGGGATGAAGTCACCACAGCAGCTGAGTGGACCCAGAAACGCGAGTCGGAGTATCTTGAGGTTGATCCGCAAATTCCCGGGCATTGTTGACGATCAGAGGCCGATTTGCAATCTTCTTTCTACTGCCTCAGGGTATGTTCTAGCTTCAACTGCTGGTCAAAATCAGGAGAGCGTAGCTCTTTTGGAGCTTGCGAGAGTTGTCGTTTACAAACCTTCTTGGTCTCTAGGTTAAGGTGGGTCAACAAGGGCCCCGGGTCTTAACTGCTTTGAAAATCAAACAGTCAACGGGCTGCGGGGTGGTGGTGCGGATCCGCCCATCACTTGCAAGATTGATGCTAGCATGCAATCCCCTCTTCCCCCAGTAGGACCCCCCCTACCCCGCCCCTTCCGAAGCTCTTCTCCGGCAGTGTGATATCTGTCAAGAACTCTAAAGAGCACACCGAATCCGCGATCTAGAGCTTGCCATAATGCGAGAGTCTTCGTGTCTATGATCGGATGTGGTCGTTCAGATCGGAAAACTTCTTCACCGCATACATGCAAGTTAATGGTGAGTATCGCATTGCTCCCTCGAGAATTCACACAGATCTCAAATTGGATCTGAAGGGTCGGGTGTTGGGAGCGAAGGCTCGCAGCAGCTCTCAGCCTTTGCCGGCAGGTTGGCCTTTCCCCACAGCGTGGTGGCAATCCACTCGCTGTCTGCTCCGTGGAGCAGTCAGGCTGCCCAAGGGCAAATCTAGGAGCAAGTTCGAGACTTGCAGCATGCGAATTCATTGCGGCGGCAAAGCTAGATTCTTAGTTTGGTCATGTTGCTTTGCTCAGTGTCTCGTGTCCAAGCCCCCCAGCACAACATATCAGTGTGGAGCAAGAATCAAGCCAACTAGCCGTTAGCCAGCGTCATCCCGCTCATTCCCTGGATGGCCAGGCCGGCGATCATGCCACGGACTGAGCTGACATACGAAGTTACAGATCAGTGCAGGAAATCATGTCGTGTTGTTTATGAAACCCCCTCAATGCTAAAACCATTCAGACTGCAAAGCGTGCGCTTCGCAGAGCAGAGCCAGGTTGCAGACCTTCTGGTGTCTCGACGAGCTCCCGGCGACCAGCTAGGCCGGGGCCCTGAGCACGAGCGAAGTCGAGTTGGTGGTGATGGTTATGCATTGGACTCGATGGCGAAGTGCAGTCCCTTGCGTTCAAGGTGTGTACCTGGCAGAGCTGGACTTAACGAAGTCCCAGGACCAAACCACCCTCGAGGAAGTCTGTGCAGGCCCCCAGCTAGGGAAGGGTGGTGGTCCAAATTTGGTTGCTTTCCCCACAGACGGCTCAGTAAGCTCTCCAATCCGGCACGTTTGGAGTGAGGAGGGACGTGCGGCCATGGTCGGCAGCTGCCTGATTGGAAATTTTGCAGAGAGCCTCATGAAAAGGGTGAGAATACCCTGCTTCCACCTTGAGCCTTAGGGCCTCAGGGAATCCTTGGCATCTTGTGAACCTTGTGAGTGCGATCACACCTTTCTCAGAAGCCCACGTCTGACGAGTGTCGGGGCTTCCTTGCAGTGGGAACTACTTCGCAGGAGTCGGCGAGATGCTGGCAGACTTCCACGCCCGCTACGCTGACCCGGTCACTGGCGAGGCTCTCCATGGGGCAGCGAGGCTTGTTAAGATGTAAGTGGCGTATGTACGGATTCATGTAATGTATGTGCGAATGTTTTCATTTGTAGGTGCATGTATTTATGATTCTGCATACATGCTGGCAGGTAGATTGATAGGTACTCAGGGCTAGTTCTTTTCCGGAGATAATAACGATTTCAGTCGTTTCCTGTGTGATCTGGATCTGCTGTAGCTGAGCACAGCTGCTATTTCGAGCCTGAGACCCTAGATCTTAAGACACCAGGCCACGTACCACACGGACTTCCACCCGAGCAACGTCCTCTACGAGAAGCCGAGGCCTCAGCCCTGGAGGTCCACGCCCCGGATCCAAGACGGGAGACTATGGGCATGGATGTTCCTCTACTCAGCCTTTACGACATAATCATCATCAGTATCCATATACTACACCGTGTGAAGGCTTGATCTGCATATCGGACGGGTTGAATTGCCTTCTGTCTGACTGACCATCGCTTTGCGTATGTGCTTGTACGCTTGCCTTTATCCGGGTTGAATATGACCTGCAGCAACAGACTTCAGAAGGCTTCTCAGGCTACAGGTCAGGTTATCATGCTGTCTGTCTAAGGAATACTGGTACCCTCAGTGCTGCCCTCAGCGTGCGACGTTGGGGCTGCGTGAGCATCTGTGAGCATTAAGCTGCAATCTGGCATGCCCACAGTGTCGATAAAGGCCGAGAGTCCAGCTGAGGTATCGTAGACTTGACGGGTATGGGGAACCCCGGCAGCGGCGATGACGTCCAGAAGTTCGAGAGGCTTGCCGAATTGAAGTCGGCCTTCCAGCCCCTCCCCAACCTCCGCACAGCTCTTCCTTTTGGTCCTTTGCCAAAGCCTCAGTCCCCACATCCGGAGGCTTATTTTCGGAATGGCCGGCGAGCGCTATGCCTTGGCATTCCGACACCGGTCCCGCCAGTTGAAAAGGGTTGAGGAAGAGTTATGGTAAATGCTGCTGCGTTCTGAGAACTGCAAATGCTGTTGTGTTACAGTGTTGGAGCAAGATACAGCAACCGCCCTCCGTGGCATCAGATCCCTTAACAAGCCTGAGATGTGGTTCGTGACGGGAAGGACTGATCGGGGAAAGTCATGACTTTGATATGTCCATTTGGTCAGAATGCGATTTTGCTCTTCGCATTAGTGGTTCATGCAGCCGAGCCGAGCCTCTTAACCTGCATTTCCTCCAGGTATCTTGCTATGGCCAAGACCAACGTCTGCAAGACAGATAGAAGTAGCAGCAAGTCGACTGTGGCGCGGTGCTCAGCTGTGCACGCACGGGTCCTAATACCGTTGAGTTCTTTTCGGACGCTGGGGTTCAAGTTTTGCAGCCGCCTGAGGAGGCAGTCACCATGTCTCGCGCAGCCGTCGATGTTCCAATCAGGTTGTTATGGAGCAGACGAACTTTCAGAATGCTCATGTCTCGCAAATTTTTCTCCTCTGAGGCGAGCAGCACAGACGCGCTGTGGGCTGTGCCTGGACCTTGAAACGTGGTCCAGTCCTGCCGTGTCTTATGGAGCAAGCCAAGACCTTTTGCGCTGTTGGCCCAGGTGATAGTCTTGTATCCTAGCATGAATCGCACACCTTCCTCCAGATTTCATGTTCTCTTTGTTTGTTTTTCGCTGCATGTCGCACCAACATTACGCTTTATCATATCCTGCACATACAGCACCGGAGGCCTTCCTTTCATTTGCCCGCCCCACCAACACGGACGGGAAGTTTCAAGTCGCTTTCCTCGCTGGCTCGGAGCTCGGCGTGTCAGTACAGGGAGTTCAAGGGATCGGGTCATCAGAAGCTTTGGTTCTCTGAGACTTGCGACGCGTTCCCCTGTGGCACCTATGTACCGTGTCATAGGTCGGGATCGATACTCAAGCATCCCAGCGGGGTCACGGCTTAATTCGGTGATACTCGGAGTGTAAGAGCAAGCGGATCCGCCTGCGACATGCATCAGTCTCATGGCATTTGCAGCTCCCCCGCTGCGCCCCTCAAGCTGTGGGAACTCCGAAATCCTTGAGCCCTGCTGTGAGTGACTGAGGCGGTTCCCGAGCCAGGGCCTCAGAGACATCTGGCACGAGAAAAGTCTAACGGCAAAGTTGTTTAAAATTCTATCATGGTAGTTTCCGCTGCATGGGTTCAAGTTTGGTAACGATGACTGTTCAGTTGCTCTTATGGGGATCACGTAGCCGTATCAGCCTTGCTCGCTATGTAGGGTGAGCGGCCTATGGCTTCGCCGACGCAGGTCCGGCTTCAATCCGGACAAACATCTCACAACCCTCGCAGCAGGCTCAGGGCGCCTGCTGAAGCAACATGTGACCCTGAACTCCGATAGCAAGGTAGGAGAAGGCGCCCTCGCAATCAAGAGCGCATGATAAAGAACAAGAGTTTGCAGTGCAAGCCATAGAAAGCTCATTCGAATGTGAAGTCCCAACTCACCACTCATGAGTCAGAATCCAGGGCAAGTGAGGACCCGTCACAACAACGACAATATCTTTCACGAGCTTGAATACTCAGCAGAGTACTTCGTGGCCAAGTGGCTTGATTGCTTACCTGCTCATGTGATTGCCAACGATGAATCGAGCCGCAGTGGTAACGCTAGTTTATCAGTTCAGCGTGCTTAGCGTGATGATAATAGCACACTGTCGGAGCAGTTAATGTCGGGTAAGTATCCACAATGACAGTCACATACGAGCAAGAAAATCAGGACGAACAGGTTGAAACTAAATCATGCTGCTACGTATTGGCATAAACGACGGCAGTGCCAGCCACTGCTGGACTTAGCTCTGAAATTCACTTGAATTGTGGGAGTGCCCGTAACATCTGAGAGTCACCGTCCAGCAGTAATGGTGATTGTGGTGGCGTGGGTCGTCGTCGTCGCCGATACATCTTGCGCATGGAGCTGCTTTGCCAAGGCCTTCATGCTGTCCCCCGCGCGCGTGTGCGAGCCGCAGCTGATCCCCCTCTCCTCGAGAGCCAAGGCACGCAAAGAGCATGTATGAAGCCAAAGCTTCGCGTTCTCCAAGTCGAAGCATCGACCTTTGCTGGTGAGACCAGCCGTGAGAAGCCGTGCACTGTTGCGTCCTGAGTTCAGGCTTGGGTTCTGCGCCAGGGCAGCGCGAATGAGTGCTGGGTCATTCAGCAGGCGGAATGGGAGAAAGTTCTTGTTACAGCGCGACAGTGTCTAGCTATCGTCCGATCCAGAGAGACTTCGAAGGCATCAAACTGACTCGGAGGCAAGCCCAGTCTTCGCGGAACGTTGTGAGGAGTTCGTCCGGCAGCGTGGCCCTCGAGGGATTGACTGAGCGAAGTGGCACAGCAGGTATGGTTCCAGTTCACAGAGAGAGGCTGTTTGGTTTTTCCTTCCAAGCCAATCGTCAGAAAACAACCCCTCGAGCTGCTCCCGGATCCGAAGTCTTCCCGTGCACATGCATTTTTTTGTGCTCTCGGCTGCCTGTTTAGCAGTGTTGGGTTGCTAGTATTGTAGGCCCTTTCATCCGAGACGTCTACGAAGAAAGAGGCAGACATCAAGCGAAAGTCCTCAAGCAAATTTCTCGGTGCTTGCGTGAATGCTAATCGCCTACTCTGAAGGAGTCTTTCTGTGCTCTTTTCAAAGTTTGGTGTGATGGAGTCGATGCAAGCTAAAAGGCTGACATGCTGAAGGCGCACTTCCAATTCCGAACATGCTTGAATCCCAGGTGTCCTTCAGTCTTGGAAGATGCCCAGCTGGCCTTCCCGCACTCTGCGATTCCGTTGCAGGCGGGGCCAGGAGAGTACGCATTCTGCGCATTTTACACCCCTGAGAGAGACGTAGTGTCGGATGGTGTTGCTGGGAATTTTCGTCGAGCGAGCAGTGTAGGTAGTCCCAGGGGTTGTGAGAGAGTTGACAAATGAGGCGAACCAGAAGCAGGTGGGGAGCCTGTCCTGCACCTAGACGTCGATTGTTGTTTATGCCCGGCCTCCCTCCCGGTACAAGACCTTCGCACCAAGGCTAGTGGCGGAGTGTTCGTTCCGCACAACTCTGGAGCAGTGCGCTTCGGATAACATCTTTGGATTCAGTCTTGTGTTGTCCACGCTTACTTCCAATCACCAGGTACGTCGCCACTTTGGATCAGACTACTAACGAGGACCAGGAGAGCACCTGGAAGTCAAGACATGCAGTTTGTGTCTGCTCACCCGACCATGCTGACAGAAGAGTGGCACGGGCGAGAGACAGGGACAGGTAGGGTCGGATACAGATGGATACAGGAAACTGCAGGCAGAGCTTTCGCAACACTGGAAGGCGAAGCTTCGAAAGGTTCTCAGCAAGGCACAGAGAGCCTGCAAAGAAGCCTTCCTCGAGCACGCGCTGATAGTCCTCTGTCTAGCTCCAGGGTATGGGTTTCCCGTGACAGGGATCGCCAGTAACGAGGCGCGAGTGGAAGAAGAATAAGTTCATTTGGAGCATGCGTGATCACGCAGCTTTTTGGCTGGAGACTTTCGATATCTTGCGGAGCTCGTTGGCGAAGGCGGCTGGGCTTGACAGAGCCACTGGCCAGCCGCTAGCCTCCTCTCGCTTCCAGGTGTAGCTCAATCAGACGATGGCGCTCAAATTTGAGGCCTGGAACATGCGGGTTTCATGTGCTGGAGCCAGAGTCGTCGTAAACGCACCGCCAACACGCGGACTCGGCGGAGGCGACCTTCATCAGCATGAAGACAACCGAGCCGGCAAAGAAGCGCTCCCAGAGTTTACCAGCGCCTCCAGGCCGTCGTTCCGTCCGTAGGGCCGTGGGGCCGTGGGGCCATGTGCCAGCGATTGTCAGCGTATGAGCGCTTGGCAGGACGTTCCGGAGCCTCCTCCACCACAGACAAGGAGACGTTCCGGAGATGGGCCTGTCGTTTTGGGCGCGCTGACATCTCGGGTCGCTTTGTGTGTTCTGAACTTGCAGGCCGTGCATGCTTTCATAGCACATGCATGGCCTTTCTTGAGTCAGGACAGTGTGGGGCAGGTTCAACGCTACCTGGACCAGTTGATGGACCGGGCGGAGAACCTGCGCCCCGAGGATCAAGACGGGCAGGATGAGGCAGGGCGTCGAGGGCTGTGCCGCCCACGCCTATACGTCTATGCAATCTTGCATGCAATCGGTCGAAGTCCTGGAACTGTTGACAGCAGTTTGCTATAAGCATAATTGACATCGCACTCACAAGTACAGGTATTGGACGGATGTTTAGTTGGCTTCGATCTGTATCTGCGGACAGCCTCGGCCGTGAACTGTTCAACCCCCCAGTGTCAATGTTCGACACCCACACAAACGGCCTTGCGTGCCGAAGGAGGAAATGGCTCCGGAGCGCAATGTGGAAGAGGCATGGGATCAAGATGAGAGATGTGTAGTTCAATTATCAGATCTGGATCGAGACATCTGAAGCCAGTAAGGCAATATACAGGGATGAGGAACGGAAGGAAGGAAGGATGTGGAGGAAGGAAAGGAAGACGGAACGAGCGAGAGAGGGACAGAGAATTCATGCTGCTGCGACTGCGACCGCTGCTACTGCTGCTGCTACTGCTGCCGCTGCTACTGCTGCTGCTGCTGCTGCCGCTGCTACTGCTGCTGCTGCTGCCGCTGCTACTTCCACTACCACTGCCACTACCACTACCACTGCCACTTCGACCACTACGACTGCTACGACTACTACGACGACTATTACAGCCCTACTCCTACTACTCCCACTACTACTGCTACTACTACTACTACAACTCCTGGTAGTAGTACCACTACTACTGCTATTGCTGTTACTGCTGTTACTGCTTCGAATACTCTGACTACTGAAACTACTGCTACTACTGTTACTACTCCTGATACTACTGCTGCTGCTGCTACTACTACTACTACTACGACTACTACTGGTACTAGTACTAGTACTCGTACTTATACTGCTACTACTACTACTACTACTACTACTACTACTTCTACTACTACTACTACTACGACGATTCAACTAACTACTACTACTACTGCTACTACTACTACTGCTACTATTGCTAGTAGTAGTAGTAGTAGTACTACTACTACTACAACTACTACTGCTACTACTACTACTACTACTACTACCACTACTACTGCTGCTGCAACTGCTCTGCTACTGCTATCACTGCTGCTGCTACTACTACTACCACCACTACTACTACTACTACTACTACTGCTACTACTACTACTACTACTACTACTACTACTACTTCTACTACCACTACTACCACTACTGCTCCTACTACTCCTACTACTCCTACTACTCCGACTACTCCTACTACTCCTCCTCCTACTACTACTACGACGACGACTACTACTACTTCTCCTCCTACTACTACTTCTACCACTCCTACTACTCCTACTACTCCTACTGCTCCTACTACTCCTACTACTCTTACTACTCCTACTACTCCTACTACTCCTACTACTCCTACTACGCCTACGACTCCTACTACTCCTACTACTCCTACGCCTACAGCTGCTGCTACTGCTACTGTTGCTGCTGCTGCCACTGCCACTGCCGCTGCCGCTTTTGCTGTCAAGCCAGCAGGCCAAACCAAGCCGAACGCCTGATCCAAGGAAACCCAAACTCAAATCCAGCCTTGCTGGCTGCTGATTTTCTTGATCCAGATTTGTTTTTTTTCGATCCGTGGTTCTGGTTTTGATCGAAATTTGATTTTTGATCCCTAACCTCAAGATGACTTGGTATCAGTTTGGTCACTCTCGCGCATCCGCCTGTTCAGGTTCAAGAGGAGGAGGAGAAAGCCACCAGCCAGGCGTTCCTGCAGGGTATCTGATACGGAAGTACATAGTTGTGATGGGGCTAGCTGGAGACAGTAAACATCAGGCACATGGAGGCAATGTTCAGTGCAAAGTTGTTCCGAAACAAGAATCAGCCTCCTCAGTTGTCAGAGAAGGAGGTGCCGTGGTATCAGGATTTTTCGCCCGAACAATATCGAACGCCACAGCTTCGAGAAAGGGTTCTGTGTGAGGGTAGCTTCATCCTAAAATCGGCGAAGTGCACGCCACTGTTCATGCTCTGTACGTTTGATCCTGCATGGCAGCTCAGAGTGTATGTTTGTAGGTCCGCATGTCCCCAAAATCTGGCTGTCTGTGTCTGTCTATATTTGTCTATGTCTTTCTCTGTCTCTCTCTGTCTCCCTGTCTATCTGTCTGTATCTGTCTTTGAAGTCTAACTGTTTTGCTAACACACCTCTTCCTCCGTCTTGCTGTGGTGGTTGCCTGTTGGGTATCATCCCTCGTGTTCAGTGGCAAGAGCATCCCGTGATGCCTCACAACCACGGCCCTAGACTCGTCAACCCCGAACCCGAACCCTGAGCGTGGGGACTTGAAGTCATCCAAAGCATGATGGTGCGGATCGCTGCAGGGGAGTTTTGGGCATCCCGAAATGTGTCGACGGCCCTGCATTTACCTTCAAAAGGGCAGCTTGGGCTTCGAAGCGCTTTTGGGGCTTCCGAGAATTTGGGATTCGGGATCTGAGGTTCTAGGGCCACGTTCTGTTAGGGATTGAGCTTTCCGATTCCGGGATTCAGTGCTTTACAGGGGTTGGGCCTCGAGTCAAGAAACTGGCTGAGAGTCGGGCAGCCATGGGCAAAACCGCCCAACCGCGTCAACGAACCTCTCGGAGACTTCGCCGTTGTTCACATGTTCTTACCTGCCTTCGGCACATTCGGGCTGGTTTCTTGCCGGACATCAAGTTTGGATGAAATTTTGGCAGCGATCAGTCATGATCCGTTCGGGATTGCCGATGCTTGGCAATCAAGGCTTCAAGATTCGCGGCAAGGCTAAGACGCTCAAGGTACGTCTCAGTGCAGAGGGCTTTTCCGAGTTTGCCAGACCGCACTCCCAGGCGACTGCGCAGAGGGAGCCAACTGTGGCTACTGCCACGACGCGCACCACGAGCGCTCCAAGAAGCTGGACAAGAGGCCGACGGAAGGGTATCTCAAGCACGGCCCAATAGGTCTGGGGTTTTGATGATCATGGGCCTGATCGAGTGACTGGTATGGGGAGATCGTGAGAGAGTCATATCTAGACTATCATGTGTATCTATCTTTCTATCTGTTTATGTACCTATCTACCTGTCTATCTGTACATCTATATAATGTATGGCTATATACTGTAGCGTACTAATACATGTATATATATATATATATGTACTTATACATATATATATATATATATACATATATGCATGCTGACCCCCCCCATGAACTACCGCGAGTTGCCACGATACCGCCGCCAATCCTCCTACGTTTGGGCTTCTGGTGTATGATCCAGTTTTGAAGTTCCAAGGGAAGAGCATATGTATGACGGCAGCCGGCTCATTTTCAATTCTTTGCGACGCTTCACGCAGATACTCCGAAAGATGATAGACGATGAAAGTTTCTGTCTGAATACCGAAGATAAATATCGGTCCGAGTAGCAACCCCGAAACAGCCTCACTGTAGTCTCAGATCAACGCCCCAGCAATACGTATGAGTGACCGGGAGCCTTGGTTGACTCCTGTTCCTAAACAAAAGTATCCCTATCATTACCCCTGCCATTAGACCTTACATTGACCCCCATGATGACAGGAGTGTCCTGTTTGTTTGATCCAAAAGAGATGCCTTATAGATCAACGTCTTAGTTCGTATGGATCAAAATGCTATGTCGACTAATAACCCCATTCTGCATCCCCATATTCCTACCCATATCGATCTGAAGGTTAAGACAATAACATAATTACGCCAGCCTGGTTGGCCTCCCGATAGTAAGGTCCGCTTGACAACCCCAGTGTTTGATCTGACTCAAAACGCGCCTTACTCGCAAACTTAAGACCGATCTTCAAATCACCCATACGCTGTTCCCATTGGTAGCCTTCGTAGTGTACCGGATACTTCCCTGAACAGAAACCCAGACCAGTGGCCTCACCAACAGGTTAATTAATCCGGATGTAGCTGTGTTGCCCCGTAGCATGAGCATTAAAGAGCCCGAAGTCCCGAAGTTTAAAATTATGGCATCCCCAATAAGAGTTCCTGTTATATTCATACAAGTAAGCCAAAATAACCGCCCAAACAGTTACTTCAACAGTAGACGTCATACTCATGCTAATTTTAAGCTACACAAAACGAACTCCATTAACAACCACGATCCTTGCTGTGTTCGCTCTGGCGTTGCCCAAATGATGGCCTTTGGTTTTTGGGTATTCTAAAATCATTTGTTTGTTTACATCAACATTTACCTTGTATATGGCATACCCTTCTCACTGTGCTATATGATAGATCATGTCGGACTTCCTTTCCCTGTGCCTGTATGTGCATTTATGTGTGTGTGTATGCGCAGCATAATGACGGGGATCTTTAACCCTATCCTTGTCATTCGCAGTTATGTCAAATCTGGCCGTAATATTCGCCTTCACAGCAGCCCGAAGGTCATCTATAGCAGTCTTTGTACCACCCATAGTCGGACCCCATTGTTTCTCTCTTGATTTTGCAACCATAATCAAATGGAGCAAATCGTAGTGGTAGCTGTGAAAACCTCGAATCCTGGGTCCTGGTCTGTGTTAAACTTGCGATATACTAGCCTTCTATTGATGCCAAAACTGATCCGAATAATGTCCTGGTTATTACCCAGTCTATTGTATACTACTAACGCTAAAGTGGACGCGAATCGCAACAGTGATGGCACTGGAACCTCATTGACAACACTAATTCGTAACGCGCACAAACAACAAATGAAATGCACATTCTTTGCTAGGAAAAGCTTGGTCTTGGAGTGAAATACCAAGGTTTCCTACGAAAAGAATGGTTTTGGCGTGGCGTGGAAAACTAACTTTGTCCTAGGAAACACATGGTTTTGGGAGGGCAAACCAATTTTTTACTATGTAAAACAAAAAACAAAGAAAACATTTGTTGGGAAACTACGCGGCCGGACTCCAAAAGCATGGTTTTTTGGTTTTCCAGGGAACAGATGGTTTTGGGTGGAAAAACAAAAGTTTCTTAGGGGAAAGATGGTTTTGGGCAAGAAAACCAACTTTTCCCAGGAAGAACAAAATTTTGGCATGACACACCAACTTTTTCCTAGGAAAAAGATGCTTTCGGGCAGACAAACCAATCTTTTTCTTAGGAAACAGATGGTTTTGGGCAGGAAAGCAAATTTGTTCCTAAGGGAAAACCAAGACAACAATATTTTTGTATTTTTTGGTTTTCCCTACGAAAAGTCAGGTTTAGAATGGGCGGGCACAGTGTTGCCGTTGACTACGTGCTCACATCGAACCTGAATGAGTTGACTGACAGAAATGTGAGATTGATTTCGGCAGTCCTTGAAAGATACAGGATCCGGACCTCACGTCGAGCATGAATGAGTTGACTGACACGTTCTCTTGAAATTTGAGTTTGTTTTCGGCAGTCTTTGAGATATACAGAATCCCGACCTGTCCGAAAAGCTGGTTTGACACGGTATTTGCGATACAAAACGAGGGTCGGTAGTTCATGGGGGGTGACCATGTATATATACATAATTATATATATATATATATATATATATATACATATCATTGTAAACATACATCCGGGGCTCCTTGATCGCCCCCGTGCGGAAGCCGAAAGCTTTCTCGGAGCCAGGCAGAGGGAATTTCTTCGCAGCTTGGATGACTCCAGCATCCTGGCCTTACTCCTCCCACATCTTCGCACCAGGCTGGAGTGGAGCCTTGATGATTCGTCGTTGCATTCTGGGGGCTGTCATTGCTACCTGGAACATATCTCGGCGACCATGGCACGCTTTGCGAGAGACGGGAGTAAGCTGTGCACGTTCCTGCATGCTTTGGGACCAATGCAGTGTCTGTGACAGTGTGATTTCACTGGACGACCGTTCTGACGGCACAGGGCCCGCGAGGCGACACTTCCAGAGACAGAAGCCAGAGAGGTCCTGTCTCTCCTCGAGCAGCTCGGCAATTTCGTGGCAGTGGGACGTAACGTAATACGGACAATCCGTGTCAAATGATCGTTGCACCGCGGAAGTTGGCCCAGCCACTGAGCCTGGTGTCCAGCAGCTGCTGCACTCGTGGATTTCATCACCTCCTAGCTACGCAATTCGTCTCCAGCGGCCCGCTCCTGTGCCCCCAGAGAAACCGCCCCTTTCACAGGCGCAAGCTGGCTACTTTGGCTCCAGCCACGGCTCCGGCCGCTCCCATGTGGAAGCCTGTCTTTGATCGTTTGATCTCTTTTACCTTCGGGGTTCGGGTGGTCAACAGCCGACATCTACTGGTGATAGGCTTGTTTGGTCAAGGTGGGCTGTGCAGTCTTGAGTTGCCCTTGAACGCCGCTTGTGCTTGTTGCAACCTTCGTGTCGTCCTAGGCAGCTGTCAAGGCTCAACAAGGTCTTGAAGAAGCTGACTTTTATTCGGCTCCTTGGCTCTAGCCAAGTGCTCCAGACTCCGAGGCTCTGGGGCCTGATCTTTTTTGGTCTTTTCCGTCTTGTTGGCGCTCGAGGTTGATGCGCCTGGCCGCGTGCCATGAGCTCCCCGACGTCGACGAGGCCCTGGTCCGACTCCAGGAGGCGTCGGCCGTCTCAAAAAGAGCTCCTTGTTTTTTGGGGCCCCCGAGGCCCCTCTTGGCTCATGTCTCTTTGGCTCTTGCAGGCCTACAGCATCAACCTTGCTTAGAGGACTCGGCGGGGGGGGGGGAGGCTTCTTCTCCCGCACCTTCTTGTTTGCGCATATCGTGGCAGGAGATTTGGAGACCACGTCCAGATCCGAATCGAATGTCTCTCCTTCCCATCCCTGAAAAGTTCACGGCTTGGCACACGGCCTCAACCCCTCCCTGACCCAGCAAACTGCCTGACAGATGTTTTGATATGTTTTGGAAAAGCGAGGGCGGCCGTCAGTGCCGGCTGGCAGCGATGAGATTACCATAGTTTCGAGACGGGAATAACCTCGGAATGTACAAGTTCTTTGTGGCACCAGTGGCAGTTCGTGTTTTGCTAGCCTGCTAGTGATGCTAGTGCATAGTTCGTGTTTTAACTCTAGTCTGGGTTTGGACTTTGGAAGTGCTGCGTTGTCAATTCAGACCGCTGCTGCTGGTGAGATGCCACTGTGCACAGTCGTTGCTGCGCTGCATGGCACTTCAAATCATCACTCAACTGTGACTCCAGAAACCCATCTTCATCCACAGTGTTCAGTGAAACCTTCCGATTTGGGATTAGTGCCAGCGCCCGACACCCTCAATTTTGATGCTTAGACTATTGGCACAGCACGTGCTGCCATTTGCCTCAATTTGTCAGACGCAGCTTCAAGCCGTAGGCCCAGAACTACAAAGCGCGAAGTTAAGCAGTTCGAATTTTGTCTTCCGGCCAGCGTCTGGCTTGGGATTTGTACCCTACGCAAACCCTGGAAAGGCAGCGTTCCGCTGCAGACCCGGGGCTCCACACAGAGCCTCCTCCGTTGAACAGTGCAAGGTGCAGTATTTCAAGTCTTGTTGGAACCTTGCGAAACGGCCAGGATAACAACAAGTAATTTGGCTGGGGTCGCGACGTGTAGCTCTCTTACAGCATCGTCGTGCACCCATTCAGTCAGTCGTTGGATGAGGGTTTTCCAGCGGTAAGAACATTGGCGCAGGACTTCCGACAGAAGTGATGGGCATGTGCAGACTTTTTCGAAGCAGCAACGTTCATCGAGCCTTTTCAGCCTGCGCAAGGCCCGCCACGCACCTGTCGCTGTAATCTTGAAGCTCTGGTCTGAACTTTGCAAAATGGCACTGGGCAGACTTTTGGGCTTCTGGAAATAAAAGGGAGCGCTCTCTCAGAAGGACCGAGAGACTCTTTCTGTGCATCCGCTGAACTGCTGATTCGATGGATCCCGAGTGCAAGGCAGAGGATCGGAGTACTGTACGGATACGTCCCCTTCTGGTTTGAGCGTAGGTTGGATCCATCGGTAGTGGTAGTTCTGCGCCCGGGTTTGGATGGAGAGTGGGATGGATGCTCCCAAGTTAAAGCTCCTTTGGTTTAGCAGGAGCCGTAGGCCGTAGGAACACTGAGCACAGGTTTGCACCCTGAGGGCGCAGAAGAGCTGGCAATTATCCGTCATATACTCGTACCTATGTCTGGACATCTGTCTTCTTAGATCGTAATGTATAGGGTGCAAGACTTGTGCTGGAGTGCCTGCTGCAGAGTTGCAGACTGCTGCAGGTACGCCAAGCTGGTGTAGTGGGTGCCAAAGCGCCCGCTGGCCCATCAGTCCAAGCTGGCATAAAGTCAAAGTAGTTAGTGTGATTGCGAGCTGCAGTAAGTCTCAGACAGGACACACTTGCTGGTGACACCGCTGATTCTTTACTGCTGTGGGGCGTTGCAGTGGTACATGATGTGTGTGCGCTAGTTCTGTTCGTTTGACTCTACTGAGCTTCCCTTAGAGCATTTGGCCGCAGCTTGTAGAACAGAAGCTTGCTGAGTTGAAGATGTACAACACATGAGAACGCAGGTGCACGCATGGCTCTGCAACGCCAAGCCACTTACTGGGGTGAGACTGGAGTGGAGGGGAGGGGCTGGGAGATCCGAGACCAAACCGTGAGGCAGCTGAGGCAGGTGCCGTCGTGAACTGAATCTGATTGGAATGATTGGAATTTGGTGCTCGGACGCCGCAAGTCATACGACTTCGGACCCTCCTCCCCTTCGGCTTGCCCCGCACCAGAAACAGCCGTAACAGTGTAACTTGCTAACCTGGCGAGCTCCTGAGGGGAGACTCGATTGTTGGCGCCAGGGCATCGACAGGCTTTGTGGTGAGTGCAGTCCTGGAAAGCTTGCAGTTCTGCACATGCAAGGCGGACGTAGAGCATGCTTGTCATGGGTGACCTGCCTTGGTAGCCCGTGCAGGTGTAGACAAGTTGTGTAGTCTTGGCCTGCACACCGCAGCATCCTATCAGCCTTGTGATAACTTGTATCCGAACTAAGGGCTCGATTGCAGAGACCAGCTGCGTCTTACGCTTGCTGCCAGCATTACCAAGCCTGTGATATCTATCCGGCTGTTTAAGCCATGATGCACTGACCCACTGTCGATGCAGAGTTTCAGGAGCGTGGTGCTGCGGTGCCTGCTCACTGTTTATAGCTAGCTGTCTCAGAGCGTAGATTGAAGTACTTGCTCTGCTCTGACAGCATGATGCGGGAGACTGCGACCATCTGCAGCTCCAAATCGTCCGAAGATCATCTTCTTGAGAAGCGTTTCGACGTGCAGACCGGCTGCAGACTCGTTCGCCAAGCGGCTGCGTCGGCTTGGCTTTTTGTTGTATCGTCCAGCCCTTGCACGGGGTACAGGGTCCACATGAAATGGCACGATCCACGGTATGGCTCCCTGCCACAGCTGCCCACAACCCAACCGGTCACCATCCAAAGCTGAAAAGTGAAAAGGAAGAGAGGCCATTCACCGTGCCGGGGCTTGGAGAGATGTCAGATGCAGTGCTGCGCACCTTTGAGGGACCTACAGTCCAAGCCCTCACCGCTGGACCTGCGAAAGCATGGTAGAAGTTGAGAATACACCGCCGAATTTAGGCCCTACATGTAGGCTGTGGTGTACGGCGCCGCATATCCGGATGTTTGCTTGCTACAATAAAGTAAAGACGTGCATGTTTAGGCAGTGCCGAGGTTGGCAGACTGTGCTAGCACTAGCTTCCTTGCAAGACTCTGAGAAGTCGCTGGGTTTCCTTTGACCTGTCGTAGTTGCGCTTGCGATGGCTCGTTTACGATTGAAGTTTAGCAGGTCCAGGTCGCGGAGACCCAAAGCTTCGGGAGATGAAGGTTCCTAAGCTCATGGGTTCTCACACCTCCTGTCGGGAGGTGTGTGAACCCTCACCTTTCCAGGTCTGCTTAGTGGATTCAGGCTTCTGCTGCATGTGGATGAAAGGTATTGTGCAGTACAGACTAGACTAGTGACTAGAGATCATGGAGTAGCTGGGTCACGACTTGATCCTAACTCTGCCCGGGATGGACTGCAAGAGTTGAGCTTTTAGACCAGCTGAAGCCTCGCGTGCATGATGCCTGTGAGATACCTTATGGCCTGCCCTGTTTCGAAGGGCATGGTGTGGAACACCTGAGAGGTGTTCCTGGAGACCCTGATCCCAACTCGCATTAGCGGGCAAGAGCGTCGTCTGTCAGGGACACTCTCCTGCTTGCCGCCAACGCAAGGCGGTGGGCAGGGGAGACTTCTGGCTGAAGGCCGGCATGTCCTGGTGATCGAAATCCAGATTGCAGCTTGGGTTCAACAAAAATCTTGGCCAAGCTGCAAGCCGGTCATCGTGAGCACGGGCTCGTGCCTCGACGGCAGATGTTCTTCACTCGGGACAGACAGGCAGTTCGGTAATCGATGCTTAAGAGGAGCTGAGGTAGTGAAGTATTTGTTTCGTTCGTGATCCACTTCGTGTCCAGGGCAAGGGCTTTGAAGGGAGCAGATGTCCGGAGGAGGCCTGCGTGGACCTGTGAAACCTAGACTTCGAAGGCCGAGGTACAAGCTGAGACGGGTTTCGGATGGTTTCGGTAATCTTGGTGCTGCCTGTTTGCCATGGGGCCGTCTGTCACTTCGTGGCACGCTGCCAACGCTGACACGCAAGCAGGCACCATGCAGCGGTAGCCGGTAGAGCAGAAGAGCAATGTTCGTTCGGAGTTGTAGCTTGGCATTGAGGCTCAGCTCTGCTGGTGCGTGCCCTTAATGCTGTCGGCCGCCTGACCATAACGGCTCCTCTTCTTGTTCCGTCATGCACTCACAGGCAGCATGTCGCTCGCTTGCGCCCTGGTGGAGCATGTTTTCATCAGACATGGGTTCACAGCATCGATCGAACACACCAGTGCGGTACATGTAGTGCATTCAGAATTTTCAACTCGCTACCTTAGATCTAGCCCAGCCCAGAGTCATACTTCAATACGGCTATGGGAAACCCATGGCTGACGACCGAGCCTGCCCAGATGCAGATGCAGAAACATCAGCACTGTCTGACCGCCCTAATGGTCGTTTGCAGTTGAGCCAGGGCTGCTTGCGTGGCTGGGCTTGCCTCCTGCAGCTCCACGTGTGTGACGTGTGTGCATGCAGGAGGCGCTCTGGAGATTGGGATAGTCAGTGGCAGTTCCTTTGGTGTAAGAGTCTAAGGGTTGATGCAATCACGCGGATGTTTCTTCGCCACACTCTTTCCCATGTGGAGTTTTGGATTCATGCTGGGGTGTTGCTCGATCGCTGAATCTACCACTCTCTTGATTCTTCGTTCAAACAGACCAGATTTGCTTGTGAACGGAATTTGCTAGGCAATCACGAGTGCTATAACAGGCACTTCAGAGAACATCCGACCACTCTCTGGGGCTGCACCTGCTCCCTGCGTCCTGGCTCGATCCTGTAAAAAGATGTGTATCATATGGCTGGGAGCATTGCTGCGCCAGTGTCGATAAATCTCCTCGGGACATAGACATAGCCTCTGTATTTCATACTTGAACCCATATGACACTCGGCAATAGGGCCCGGGACACCACGTCACGGAGCCTTGGTTTTTGTGCAGCTGCACCAGCCTCGCCTTGCTGCCGTCTTTTTCAGCGCTCGTTTAGCTTTGCAGCAGAGAGACAGATGGCGCTTGCGAGTGGCTTCAAAAGGCTGGCTCAGGATTCTGCTACATTTCGGGATGCTCAATACCGGCCATGAGGGTTGTCTTTGGAGTGCTCCAAAGGCAAGGCGCTGGTATTGTGGGACTTCGCGTCCAGACAATGCAGCCCTGTCGCAGCGCAGTCAAAGTGCCATTTTGCGTTGACGCTGACAGATTGGCGATACGCTGTCCGCCGTCCTCGCACGGTATGCGATCTTCGGCACGGAGTCCGACGAGGACCTTGGGCTCTTACGGTCTTACGGTTGTGCACAGAAATCAGCATCCCTGGAGCAACCAAGTTTCGGAATCACTCCAAGACTCTAGAAGGACTCACCAAGAGTGCGACTGCAGCTGCGGCCGGGAAATGTCTGCACCTCGAAAAGGCTTTCGGCGCCCAGATTGGATTGCCTTTTAGGGTTTAGAGTTAAAAAGTCCGGTCCGGGTTGGGTGAAGAGAGTTCGAGGTTTGGGGTAAAAAGGTCCGATGCGGCTTGAGGGTTTGGAATTTTGGGTTTAAGGTTTGTTTTGAATTTATGGTTTTGGGCAGATCTGGGTTTAGGGTTTGGGGTTGAGATCGTCCGAGTTGGGCGAAGTCGGTCCGGGCTTTGCATGACTCCGCCCCAAGCCCCAACAAAGCTTTAAAGTCGTAACCTCTGCAAAACCGAACCAAATCTCTTTCAAAAACCCCAGACGGGCAACCAGGTTCGGGGGCAGCATGGCTTTAAAGGACAGCTCCCGGACTACGCTTCTTTTTCAGCGCGAGCTTATCTGTTTATTCACTGTTTATGAATTTCCCAGTTGTCTAAGAAAAAGTTTAGGGAAAGTCAGACATGGGCATGTGGGCACTGTAGCGGCGAGAGGGCCCGAAGAGCCCAAGGCAAGTTCGGATCATGATCTCGGCTGGAGCAAGGGCCCGGTATGATGAGGATGCAGTAAGCGAGGAGAATGCAGTCGAAGTATAAAGCTGATCCCTGTTTGGCTAAGGTCCTCTACGACCCGACTTCAGAAGCGATGGCTTTTGCAGACTTCTCGTGGCCAGGTGCCTTTCATGACGCATGACCCTCGTGGCTTCAGCTTCGACGACTAAACCCGTCTTAACGTGCCTCGTGCTCGTCCTTGAATGTATCGGAAAACGAACTGGTCCTGTGTCGGCGCAACGCTGGTCCCTTAATGAAGCGTGGCACATGAGATTTCGACAGGGTGTATTGCAAGAAATGGTACCGGTATCCGAGAGCAAACCTTTGGTGTGATGTAGCAGAAGAACGAGGCTCGGCTCGGCAATCGAGAGGAGGGCCCTTCAAAAGAATGATGAAAATGCCTCCCAAACCAGGTCAAGAAGCGTGGCCCTGTTGTCTGACCGCCAGGGGATGCCAATGCAGTTACCGCTTTGGACCGTCTCTACGACACGGTGAAGTCGTGCGTGGCCCAGCATTTTGTGGCCTGAAGTCCATAGTCCTCCAAAGCGAGAGTTGAGCATGGATGAGGGAGCTGACGCTGCTTTGTTGGTTCTTGTCATCTCTTGTCGCAGTTTTCATGCTGTCGGCAAGCAGACAAGTCCGATTAGCCTTTTCGAGAAGACATCGAGGCTCTGGGGTGGGACCACAAATTGAAGAAATGCTTTAGTGTGCAAAATGTCTTGTAGGGTGTAACAACAGTCAGACACAGATTGACTTATGGGGTCGGAAGCTGTGGTGCGGATCGGTAAGATGCTGAGCTTAGTTGTATATATATATATATATATATTATATATATATATATATATATATACACATATATAATGTATATGGGATGTTTCCAGGATGGGGGTTCCTTCGGATCCTCGGGGAAACTTAGGGAGTACGAAACAGCACCCTTTCCCTTAAAGATTCCATATGTCTGGCTACAGATTCACCACCACTACGCCAAGGCCTAATCCAAACCCCTAAGCCAGCCATCAAAACCCCAAGGATTGCAGGTCCGATGGCTGCCGAGGCAAAGTCTTGCATGAAGAGGGCAGTGCAGAGCTGATACAGAACAGTTTGCACGGTGGCTAGCTATAGTCAGCTTAAGCCAAGTGTCCTGAAGCTAGAACTATGAGTTGATAGTCTACAACATGATACACTGCACACCTGCGAGGGCTTGCGCTTCAAGTTGACTTTGTCCATGTGTTGACTGAATAGGCCAGAAGGAAGCTATTGAAGTGCTGCCAGCGGTGGTTGCAGGCTTTTCAGGAAGGCTACCAGAGCGCACAGAGGACAGTTGGGTGCACATTTCAAAGTTCAAAGATGGAGGTTGCGTGGTATTCCAGTAGGGCTCAATAGGAGGAGATGCAGAAGCCGGAGTTGAAGTGCAAACATGGCTTCTGTTCGCGAGTCTGTAGCTGAAAGCTCGCTGACTTTGTGCAATTTCGTAGGAAGTATGCTTGCTCTTCCGGCGAGGAGTCGTCACAGACCTTCCGTTGCGGACATCTTCCAGCATTCTCGGACATGTATTCGGGTTCCAGCATGCGTCCACTGCTCTGGGTCCACAGTCCATTCCACAGCCGACAACCGTTTCCGACGCTGCAGATACCCATCTGCGTTCTGTCAAGCGGCGGATCCCGTGAGCGAGGCCTGGGCTAGCTACCTACCTCCGGTGCTCTATGACTCTATGTGTCTGAAGTATACGTAGTATACGTGTCATGTCCAGCAAGAGCTGTAGCAGTTTGCCAGGATCAATCTCTATAATTCAACGCCCGAGCTGAAATCTGCCTTGACATCCGTCGCAAGGTAGAGGCGGCCTCTTCTGGCTCAGAGTTCCGCTCTTAAGAGCGAGTGGCCTGCGATGTCTTGTGGAGATGCCGCGGTGCTGAAGTTCAACAGGCTACTGGCTAAAGGCCTGCATCTTGTGCATCTTGCCATCGCGGAGGTCCGAGGAGGAGCAGCGTGAGCAGAAGGCATCGGAACAGTGCAGCCGGAGTCTTACAAGCCCGGGGCCGGGGCCCCTCTGCTCAGCGTGTGAAGGGATGCTCCTGCCATGGAACAAAATCGACCCACACAGAAAGGTGCAGACCACAGTGGTCTCGATTACAAGTGCGAAGGAAGCTGAAGCAACCCACGTCATCCACTTCTTCTTCCAGCCCATGGGGGAGCAAGGGTTGACTTGGCTTTTCGATAGTTGCCACAGTGTTGCCACGTTTGCCGCTTCTGGCAGCCTGCTGTCGAGGCCTCATGTAATGGGCCTTATCCGCAACAAGGCCGGCCGAGCGTTCGCTTCGGTTCTCGTTGCGTTGTTTGCCGTCCCTTGTAATCGAATACGGCTAGTCTTCTCAGCTGAGCTTCAGAATGCCAGAGCGAGTGTATGGGCGAAGCACCCTGGGAGAGGGAGGATGCAGTTCAGAAAGCATCGTTGCACATGGCTCATGGATTTGGGACTCGGATCCTGGTAAAGTCTGCGAAGTGCTGCCTTGCAGGCCGGTCGGCTCTTGCTGTCGTCCAGTGAGCTGCAAAGCAGTGGCGAGACGATACCTGAATTCGTTTTACATCTGTCAGCGCATTGAGCTGTGACATCCTCACCTTCCCGAAACTTACAGTAGGCGACAGGTATGTCAAGGTGTGCATCGGTGTATCGGAACCTTGTGCTGTGACAGAGCTTCCTTTGTACCAAAGGCGCAGCCTCGGCGCCAAGTGCTCACAGTTTAGCAAAAGAAGGACAAATAGCAGAATGCGAAAGCCTCGGAAGCATGCTTCGGTGCTAAGCCTGGTAAGTGAGGGATTTGCAATGGAGACCTGGGTCAGCGGAGGCCGCGCGCAGAACTTGGCACATCACTCACGGCTCTACCGGCAAGAGTCTGTCCCTGAATGCTTACCGCCATTTTCTCGATGGAATCCTTTGCTTTTCATTCTCGGCAGAGCAGGAGTTCGTGGAAATTCATTTGCATTTGATGGGGCATCCCAGCCAAGATGCTGTCGCTTTGCCATGCAGGTGAGGGTCAACTGCAACCTACCGGCAGGTTTATGCTCAGTGACCTGCTTCACCATGTTCCCTCGACCATCCCCTCAGGGTGATTTTTTGCTGTGCCATGTCTGTTGCGCAACGTGAGGGTGCTAGGGATCCGGAAGAACCTGCATCTTCATTACACAGCTACGAGCTTGATACTGGAACGGCTATCCTCGAAAACCAGGGGTGAGACTACTTGAGCCGTCACTCAGCATCATGGCGTCAGCTGCCCTGTGCTCGAATTATATGCCTTTCGTCGCGTCCTGCAAGCAACCCGAGTCCATAATCTGTGGACTTCTCTCAGTCCTTAAAGCTCGTGGGAACCGGCCAGCCTCAGAAGGTTTCTGATGTCTTTGTTGGCTGATTGGCGGATGACTGTAGTTTACACGCTACAAAGTTTACACAGGTTACATGCTACTTGATTCGCAAGGTGAAGCTTTGATGGTTGGACAGACAGGCTCAGATAGACTCCTTCATCAGAGCATGGAAAAGCAGCACAAGACAGCGGGGAGCTTATCTGAATGAGGTTGGCTGTACTCACATGCTGCAGCTGACTGGGTAAGTAATCCACCGCCCACAGTGGATTTCTCCATTTCGTTTTGTTTGTGCGAAGGCTTGCCGTGCTTGGAGAAATCCTGTGCAGAGAAGACACGGTTGACCTGCAACCGTTGTAGGAACCTTTGTTCGCGTAGGTTGTCAACGGCAGTATCACAAGTTCAGCGACATCCACTGCTTAAGGACGGTGTAAGCTTCTTTGTTCACAATCAGGCATCCTGTAGTAGACGTTGCTAGCCGCTCCTCGAAGTATCAGAGCTGCCTTTCTGGCAGGGGTTTCGGATCAAACTCGAAGAGTTGCGGTTGAGGGTTCAGCAAGATTCGCAAGCGACTGATCTGAAAGCCCTGTTGGTGCTCAGGCTCTGCAGATACCCGACCGATCCATGTTTGAAACTTCGCTTTGAACGAAGTATACCCCCGACTGACCGAGCTAACTGGATCCAGGCACGTAGCATTCAGAAGTTCATCAAAGAGCTAGGGCCTCTTGGCTATGTTGACCTTGCAGAGGCAGTTCAAGCAATTCTAGCGATTGCAATCGCCAAACCAAAAGGCCAGTTGAGGCAGCGACGTGCGGTTTTGTTGTGTTGTAGCATTGGAGCATTCTGACAACCCACGGTTAGCTTAGAGGTTTCGGCGACCTGCGAAGGGCTCTCACATGCTGTTACATGCTGGATAGTTGGGAAGTCGCATGTGAGCCGGGCCTACACTGGCAAATCCGATAAACACAGTCGTGAAACTTCAGCAGAATGTCTGGCATTTGCGAGGAGTCCAGATTATGCTCGGACTGAACAGTGCTGCCATCTATCGCAAGATGTGATGGGGTGGTTAACGCCTAGCAGCCCGTCAGGTATGGACCCTGGAGAGTTTCGAAGTACGTACTGTAGCGCAGACGTTTGTCCAGATGTTCTTGCCCTGCATTCAGTTTCCACTGCCGACGGACAGCTCCAAAGTACAAATTTTCTTGGTCACAATTTGAAGCTTTCTGCTTCCACAGCTCGGCGTCATCCCCGAAGCTTCAGAACGTGCAGAGGCACCACGCGAAGTGAGTGCAGTACCGTCAACCAAGGGTTGCGTGGAAGTCAGTTTAGGGTACATTGTCCTGCCTTTGGATCGTGCGCAAGCGTACCACGTACACTGATGTACCACGTAGACGACTGTAGCTGTTATGGCTCAGAACGGGATGCTCGTGGAGTTTCATGCAGTGCAGATCGAGTTTCATGCAGTGCAGATCTAAGAGTGAACAGCAACTAAGACAAAATGATACAATACAATATGCAAATTTCGTCTCCAGCATGACATCTGAAGGGTAGGCCTCACAGCAGCTCGTGAGATGCTACTACCGAGGCCGCAGGCCATTGATCAGACTGGTTCAGAGTGTTACATTGATCATAACAGCACCACGTTGGGAGAAGCTATGGCTTGGGATAACTACAGAGGAGGCGGCAACAGACAGGCGGGGCACATCTTAGAAGGTTTTTAGACCGGCCTGGGATCCCAGAAGTCTGAGCACGGAAGTTCTAAGCCGATTTGACGGAGTGGAGAACCCCCAACGGGCTTCGTTATCTACGTCCGCCCAGGAGCGCTGCAACCGTTAGAGATTGATCTGTTTGACGAAATGAGCAAAGATTGTCTGTTCTGGATACGGCATTCAACAGCCAGGAGAATACAGGAGAATAAAGAAAGACGACGTGATACCGCCCACCAGCAATCTCGCCGGTCCCAGCATGTTGTTTTTGCAGGGTGTGTCTTGCCCGGGGCCCGCATCCATGCATCGAGTATCAATTTGGTGGGCTGCAGCCTAATAATTGAGAATGTCACCAACACATTCCAAAATATGGTTTGCGGCCCAGCATCGCCCGACGGCATGTCGGACACGCCATGCTGAGAGCACACATGCGCTGCGCCGTGTGGTGGACGCCAGAACTCGAAGCATGTCGCAGCTGCGTGGCGCCAAAACGAAGCCAGTGGAGTTTTGGGAATACTTGGGACAACCCTCGACACATTTCAGCATGTATGTTGCATACGTGTCTAGCATGTCTATACCTCATCTGCAGTGCAAGTACATGCACGCTAAGAGGCACTACGCGACATTGCGTACGCGCAGAACAATCGAACTCCCACATCAAGTTGCCGCATGCTGCGCAAATCTCTCGAGTAAGGATCCTCGTTTAAAAGCAGCACGGTTATGCTTTTAGCCGGATAGGCCTCAATCTTGCGCTCTTCGAAGCTCCAAGCCTTGAATATCTTCGCAATCATCCACCACTGACTTATGATTTAGAGGGACCCCCTGAGGGGGAATGGCAAATGGCGTTTGCTAGCAAAGGTTTCCAAGGATAGTTGGTTTGGATTCAACCTTTCAACTTTGTTTACCCCGGCGTAAACTGACATGGCCTCACCAGCACTCATTGGCACTCACTAGCGCTCAGTAGCGCTCATTAGCGCTCACTAGCGCTCAGCAGTACAAGCTTCGCAGAGCGCTGCTCAACGGTACTAGTGCTCACGAGCGCTCAAAACCAACGTCGTGCCTCGGTGTGCTATGTAGTTCTTACTAGGCCTTAGCAAGGCGATTCAAGCCTCGCGAACAAACCAAACTACTAAGCCTTGCTAGGCGCTACTAAGGCTTGCCAGCTCTTGCCAATGCTTGGCAGGCCTTGCTATCCAACCATCATCAACCATCAGTTTCTGCTGGCAAACTCTATTTGCCATCCCCCCTTAGGGGGGTCCCTCTAAATCACACTTCAACCACCGTTGTGCCATCGTTCTAGGACAACCGTTGGGGCCAAGAGTCCTGGCAAGAGGTGGGGTTGGGTTCACGGTTTGGGTGCCTTTGTTTTGAAAAGGGTCTTGTTGAGCGGAATTTCGGTGGCGAGATGGTGAGATTCAGTAAGCAGCCTTGCACGCTGGTGTTTGAGCCCGGTTGACGTCTTGGTACTACGTGGCCAACTGCATAAACGTAGAGGTTCGAAAGTGACAGTTTTCGAACTTGCGGGAAGGATTCTGGAACTGGCTGGGGCCAAGAATCTTGGCAGCAGGCGGGACGCGGGTTCTAAAGAGCAGTGTCTCGCGAAAGTGGGGTGATGCTCGGTACCACCCTGCATCAAAGCAAATCGTTGCCGTTCCTGGTGTGGAAGCTCTTGATACCAGATTGTTGATCCCTTCATTCTGGGTCGAAGTCGCGCCGTCTCACCGCAGGACTCTCGAGGGTCTGGGTGGCAAGACAGCCGCCAGGAGGTGGGCCCGAGACTCCGAGCGTGTGGAGTCAGTGGGTAGGATCGGAACTGCCGCACGAGGAGCCTCCCTCTGACCCGTGGGCCAGCTACCTGGCCAACAAGGGCAAGGCAGAGACTTGCGGAAATTTGCGTGTGCTCATAAATTCAGAAAGGGTAGATCGGAGCTCCCCTTTGTGATGGCTTTGGCATGCGATGCACTTTGTCTGCACTCTGAGATGAAGAAAAGTGTCGTTGGATTTCAAGCCACAGGGACGACTTAATTTGTGAGGCAGTCTTGCAAGAGACCTGATTTTGTGATCCAGGCAGAGGAGGCAGACTCATGGAGCTCGCAGGGCAACCACAGAAGTGGCCACCGACAGGCACCGTCGGGTTTCTGTGCTTATGCTGTTGTGATATGAGACGACTTTTTTTTTGAGGCAGTTGTGAAAGAGACCTAAGCTGGTGACTCCAGGAGGCAGACCAGTGGAGCTCGCAGGGCAACCACAGGGGTGGCCACCGACAGGCACCGTCCGTTTTCTGCGCTTATGCTATTGTGACATTTTTAATGCATTGTGGCTTCGTGCAGAACCGTCAGCTGTTTCACGCCAGACACTCACCATGAAGGGATCGTCCTCATGCCACAGTTACTCATGCACCATATGCATGTGTGCGTGCATGCGTGCGGGCGTGTGTGTGTGTGTGTGTGTGTGTGTGTGTGTGTGTGTGTGTGTGTGTGTGTGTGTGTGTCTGTGTGTGTGTGTGTGTGTCTGTGCGTCGTGTGTGTGTGTGTGTGCATCGAAGCCGACAGGAGGACGATCGTTGGGGCAGCAGCCGGGGACAGGAGCTTCTGCTTTGTGTGTGATGTGCTTCTGTACCTCGCATAGTTTGAGTGGTTTGCAGGGGTAGTCACTGGCCGCGCCTTCTCAAGAGCAGGCAACCGCAGCGCACAGCAGCCACCCGGAAATACCGTGTGACCGTGCGTCCCCAGCGTGCAAACCTTAAGGCTGGCTGCAGGGCATGTAGGCCTTTGGGCAGCAGACTCGATCGTTCGAGGCATTGAAGCATCCTGCATGCAGGTTCATATAAGCATATCCATGCGGAACTTATCGCGTCCTGCGAAACGACAGGAGGATCACCATGGCAGTTACAACGACCGTGGTGGTAGACAGGCCTGGTTTCCCTGCAATCCCTGTATACCCAGTGCCATGGGGATCATGTTTTTGCGTTGCGTCTTTTGAAGCTTTTGCTGCAGCTTGCGCATGGGCTTCTAAGTGTTTGTTCGACTGGTCGATTTTGGAGTCGTTTTTGAAAAACGACACCACAACACCGCAACTGTCCCTACTGTGCTGAAGCCAGCATTCATCATGCTATGATTTTGACTGACTTCCTGCCACCAATCACACATCACCGGCTGCCTCACATCAGGACAGCTGGGGAGGTTCTCGTGGACGACGGTCACACAACGAGGTTCTTTCAGACTGAGTTAAGGAGCATCGCTCGATACATGTTGACTCAGAGAGCCTGTGCCCAGGACAGCTGGCAGGACTCGGCCCCGTTTGCACAAATATTCCGTTGTGTGCTCTTGCTGCCTCTGCTGTTCTGCTATGGCAGCTGCAAAAGTACGGTGACAACGACGATCGTGACGACGACCACTTCCTCCTACGGCCTGCTGGTACTGGTGCTACTGCTCCTGCTACTGCTCCGCCTCCTACTACTACTACTACTACTGCTGCCACTGCTGCCACTGCCACTGCCACTGCCGCCACTGCCGCCACTGCCGCCACTGCCGCCACTGCCGCCACTGCCGCCACTGCCGCCACTGCCGCCACTGCCGCCACTGCCGCCACTGCCGCCACTGCCGCCACTGCCGCCACTGCCGCCACTGCCGCCACTGCCGCCACTGCCGCCACTGCTGCTGCCGCTGCCACTGCCACTGCCACTGCCACTGCTACTGCTGCTACTAGTACTACCTACTGCTACTAAAGTACAAACGCAGAACCAGCAAGATCAGTACGGTAGAGCGACAGCAGCAATGGCAGCACCATGGCTGGTGGGTTCAGCAGCAATAATAGTACTGTACCAGGAGTCGCGAGCAACAGCAACACCAATAGCAGTGGCAACACTTGCAGAAGCGGCAGGAAGAGCACCAGCAGCAGCAACCGGAGCTCAAGGAATGGCAGTACTGGCATGGTCATTACGTTGACGGTAGCACGAACGACAGTAACATGGTCACAGGAGACGCACAACATCCGCGGTACGAAAGACTGAAGATACATCCGTTCAGAATGCCATGAGTCGCAATAGTCTGTAGCCGTTTTGACAGTT
>CAJNDT010005457.1:0-120000 GCA_905221615.1 Symbiodinium sp. CCMP2592 | reverse complement strand
CACTTGTATGCTTGTGTACGAACACCGTCTCGCAGTTTGGTTTATAGATTATAGACGGAGAAATCAAGGCAAGAGACTCTAGGCAGGCGGATAGATAGACAATCGACTTGCAGTCTATCTGACAGGCGCGAAGGACAAAGACTGGGATGGCGTCAATCAGTGGGCAAGAGTCTCAACAGTGGTTTCAGTGTGATCCTGTCTGGATAGGGCTTCGAAGTTTTAAGTGCGGATTCCCGCAACCACTTGCGCTTTGTCCGGACAGATTTGGGAAGTATACACCTTGACAGGACGTGGCAGCAATTGTCATCCAAACTTTTGGCTCTATGCACGCATCGTTGGACCGAGCATGGCCACAAGGTGTGGGTAAGACAATCGCGCCTTGTAGGGCGAACAACCGCAAACTCAAACCCGAGGGGAAGCCTTTGTCCACGCATGCACATCGTGTTGAAAAGTCGACTGTATCCAGCATTAACTCCCTTGGAATGTTGGCTGCATCCTTCATCGGAAGGACTCGCGGGGAATCGATGCCCATGCCCCCCCCCCCCTTGTTCGATGATGAGTGGCACCTGGTATCCGGCAAGTGGAGCAAGACAGTCTGCAGAAATTTGCACGGTGCACCAACATCCACCGCCAGCGTTTGAAGCTGTGGCTTCGAGGCCACGCAGCTCTTGGAGCAGGGGGACGTGGACTGGACCACCAGGCCGCCGGAAGCCCAGAGACGATCAGTGGCGCCCGGCTGGTTTTTCGACAAGCCTTCTTGGTTGTCCCAGCTCCCAAGGCAGATCGAAATTACGAAAGACTTCTACCAGGTGCGTCGAAGCCCGCCACCATTCGCGGCCTCAAGTGTATGATGTGCCTGAACCCGGAAGGAGATCGGAGACGACAGGGCAAAGTCTCGCAGTAAGGAGGAGATCGATCAGCAGCGAACGAGCACGACTCAGATCGGAGATGCAGTGTATGCAGTATCCCGCCATCCGCAACTGTCGTCCTTGGCAGGTGGTTGAATGGGCCTCTACATCTCGAAAGTTTGTCGTTGCATGCGCCGAGGACGAGCGGCATCGAAATCGTGGAAGGGGACAGCCAAATTCTCAGAACATTTAGAACTGAATATGGCTCTGTTCAAGAGCTGTCTTGAGTCATCGATTGCTTCATCGTTTGGTAGCTGCCTAGCAGAAGCAATGCCAGAATCCGTATTACCCGAGCAGGCAAGTCACAGGTAACAGTATGGAATTGATTTCGGTGAAGGACAATCGAAATGCTGCATATCATAGCCAGTCGGAGAGCCAGGTGACGAATGCCCAGTCCCTGGCCTGTTCAACAGCTTCGACGAGGCTGGACCATCGTCACTTGATGCATTCAGTCTCTGGATTCCCTGTGCAGATGCACTGGCCGTCTGAGTTGCAAGACTCTTTGGTCGAAGAGTTTGAGGCCAGAGATTCGGGGTTTGGGCCGGTTAGAACGTGGTTTCAAGCGTGGCGCAAGCAGGCGCCTACCCCCATCCAAAAGCAGATCTGGCCATTGCCTCAGCTCTGCCGGGTCACAGCGGGGTCTCCGGCGCAGATGAATTGGCACTAGTTGGAAGCCTCGCGGCCGCTCTGCAAATTCAGGCCTTTGGCGTTGCAAGGCCGAGATGTGGTTGGCATCGCAGAGACAGGCCTGCATCCTGGCTTTCATTCGGAATTGATCTCCATCTTCACCGGACGCCTCGCCAAGAGTCACTCGCAGTCTGTATAGAAGGCGTGTATAGAGTCGAGGCATGACAGTGGAGAGCCCACCTGCAGGAAGTGGTAAGACGGTGTCCTATGTCCTGCCCATGATCATCCACATCTCTCGCCAGGCCAAAGAAAAACCAGCGTGCAGGATTTGAGTTCAGGTCTAGAGCATCAACCTTGGGGGCTCGCAGCCTAAGTGTGAACAGTGCACACAAAACAGACGTGGTTTAGCTTCCGACTGACTGCCAGAGACGAAGCGTTCCATTGCGAGAATGCCTGTCGTGGTAGGTTGCATTAGCTGACTGAGATGTCTTACAGCTGCATTTCTTTTGCCATTCTATGTCGTCAGGAGGAGCTGGAAGCTGGCGACGGCCCGGTCGGTCTGGTCCGCCCTGGTAGTGTCTGCTGCAACATCCTTCAGGGCTATGAATCCACCAGGTTTCCAGCTCCCTCAGGTCGGCTTGAGACCGCCGCAGCAGTTGTTGAATTCGCGGAGAGTGTTTTTTTTTGCCCATTTGGCACTTTTGTTCTTGTTTCAGCCGCAGTTTTGATTGATTTCATACATCTGTGAAGTAGGTGAACACAACTCGCAAAAGGGTGTGGAGACCTGTGATTAGGTCCCTTTGCTGAAGGCATCGGAGTTCGGTAAACGGTAATCTCGAGTCGTCGTGGTCAGCTGCAGGGTTTAGGCGTTTTGCTTCTTTTTCGTAATCCTCGCCGGCTCCACGACCAAAATCCGGAGACCATAGCCCGATGCGCAGTACTTCTGCTATTATGCTCATATATGCTCATCTAGACTTGTGTTTGGCTAACTAAGCTTTTTTCTTCCAGCCGGGCGAGCTATAAACGTAGAGCTCATTACTATTATTATTAATATTGTTATTGTTATTGTTATTGTTATTGTTATCATTGTTATCATTGTTATCATTGTTATATTAGTACTGTACCCATTATGAGTATTATTGTTATAAAAGCTGTTGTTACTCTTATTATTGTTGTGTTATTATTCGTAGGAACGATCTGCAGGTCCTTGCCCCGACGCGAGAGCTCGCCAAGCAGATCGAGAGAGCCGGGCACCCTTCTATTGCATCCAGAGTATTGCTGTTAACTCATTTCGATAAAGTTGCTAGCCAAAGGCCAAAGGCATGGGACGATGCATCGTTTGCTGAGTTCGTAGGTGACAAAGTATGAGGCCCTGAGGTTTGCAGCAGCCGCAGGCAAAGGGACAGCACGTACAGCAATTTGCAGCACGCTGTTGTAATTTGGATCCTCGGCTCTGTCTCTCGCTATCAGGTCTGCCAGAAGTATGGGTCGCCTGTGCCCCAGAGATGAAACATGGGATCCAAACCAAGCTCAGGTCGAGGTAGTTTCTGCCGTCTCCTCGAAGCCAGCGTTGGGGGAGCCAAAGTACTCGTAACTGCTCACTCGTAGCTGCTCTGAGCTGTGCGTTGGAGTGGTGGATGTTGTGAATAGAAACGAGGCTGAAACGGCTTGCGTCCGCCACCATTGTTGGTGGCATGAAGACGAGCGACCACAAGGAGCTCCTTCAGGCGAGTTCCTTGAAATCCAGTCGGACCCATAAACTTCCAGTGTGCTTCATTAACACCCGCAGATCTGGCTTCCTCCATTAAAATTTTGGTGTTGGTTTAGGGTTCAGAGTTTAGGGTAAGCACTTGTTGGCACGAATGTTTTCGGAGGCTAAGCTTGTTTGGGACTGTTTACTACAGCAGAGGGCTTGCTTCATGATCCATCGACGCGCAAGCAAGGCCAGGAACGACATCATTGTGGCCACTCCCGGTCGATTCCTGCAGGCCCGGAGAGGGGCGCGCACAGTCTGCAAGCCCGTGAAAAACGAAGAAAATCCCGGGTGTGCCTTTTTGTGACAGGCGCTGGGCGATGAATGGACAAAGCTGAATCGATGCACGCGTGGAGACTTGGGCGACTCAGATCGGGCGACGCAGATCAGTTGTGAATGGGCGAGACAGTGGTGAAAGTGCTCGGTTTCCACAGAAGACGGGGTTGAGAAAGATCTGGAGTATTGAAGCGGTAATTATCTTTGCCAGGCATGGTATGAAGCTGCAAAACTTGATGTTCCAAGGTTCGTTGTCTTGGATGAGGCGGACGAACTCCTTGAACACAAGGGCTTCGGCGGCGAAATCAGGCACGAGCTCTGCATTTCTGCTCTGGTGCATACTTTCTTGAGAAGCAGTGGTCATCGATTGCCTTCATTGGTGTTGGGATGTGTTGGGTGTCTTAAGAGTTGCATGGCTGCGCTGCTGCATGCTCTGCACAGTGCGTGGACCTGAAAACCAACGGACGTGTGGAAATCTTGACAAACCTCTTTGCCAGGGCCATTCTGACCCAAGTGGGAGCCTTAGACACCGCCACTACGAAGTCAGGAAATGGTTCACTACATGCAACCTGTCAGTGCAGATTGCCAGAGTCACGGGACTTGTAGTCTTGGCAGACACCCTGCAAGCACGCATCTCATGAAACAGGAGGCTGTGAAGTGAGAATGTGAGGTCAGAGGTAGAAGTAAAGAAGATTTCCACATCAGTAGATGTCTTCTCCTCACCTGCGAAGCTTGCCCCATGCAGGTGCGCAAGGAGCGGCAAGTCCTTATGTTCAGTGCCACTTGGCCCGAGGCCCTCCGAGCATGATCGCTGTGTCATGATAAAGCGTGCGGTCAGCACAAGACTGGTCTTTTTTCTCGGAGTTCCGTAGGCCGTGAAGGACCTCGCCCGAGAGCACCGCGCCCGCAGAAGCTTCGAGTCGGGTTTGGTTTTTTGGTCCAGAGAGGGGCTGTGCATGAGCTCCATTTTTGACATATGCAGTCTCGCCGCAACTACGGCACAATGCGGCGAGACTTCAGAAGTCTTGTGCGAGCTCGCTGACTGAGTTGAGAAGCGATTGTCATTGCATGGACTCAGGATATGCACTGCATCAGATGGCCAACCACCCGCAGCATACTCGGTGTGCAAGTCCTGTGCGTCATCTCAAGTCTAGCCGAGGATTTGTGAACTTGGCTGAGCTATGGTTGCCATGCAGTGGTGCAGTTGGAGTCGATGCTTTCACATCCCTTCGAAGCTGCTTTCCAGTCTTCCCGGCCTCGCAGGTCCACATTCGCATCGGCGGGACGAGGTTAGCAGCATGCAGCTTGGCTGCAAAGTCTGCGCCAGATGCAGAAGGGCCCGTTGACTTGGATCTACAGTCTACAGGGAGCTCATCCCTTCAACGACCTCAGGCAAAAGCATCGTCCAGAGGGCTGAGATCGTCGACGACGACGTGGCTGTGGGCTCAGACTCCAGCGGGCCAGAATGGAGCTCCGGGCCCACAGCATTGCCGAAAGGTGCATGCCGGCAACAGCTTGAGAACAGCCTTCTTGAACTTTTTCCACGCTTTCCCTGCTGAGGTCAAGTTCGAAAGGCTGAAAGAGAAGCTGGACGAGTGCGGGCCCTGGCAAGTCCGCGACTATAGCCTTGTTCAATCCCCCCCCTGTTGCTGGAGGCCTCTGAAGAGGGTAGCAGGGTCATGTAAGGAGATGCCCCTGCCAGCATGCAGGAGCTCTTGCCGGCTCTTGAATTCAAGTGCAGATGCTGCAAAGCCAACATCCGGCAGCTTCAGGATGGGCATTTTCCAGGAAGGCTCCGCAGACAAGTGCATCATCTTCTGCAGGTGAGGGTGCTGCCGGCGAAAGTAGCACTTGTGTGGCATAGCACAACCGCGAAGCATCCCTTGTTACAGTGCATGCTGCAATCTCACTTTGGGTCCACGCACACACAGTGCTTGGATTGACAGGAGCCGCAATGCTGTCATCAAGCTGAAAGACATGCTTTCAAACGAACACATGGTTTGGAGAGGCGACAGCGACTGCCTCGCCACCCGGCAGAATGTACAGGGTCCACTTGAACCACGACCTTGCATGGAAGAGCATCGACGAACCAAAGGTAGAAGAGCTACATGGCGAAATGCAGCAGACCAACCGTGATTGGGCAGAGGTCTCAGAAGTTAGTCGTGATGGTTTCTGTCTGGCGAAGCAGCTGGAACGTTTGTTGGTTGCATGTGCGCAGAGAATTGATAAACGATGGGGCGGCTTCGAGTTATTCCGTGCACAGCGTCTGGTAAACAGCGCACTGCTGCCCGCTGCCCAGAATATGCAGCAGTTCCGCGACGGATCACTGTCAGGAGCTAAGGTGGCAAGAAATTATGTCATTTTTGGATAACGTGTTTGCTTCTGTTTGGCAGGCTCCAGTTCCTACGAAGCCCCCCTTAGCCACGGTCGTAGACGGATGCCGTGTTTGCCCTGCCGATGCTAGCCCGCTGCGGTTGAAACCGGATAGCCATCGCGGGACGGATCCAAGCATTGGATGCTGAATCTCACTGAGTTTATCCTTGAAGTCAGAGCGGTCGGCCTCAGTCTTGTCCGTCAATGCTAGGCCATGCGTCGTGGCAACCGGAGTTCTGGCACGGGGCCACGACATCCCTCAGGCCGCTGACACACGACAACCCGGCAGCCTGACATCATGAGTCACAGCCATCAGCTTGTCAGTACTCATGTGCTGCCAGGTCAAGTATGTGGTGAACTACGACATGCCAAAGATGGCAGAAGACTACATCCACAGGGTCGGACAACATACCGTAGTAACCGTAGTATTATTATATGCATCTGACTCCACTTCCAGCTGAAGTTTGCAAGGCATACTGTCGGGGTACTTCAAGCCGTTGGTTTGATTGACGGTTCACGTCGAGACAACGGCAGGTGGGCCGCACCGGACGAGCGGGCCACACCGGCTACGCCTTCACTTTTGTGAATCGTTCCAGCTGGCAGGAGATTTCTGGGCCGAGGGTGGGATTTAGGGGCATTTCGATCGGTCGACATTGTTCGGCGCGAGTGGCTTTCTTGCTGAGTGCTCCTTAGCAGCTTGCCACCCCTGCTTTTGGCAAAAGAGGCAGTTCTGGACCGACTCCATGCAGGAGCTGCAGTGGGGCCACGAGTATCTCCTAGGAGTACTTGCAGCCACGGAGCAGAACGTTGACGAGACCCTGCAGGCCTCGACACAATCCGTTGCTCATCACAGCGTTTCAAACTCTGCCGAGTTTGCTCTGAGGAGGCCATCGACGCCCACCGGAAAGCGGCCTCGCTCTCAGTGCTCAGTGTCTGCATGAAGAGAACAACGCACGATTCGCCTGACAGGATCTTCCAGGCCAGGTGCCGGATAACAGAAAGCCTTCATTATTTTTTCAATTTCTCACATATCATATAGGTCGTGAGCCGTTTCCGATTCACCGGTTGAGGGAGGTTTCGGTTTCGGTTCTGTTCGCTTCAGCTGAAAAAGAGGGAACACGTCGTCTCTGTCGAGTGCTCCAGGCTGAGTCGAAAGATGAGTGGTGGGAGGAGGCGCGATTGCTTGAAACGCAGGAAGTCGCCAAGTCATACCATTATCCTGTGACAATGCGACTGAAATTTTTGAACCATGACAGCACCACCTTCCATCATTTTCGGATGATCTTGATGCTCCAGGCTCCAGACATCGCACGACAGCAAGCCCCACCGCCATTCCCTTCAGAGCGAGATATGTTTCAAGTATGGGAGACTGTTGCAACGTCACGATGGTGCTGCCACAGGCCTGCTCGCACTGCTGCGGCGCAAGCTAAGCCAGCTAAGCCGTGAGCATCCAAAAGCAGCAAAAGCAGAAGCTTGGCAACTACCGATTCCCGATCATCTGTTCACAGTGCTCAGTGGGGCCCCGGGCATCTCTGCTGTCACCATGCACTTTTACTCTTGAAAAAAATTACGCCTCGCAAAACTTCTAAAGCACGTGGTCGTGGTCGCGGCTGGTAGCAAATCCTGCACAGTGGCCAGGCTGGCGCCAAATGGAATTCCAGCTCAGGAGACGCAGTAGATGCTGCGGGGGAGGCGATGCGATGCAGCGCTCTCTCACTCGCTTCCCTGTTGAATCGGCCTGCTCTATGCAGGTCCTCGATGTAGAGTTCGACGAAGGAGCAGGCGAAATCCAAGAGGCCAAAGACATGTCGAATGAGAACGACAGCTTGTGTGTTTGCAGTTCGCAGTGCTCAGCACGTATTTCTCGAGGACGACATACTGCAGCTTGCGAGGACCGCAACGACAGAGCTTCACCTCCCGAAAGCACTGAGCTTGCACGACGCTTGCGAAGGAGCATGGTTGGGGAGTACACGTGGCACTCTGTGTACAACGGCCAGACGGCATACAAGAAGACAGCGTCGGCCTGGCTGGTGTTGCCCACAAGCTCGGGCCTTATCAACTCTGTTACGTGATTTTGCGACAGGTCATCGAACGGCCATGAAATGTTTCTGTACTATTTCGACGACGGAGAGGATCCCCAGTCAGTGGGTGCAGCGCCCAGCCAGCTCTTAAGTTCTGCGGCATTTCAAAGCTAAGGCTAATGGCATGCTAATGGCAATTCCAGAGGATGTTCATGTTATGTTCTTTCGAAACATGATCACGCACAAGGGAAAAGCCTAATGTAGAGATGCAAAGGCTGGTACATCGGCTCAGAGATTGCTGGTGACGGGGCCACGTCCCAAGCAGCTTGTTCAGCTTTCGTCTTTCGCTTAGCGGGTCCCTGCAGAACCATGCAGAACCACAGTGCAAGGTCTTTGCATGGTCTGCAAGCCTGGAGACCGGATGGCACGTCCCTTTCAACCATGAGGATGTGCAGAGCTCAGACGCCGATTGACTCAGTCTGCAGCATGTTTTGCATGTAGATGCCGCAGTAATCCTGCATCCTTAGGTGGCTGCTGGATTCACAGTGAAAAGAAGGCAGGCGCAGGCGTATCTGGAGTGCGACTTGACGTCACACTGTCTGTCGGCGAGTGTCTGGCCACCCTTCCAGGCGGGAGCATGGAACACCTCGGATCAACAGGCGCTCTCATGAGTCTTTTTGTGGATTTGTTAACACGGAACCCTAAAAATGTAGGTTTTTGGGGGGGTCCAGGTATTACTCGAGAACTGGCCTGGTGGGTTAGTACACTCAAGCATGATCGGGACTGCAAGGGGATACGATTAGTAATTGTTCCGACCCCTTTTTTCAACCAGCCAATGTCGCAGACTGCAAACCTGCTAAGCCCAACTATGCCCCGGAAAACCTAATAGCTAAACGCTAAATATTCAAGCCCTCTGAGACCCCTGAACCCAAAACCCTACTTCCCAAACTTCAACCCTCAACCATCAACACTAAACCCTCCATCCTGCACGTCAACCTTAACCGGACTCCTTATCTTCTGTGCCCGAAATGCCGAAAACCCAAGCCCTAAACCCCCAGAGGCTGCGAAGCAGCCCCAAACAGTACAAGAACATTAGAATGAGAACCATTAGAATGCGTTGGTAGTTGGAGCCACAGGTAACACTAGAAGCACCCCTCCATGAGACCATTCAACCTATGTTGAACACCGCCATGTTAATGCAGCCGGAGCCCGCTTTATATCCCACCCCAAACCCTAGATCTTGAGCCCTACACCCCAAATCCTACAGCCCTAAACTCTGGGACCTAAGCGCCCCTGAACCAAGCCATGGGCGCCTTCAGCCGAACTCCTCAAGTACCTTTTGATTCCCAGAGATCCTCTTAACTGAGGAAGGTACCCCGAAATTAGGATTCCTTCAAGGGCTCCTGTAAGGGTGTTTTAGAGTTTTCTTCAGGCTTTAGTGCCCGATAACATCGGAATATACCTTAGTCTGTGAAAGGTTTTTCGGGGCATTGGGCTCTCTGCGTTCTCAATGACCGTCATGCCCAGCCAACATCTGTAATTGAGGGTTTGCGGGGTTTAGGCGTTTAGGGCTTCAAAGCTAAACTCTGACCACTGCGTAAGATGACCTGCAACACCCCAAGCCTCAGAGCCCTGGAGCTGCAGACCCTATCTACCCTTTTGGCCCGAATCACCCGAGAGCCAATCGCCAAAGCTAGCCTTGAGCCCTACTGACTTACAACCCTGGCACCCAAATCAGACTACTATCAGACAAGCTGGTGCGCCTGAGCCTTCGCATTGCTCCCAAGCAGCGAGGCAATCGCCCAGACCTCCACTGAGGTTCGGAGATGTTCACATGCCCCACGCTGCCGTAATGCATGCATGCTTTCGTGGGAATACAGGGGATGGGTTCATACAGGTGCGATTCAGCTCAGAGACATCAGAAAAGTGAGTAGTCAAAGCTAATGTCAGCCAAGACCGCGTGTACTAGCATTTGGTGTTTCGAACAAGCGGCAGCTGCTGATGCATCCGGAACAGGGCCTGCCTCCCCGTATTTCGGTGTTTGTTGGGCCATATCCTCATCGTAGTACTAGAGGTATTGGCACAGTGACAGTGACAGCGGCAGTACTTGTAGCAGTGGAAGCAGTAGTGGCACAGCCGGAGCAGTAGCCGTAGCAGCGGGGCGATAGCCTAATATGACGCCTAGATGCGCAAGATCCAAAGTCCGAGCCGCTGCTGGTGAAGCCCCCTAAACCCCAAACCGCATTAAACCGTACCCCAAGAAGACTGCTTTTCACTAGTGCTCTGGGCTGAGTCGAGTAGTTTCAACACCACATGCATGATTTTGATATCCGTTCGGCCACTTCAACTACAGCGGCTGGATTCTAACTACGTTCTGCGACTCGGATTTTGCAGCTACAGTGAGTACATAAATATGAAGTCAACAATGCTACCAGTATTTGTCGTGAAAAGTTGAGCTTGATTCATCCTCTCACTCTTGCCATTAAAAAGGCCACTGTATATCGCCGTTGAGGTGTCAGCAAGAGTTTGTCTGGCAGGAGTACTACGACGCTGGCCATGGTTCGAGTGCAGCCGACTTTGTGCAGGTCGGGGTGCAGGGCTGTTCAGCTTCATCGAAGTTAAGATGTGCAGCGGGGAACAGTGGCCCGTTCCCTGTTATGTCATGCTGTTATGAGCTACGTGCCTTCGACAAACAGCTGAGGATTATTTAGGGTTGACTCATTGCGCTTGAAGGAGGTATCGGGCCAAACCTCCACCGAGGCTGGGATGGGTGTACATCGGAGCACAGAACCTAGAATGAAGATGCTCGCTCCTGCAAGACTGGTAGACTCTGTCTGGAGGGCACCTCCCCAAACTCTTTACGCCGCACATTTTCTCATGCGAAACTTGCGCTGCCGTTGTCATGTGTACCAGGCTTACCAAGCGCAAGCCGGTGTCAGCGATCCGAAGGCACGTGCGGATGGCACGACGGCTCCTAAAACTTAGCTGAATCTTCATGATGATAAAGCTTCACTCGTTCATCTGTGCAACTTCTCTATGTACCGACGATAGGTTAAAGAGACACTGGTAGAACATCTCAATGGTCGTGTCGTCTGCAGATTCATCTGTCGTTCAAGTGAAATAAATGCACAGCCGCCGAAAGTAGCTTGCAGACTTCTACTCGTATGATGCCGACCCGAGACGATTGCTTCTCGCGGACCATGCCCTGTCAGGAGCCCAGCACCTTGAACTCCAGTGCCCTGGAGTTCACCCCACTGGAATACCAGAACCAGGCCAAGGGAGGGCCCAAAGGGTTTGGGCCGGGGCTTTGGCCTCAGGGCCATTAGGGCTGCAGATGCTTCAGGAGGCCTCCCGAATCCAGCTGATTTCAGGAATGATCCTAAGGTGTCTAAACCTGAGCCTCAAATTTTGGTTGCGGAGGCCGACTGGTACGCTGCCCAGGATGCTTCGGCCCCAGCGGTGTACTGAAGCGGAGGGAGCGTTTGGCAGAGCGAGTCATCAGCTTCGAGTTACCAAGCAACAACATGTCAGTGTGCATGCTTTGGGGAGCCAGCACGGTATTGAATTCAAGCTCCGTGTAACGCCATGTGGACAGCCTGCCCCAGGGCTGTTTCCAGGGAGACATTCCGGCGGAGATGGTGCGCTCGCCGAGTTTCCACTGTGATGTGTTGCCATGGACAATGTCTGCAAATATGCTACCGCTGCATCCCCTGCTAGCACCACCCAATTGCTGGTGATTGGCGGGGCCTGTCGTTTGCAGGCATGCATGTCAATGTTCAAGTTTGTCGGGGAGGGAAGGAGGGAGTGGGATGAGCAGGCAAGGAGGAAGGCAGGGAGGGACCACTCGCCTCCGTCTCTTTCTTCTGACTCTCTCTCCTGTCCTTCACCCACTCTCTTTCTCTCTCTCTCTCTCTCTCTCTCTCTTTCTTTGCCTCTTCATCCTCTTCCCTCGAGGACTACAGTGAGGGTGCCGGCTGGCCTCAGGACAGGCCGCATAAATGGTTTGGGTATGTTTGGCGGATTGTCGGATGACTAGCGGTTTCGACTAGTGCTGGCAAGGCTCTGTCAGGATTTGTTGGTGGCGGATGAAGCTGCGATTTCCGATTTCTGCTAGTTTGAGTTCACATTGTCAGGCTGACTCTGCAAACCTTCAATCCAAGACACTATGTTTCTGATCATGTCCTAGTCCTAGACTGCAAAATCCAACTCAATAGTGGGACGCATAGTTAGGTAGGGCTGCCGACGTGCTTAAAATTCGAGGATCCAGCGGCCGCGGTGGTGGGCTATGACTACGTCCAACCCCTGCCCGTGTTGAACCAGAAGTTTGCCGTAAGTGTGGTACGGTGTCTGTTTCATTGAGGGACAGATGTTTCTTCATTGCTTCGGCTGCTCATCCGGTGCGACACAAGACAATGCACATGCAAAGGCAAAGGCTAAGGCTAAGGCTGTCCCACATCTTCTGCAGGTGCAGGTGACAGGATATGACCTTTCTGAGTGTGACCACTGAAGGATTGTCAGCTTGACCGCAGCTGTGATGTCGCTGACGTTGCAGGAGCATTACGCAGCAGCGGACATGTCACAGGCCTGCAGGTTCACTTCTCCGAAGAAACCGAATCAAATGGATCCGCTAGAAGAGCTTTCCGCGCACTAAGTTTGTACTCCAAAAGAGCAGTTTCCAAGCCAGGCCGCTATAAGAGCATTCCCCGTAACAAGTTTGTACTCCACAAGAGCAGTTTGCAAGCCAGGCCGCTAGAAGAGCTTTCCGCGTACTAAGTTTGTACTCCAAAAGAGCAGCTTGCAAGCCAGGCCGCTAGATGAGCTTTCCGCGCACTAAGTTTGTACTCCAAAAGTTCAGTTTCCAAGCCAAGCCGTAGAAATATCGGCGTGCTAACATGCTGATTTTTCAGACAGATGCAGTACTGCCGCTTTTCCTCTACAGAGTTTCTAAGTTTCTGTCGGGATGCGTAACACATGAGTACCCAAGGTAGGCGAAGGGATATCAGTTTGGCACGTTCGTTTGTGGAAGCACGAAGACAAAAACACCCACAACACGAGGACTGAGGACGAATTGCAATCAAAGCATCGTATGGAAGATCAAGTCTACGCACAGTAAAAGCAGCAGGTCGCACCAGTACCTTGGGCAGCGAATACCGGTGAGCAGTCAAGCGCACAACAAACCTTTAAGACCCCGAAAACAGCAACACAGACACAAGCACAAGAAGTGCATACCGTTGGTCCTTATCACACACACCGGACAAGAAACACTAAGTGCGGTTTTCGTTTTGGTTTCTTTCTTAGGTTTCAACACTCTGCCCGGAACTCTAGCGAGGCCAATGCTGATACAAAGAAGTCCCAATACTTGCTCCCCGCCCGTACTGCCGAGAACAGGTGAGAATGTTCAAACAGTGTACGTGGTTGCAGTAACGTGGTTCGTTGCCTAAACATGCGCATTGCATAACTCGGAAATACACGACGGAAATAGATCATCCAACTTGTGAATGAGGCTTGCAACGCCACCTGTCACCATCTCCTTCGTATACTTTCCCTTTGTCGGCGTGTTCTGAATATTGTAGTTGATTCAGATTTCTGCGGCAAGGGTTGTCACGTGGATGTTAAGTTGCAGAGCGCCAGTCTTTCGCTCATCATTCAGTTGCAACATGAATAAGAGTTATCGGTTAGGGTTGTTCAATCCGCCAGTCCGCCTAAAGAAGCATTGGCCGTGTGGGAGGGACTAGCTATTGCAGGTTTGAATTTTAGGAATGTTGCAAACTCATGCACGTAAGTGTAAGAATGCCGCAAACTAACTCATGCACTTAGCTTTTCACTGCGCAGGTTCCGGCTATTTCGTCGGTACTAAATGTTTCATGTTTATGACTTTGTGGAGACCTTTCGCAGTGTGGTTTCCGCATGCTTTGCGACATCGTCGAGACAAGTTACGACTACAAACGAATCCCCCCTTTTCCTACTCAGTGCTGTGCATCACTGGGGTGTTGTCGAATGCAATGTGCCCATCGTTCTGCAAGAATTCGGAAGGCGACTACGACTGATGATGAGTAGCAGCGATGCCGCAAGTGTTGATCTGAATTCTGGCCGGTTCGGAGGCGTACTACGACCAGAACGGATACGGCGACGAATCGGCAGCGATGTACGATCAGGTCAGGCCTTGCAGAGCGTTGGAAGTAATTCTAAAGGGATTGGAATCCACGTGCAATGAATTATCGGCAGGGATGCTGACAATAGCACCAAAATCGCAATATTAGCAATTGTAACACTAAGTAATAGAAGCAGGAGTATCAACCATACATAGCGATGGTAGAATTTTGATTGACACATAATCTCGACAATGGTAACAGTATCAATATACTGGTAATACTGAAGAGAAAGACTAGGATTTATAGTTCCCACAATGTTGGCAATACCAGTTGAAATGTAGTTGTCCGAGCTTTGGTCAGAACAGGAACGGCATCACCATGAGAAGGGCAATGGCAGTAAGACGAAAAGAACAAGCTAAAGAATTGACTTCGGAGATGGTTCAGTTCAAGGGTTAACAAACGAGAACAAAGTACGAGCCCCAGGACCACCCCCACCCTGCAGCAGTTCATGAATGATGGAGTGGGGAAAGAGTGCATGTAAAGAGTGTGTTTCAACCAGTAGCATCTCCGTCAGACCACACGTGGCCCACAAGGTCAATTAGATGCACATCCATACAGAAAGATAGAAGACTTACTTGCATCTGCAGAAGCTGTTTCATGCCGATACAGAAGGCTGGAAGCTGGATACCTGCACCAAGCACGCCGAAGAAGGCCCCATCATGAACACGTAACAACTCGTGTCCGAAGAATCTCCGCTACCTCATCTTCATGGCTTCACCCTTGATCTTTAATCCGTTTGTTTTGTCAAGCTGCTGCTCTGTTCGAGCATCAGCACGGCACCTGAACTTGTAACCCCGTTTTGTGAGGAACGTTCAGCCCTGACATGAGTGTTGTCATCTGCTTATGAATCTGAACCTAACACGAATTAAACAAGCAATGTCAGTTCTATCATTCCCAAAAAGCAAACACTAAACGTACAAGCGCGGAAGCCAAAAAGGAAGCACACCAGCACCAAGAAACATGATTACACCCAAACTAACAGCACCAACAAATTTTCAGAAAGTCTTGGTCCAGAGCATTGGAATACAGATTTTCGGGAAACTTTGCAGTTTCTTTAGCGAACTTTTTTGTCAGGTTTCTTGTTTTTTAAAACAAAATTCTGGCTTTTTTAGTTATATTCATTTGGCTGGTTGGTTATCAGGATTTTCTGATTTGATTTCTACTACACGCGCTGGCAATCCGAATGAGGTCCAGCCAATTGCATCCCATTGCCATAGTCTTTCCATAACCTCGAACATCTGTTTAATATTCCCAAACAAGGCCACTTCGTATTTCCGGGACACACAAAGCTAAGCCGTGGCAAGATCGTGCTTCCCCCTGTGAATCAGCATGGCTAGATAGATAGTCACGAAACGTCGTTGACCCCTTCCCTAAATAGTCCAGGACCTTATCGTGTCTTTTCACAATAGTTGAAGGGGGCCGGGAGACCCCCCCCTCCGCCGCTACCACCACAAGATGGCAGCTGTTTTGTACAAGGCAGCGGGACCGCCATGTTCCCCCGCCCCCGGGTGCCCGCTCTGCCCCACACGTGAAGGTCCATCGTTGAAGCAATATGGCAACTTGCATTTTGTGGTTATGCGGCCGAGTGCGTCTACATAGCAGTTTTCAAGTCTGATGCATCAGTAAGGAGCGAAGCTGCCACCAGGACAGTTCGATCCTGCTCGCAGATGGTCAAGTTATTGCTTTTGCAGGGACAGACACGAGTGTATCTGTATATGCGCCAGTGTACGGTAGATGAACGTTACTATCTTGCAGGGTTGAAGCTTCCGGGCACTTCATATGTGCTTGCGTCCACGCTGCCGAGAACGCGCGCAATAACGACCGAGCTCTATCGACTGTGCCGCTTTCTTGTCCTAGCTTTCGTGGCCCTCTACTCAAATTGGATGTGCGTTTGGGCAAGTAACGGTAGGTTTGACTTATTCGGTACAAGATGTTTGTTCTGGGCCATTGCAAATAATATGTTTATGTGTATCATCGAAGGCCTGAAATGCACTGTATGTAAAGGCTTTGGCCAAACCAGCCTGTGAGAATGGTGAGAGGTACAGATACATCTGGAATAGTTGTTACACAAGACAATGCATGCATGAATGTAACAAGCAACTAAACTAACTAGCCCGGTTATGACCGCCACGACCACGATTTGACTGGCCCAGTTTTGGTCTTGTGAAGTCTGACCCGGCTAAGAGAGGCCGGCAATCAAATGTACATTATGCAGCGAAATATGTCGATTTCAGGTTGTCAAATCACGCAGTACAGCCTTTTCGGAATTTTGTCGGACGACTTCCTTTGAACTTTCGCTGCGAATATGTACTTCGTTCGACGCAGATGGTCGAAATCAAAGAATCTAGTTCATGTGGCTAGACTCGACCTGTCTGCACTTCCTGCAGGTATACTGCCATCTGGGAACGCGTTTATCTGTGCGACCGTACTTATTCAGTATACACTCTAAGGCATTCACAGCCTTGCCTATGCTGAATAGGAGGACTCGATTTAAATTGTTGAATGTGCGAGGATAGCAAAAACATATTAATTATCGGGTCTTATCTATGACCTGTAGTAATCTGTAGTACATCATAGAAGATGTTATGTTCTACAAGATAATTGGAGTCGAGCCTCTCTGGCACCCAATCCAGCATGCATGTGTGTGTCTATATATATATATATCTATGTATATCTGCGTACATGTATGTACGTGTATATATATATATAAAGATATTACATATTTATGTCTTTATACAAACACACACAGACATGTGTGTACTATACATATGTAAATTACAGTAGCTTGTTTGATACCTGGTTTATTTCGAATGCTTCTGAGGGGCGACGAAAGGAGAGCGACATGTGTAGACTGTCCTTGCAGTACTTGTTTTATACTCTTCAATTGCCGGGTTTCTGCGCTCAGACCTCTCAGGTCAGCACATCGGAAGACCATGTGTAGAAAGCCGAGGAACAATAGGACGTTTGGCGAACGTAGCCAGCCGAGGCGATGCGCAAGTAGTAAGCAGTACCAAAAGGTATGTCGATTTACAGCGTAGATGACAGCGGCCAATGTTGCTGGAGTTACCCGGTACTCTGCAGAATTTCTGTCTGGCTGCGAGGCTGCCGCCTTTGATCAGAGCGCCTTCTACGACCCTGCAGCGACGTACGAGGCGGCCTCTTGAGATGTTTTGGATGACCAAACACAACTAGAGTATATCGAAGCGAGACAAGACTTAGCACACCCGCCTGAAGAAGCCGGTAGCTTACCCGAAATCCAAGAAAGCTCAAACCTCACAGACGCAGCAAACTCCAGATCCTGCCGCTGCAACATCCTCGTACTTGAAGCCGCTAGTCTTTAGGCGCCAAAGTAGGCTCTTATTCCGCCGGAACTGCACTTGCCGTTACTTTCGTCAAGGTGCACGATGTCTTGAAGTAGGAAAGGTAGAACTGACAGAACCATGAAAATCGGTTTTTACCACAGAACTTGTTCATGCTGTACAAGTAGTACGACTGTGGATAGTCGAGGTGCCCTGAGCAGCACTCGCACCACCGTCATGATACCTAGTTGGTTGTCAGCGTACGCTTACGCTTCGACAGAGAGGATCCGGTGTTGATAGTTCCAGCATAGTTGAAGCTAACAACATCATGCGCCGGCACCACCACGGGCACCACCACCACCACCACCACCACCACCACCACCACCACCACCACCACCACCACCACCACCACCACCACCACCTGCTGCTACTACTACTACTACTACTACTACTACTACTACTACTACCTACTTACTACTTACTACTTACTACTTACTGTTTACTACTTACTACTGACTACCTACTACTTACTACTTACTACTTACTACTTACTACTTCCTACTTACTACTTACTACTTACTACTTACTACTTACTACTTACTACTTACTACCTACTACTACGTACTACCTACTACCTACTACCTACTACCTACTACCTACTACCTACTACCTACTACCTACTACCTACTACCTGCTACCTGCTACCTGCTACCTGCTACCTGCTACCTGCTACCTGCTACCTACTACCTACTACCTACTACCTACTACCTACTACCTACTACCTACTACCTACTACCTACTACCTACTACCTACTACCTACTACCTACTACCTACTACCTACTACTACTACTACTACTACCACTACCTACCTACTACCTACTACCTACTACCTACTACCTACTACCTACTACCTACTACCTACTACCTACTACCTACTACCTACTACCTACTACCTACTACCTACTACCTACTACCTACTACCTACTACCTATTACCTACTACCTACTACCTACTACCTACTACCTACTACCTACTACCTACTACCTACTACCTACTACCTACTACTACTACTACTACTACTACTACTACTACTACTACTACTACCACTACTACCACTACTACCACTACTACCACTACTACCACTACTACCACTACTACTACTACTACCACCACCACCACGACGACGACGACTACTACTACTACTACGCCACGATGACGACGACCACTAGACTACTAACTACTTGTTGTTACCATCTACTACTGGCTGAGTCCTACCGACTATTTCTGACTGCCAACAATCTGCTAGGTACTGACTACCAGTACTATCTACAAGCTACTGACCACAAACGGCTAACTAAAACTACAAGCTACGGTCTACAAACTACCAACTACCACTAGCTACTCAGTACCCCTAACTGCTTAGTGCGGGCTACTGACTACCACCTACTACTCACTAACCACTACTACTACGACGACTCCTACTAGTACTACTACTGCGACTACTGCGATAACTACGACCACTACGGCTGCTGCTGCTACTACTATTACTACTACTACGACGACGACGACCTCGACGACGGCGACGGCGACTACGACTACTTCAACTACTGTAACTCTGCAACTACTGCCTCCAGTGCCACTGCCACCACCCCTGCCCGTACCCGACCCCGCCCCCGATCCCTGCCCACCCCTACCCCGACGACGACGACCCTGACCCCGAGCACTCGCACTAGCATTAGAACTGGGACTGCAAGCGCTAGCGATAGCGATAGCCGTACCACTGCCACTGCCGCTACCACTACCACTACAGTACCGCGACCACTACCACCACCACCACCACCACCACCACCACCACCACTACTTGCTATCTTCGGGCTGAGTAATTTAATCATTACCGAAGCGACCTGTTGCCTTTGCACTACTTCATGTAATCCGGGTCTTCGCTCCTGCGGAGTTCTGTCCTTGTTGGAGGCCGCAGAAATGTCGGCTTTTGCCGGCTTCTGAGTGTCGTTGATTAACCCACGAAACCAGCGATGGCCACGAGATGCCGATCTCTTTCCGTCCGAAAGTGTCCCTGTAGCTGTCTTCCCAGCTTCGAGTTTTCACGTCGGGAAGGCTGTGTCACAAAGGCACATAACGTAGTGTGCTGGGGCTACTTAGGGAAATCACAGCTCGCCGTGATTTCGTTTGTTCCCATGCACATGTCCAGTCAGTGTCAGTGTGTGTGTGTGTGTACAGCCCTGATAGCAAATGAACCAAATCCGCAGGGGGCCTCAGGCTCACAGAAAGGACTCAGGCCAACGAAGACGCCTGTCTGCTGAGTGTGATATGATCCTGGGACGCTGGGATCACGTACCTGCAAGTGATTATGGCAAGGGGCTAAGCCAAGAACCCCGATAGAATCCTTGCTGTACATTGATTGTGCAGTGCACCACTGAGGTGAAGTTGTAAAGATACGAACATGATCGCTCTAGCTACTCCCACCATGGAGTTTGCAAGTGTGTGTCTCCGTGTGTGTCTGCGTGTGTCTGTGCGTGTGCGTGCGCGTGCTTGTGCGCGTGCGGGTGCGGGTGCGGGTGCGGGTGCGGGTGCGGGTGCGGGTGCGCGTGCGGGTGCGCGTGTGCGTGTGCGTGTGCGTCGTGCGTGTGCGTGTGCGTCGTGCGTGTGCGTGTGTGTGTGTGTGTGTGTGCGTGTGCGTGTGCGTATGCGTGTGCGTGTGCGTGTGCGTGTGCGTGTGCGCGTGCGTGTGTGCGTGTGAGCGTGTGAGCGTGTGGGTGTGTGATGGTGTGCGATGGTGTGTGTGTGTGTGTGTGTGTGTATGTGCTTGCGCCGTGCATGCGTACATGCATGTGCTTGCAGCCTGCAGCCTCAGGGTAGAGCACCCTAATGCCCGAAGTTGTTAAAGGGGCCGTACAAGGAGAATGACGATAGTTCTGCACTTGCGCAACTCCTGACAAACATGGCAGCCAAGTCTTCCGGTAAGGCAAACAACACCCAGCGACCGCCACCTGGGCTCGAGGAGAGAATGCGCTGACTTGGATTTCGGGCATGCCACAGTCTGTCCTTGCCCTTCAAGCCGACATATAGGGTCAATATGGGTCAGTCATGCTCCTGTTGATGTCTCAAGCTCACTCGCCAGAGTAGCTTCATTGGACATAATCCTGATGATTTGGTGTCGCGTGATCTGGCACTTTCTTGCCTCATGATGACCACACGTGACTGCACTGCGCTCAAATCGGTTTTTCACGTGCGCGCACACGCACAACCGCAAAAACACCATTTGTAGAGCAATCGTCCACGGCGAACTGATCAAGAAGTGCGCCTCGTGTTTGCTCAGGATGTCAAATCAAAGCACTGAGATTTGCAAGCGTTCGGGTCTGTCAGCAAGCGTCAGCCACCAGGCAGCGATCACATCCACTGGAAATCATATCCTGTCCGGCCAGTCGAGATGCAAGGCCCTAACAGCGAATGTCGAAAGCTTAGATCCGTAACCAGGCTTGCTAATGCTTCGGCAGTAGTTGCCTCGGAGGACTTCCAGCACGTTTTTGAAGCTCACCTTGGTTTGCGGAACACTTGAGTTTTCGAAATGGCACCGACAGTGATGGGCTTGTTCTGTCACACGACCGGGGTTCGATGGTGTCTCTGTTGTGACAGAAGTTCACGGCGGTTGAAATCAAGGAAAGGGAAGTCTTGCAAAGAAAGCCTTTCACGCGTGGTTCAAGATCTCCCTTACTCGATCGTCTGTCGGTTCTCTTATTCTCTGTGTCCGAGTCCGGACCGTTAGATTTTGCTCCAGCTTTCTATCAATGATTCGATTCCTGTTTGTTTGCGAGAATGCATGATGTACCAACGTATGAATCATCGGCTCATTATGGCTCATCTGTTCTTGCCTGTGCGAGTTTCGTATGCATGCAAGTGCATGCATGTTTTTATGTATCGATACATAAAAACTTGCATTTTACAGCTGCGGGGGTAGGTAGGCAGGCAGGCAGGACGGTAGGCAGTCAGGCATGGATGCACGTACATCTGCGTCCAGGTCTACGTCTGCATAAATATGCCTCAGGGTTTTGCATGTGCCCTGCAATATGATTTTCAGGAGGAGAACGTCATTCCTGCCACCGGTTGCGTCCAGCACCCAGTTTCAGATCTTGGGGCCGTTGACGAGTTGTCCTCGCTGCTATTGCCCAGACGTGAGACATTCCTGACAGGATTCTTCTTGCGACCATGGTCCCATAGTCCCTAAACTCCAGTCTCTGAACTGCGTCAGTTCCTCCTGAGCCGAAGTTCTGCATCAGCTTAGGAAGTAGAGGCCGAGCCGTTTGTCCTGGCGCAGGACGAAGTGGCAATGCAGGCTTGCATGGGCTGATAACGGCTGGTACTCGGAATTTACGTACTGAACTAGATACGCCGGGACTGTTCTGTGCGCCAAGGCCGTGCTCACAATTATATTCTCTCTTGCTGGTCGGATGTTAGCTCATTTCAACGCTATTTCGGCGAAGGTTTTTTCATTGCACAGGCGCAGCCGCATCCCCTGAATGGCAAGGCCTGTGCCCCAGTCCAATCGGGGATGGGAGGGGCTGCGATTCTGCAAGGAACAATACGTTGCGAGTGTTTTCCTGACTGGCAGCCGAAGCGTTCCGGTTTGTGGGTTCTGTGGAATGTCAAGCGAGAGTCAAGCATCTACCCAGTGAACTGCACGCTAATTGTCTAAGGCCTTTTCAGAATCTGCCAGTTTGTGGCAGTATCCCGATCTTTACGACAATTACCATTGTCGTTATGCAGGGTTGCGACTCCTCGTAGTACTCATACTATTGGGATTGACGTCTTCTGATCTTTTGGCTGGTTCTGGCGTCCTTGTTCTTGTTATTCTTCTCGCGGTGGTGGTGGTGGTGATGATGATGATGATGATGGTTTTCATTGTTATTGTCGTTGTCATTGTCCTTGCCGATGCCGTCGTTGTTGCAACCGCCATCGACTTCTCTACCGCCGTTGATGTCGTCGTCGTAGTCGTGGTTTTTGTTGTTGTTGTTGTTGTGGTTGTCGTGTTTGTTGAGGTTGCGGCTGTCGTAGCTGTTGTCGGGGTCGTGGTCGTGTTCGTGGTGGTGGTGGTCGTGGTGGTGGTGGTGGTGGTGGTGGTGGTGGTTTTGGTGTTGGCGGTGGTGTTGGCGGTGGTGGTGGCGGTGGTGGTGGCGGTGGTGGTGTTGGTGGTGGTGATGGTTGTTGTGGTTGTTGTTGTCGTCGTCGTGGTCGCTGTCGTTGTCGTTGTTGTTATGCTGTTATGGTTCTGGTTCTGGCTGGTTGTGGTTGTAATGGTGGTGGTGGTGGTGGTGGTGGTGGTGCCGGTGGTTGTTGCGGTTGCTGTTGCTGTTGCCGTTGTCTCTTTTCGTTGTCGTTGTAGTGATGGCGTTACTGGTGATGGCGGCAGTGCTGGTGCTCGTGCTGGTGCTGGTGGTGCCGCGGTGGCGGCCCAAAGCAGCAGAGCTAGCGGAAGCAGATGCCTAAAGCTGGTAAACACGCGAGGGCCGAGCACACTGCATGGAGGTTTTTCTTTGTGATGCTGGGCCCTAGCCCAGGGAGGTATGCGCAACTGAACTCACAGTTGATGTTTCTGAGCTACTCAAGAACAGTTTTTTCGCAGTGCTTGGGCCCCGGGCCTGGTTGCTGCAGAAAGCCTGGGCAAGTGGAATTCTGGATGCTTCAACTTTTCGGTCATTGCAGAAGCGCTGCATTCAATCTTTCTTTGCTGCGTGCCTAGTTGCTACTCCGGAGGTTCTGGCAGAAACCATGACTACAGTGACCGAAGTGTTGGTTCATTCCCTGTATGGTCTCTTCTGTTGTGTTGTTTCAGACACACACGTCTCGACTAACGGCACTCACTCACAGCTGCCGCCACAGCCTGCAGACATCTCCCAGGAACCCGAAGAGCCATCCGAGACGTCTCCGGATCAGGCTTCCGTTGGGAGAGCTACTCGATGCATGTAGTGAGCCGTCTTTGACGTTGTTTGTCCGGGCTGTTTTTTGGGCTCTCATTGCAAACTTGTTTCTTATTCAATGTGGAGTCTCCTGTTCTTTCCTTGCCACGATGTGTTCTTTTCGAGTCATTTGCAAGTGTTGATTCGCCTGCCTGTGCCGTAATGCTTTACTCTCTAGGCACAACGTCGCAGAAACTCAGACGTAGTTCCAGTGCTTCCCTAGTTCGGCCGGTAGAGCTGCAGTGCTGGAGGAGTGCTCTCGAACTGGGTTGGTGGACTTTGACGAAGCCGAGGCGCAAGATGAAATAATGTGGACATGGGCAGCGAGCCATACTTGCAGAGTCCTTCACTCCGTTTTGGCATTGTCCAACATTCTGAAGTTGCAACAAAGCGGAGCAACGCATGTTGGTCGAATAGACCATTAGGTCATTAGAGCATAAGTACTGTTTGTAATGTCTTCTGTTCTCCCTACTATGCGCCAGAGTAGCTCAGCAACGCAAACAGTTCTTCCCAAGGCTGCTCAAGCATTGCTACGAAAGAACAAATCGCCCAGACCTTCAGCTGTCTAATTACACTGATTACACTTTGGAGGAGCCAGCGGACGACCCTGAGTGCCAGGTTGCCAAACCAGAGGCCATGAGTCGTGGATAGGTTGTTGCAACGAGCGTGAAGTCACCGGACATTATCGTCCACAATGTGCTGCTCTGTCACAACACATGCTGTAGCTCGTCAGCAGGTGCGGCCCTACGTAATTGAGCGAAGCTGTAGATTTCCGCGCTAAGAGGCCAGAGTCAGACCCCTAAACACGCACAAGACTAGGTTCAAGTGGCTCCAATAGATGTTGTTGCTAGCATGGCCTTCGCATGCCTTATCCCTTTTGACTGTACACAGCAACCTGTACTTGGCAGATGTCTAACCCTGTCAGTCCACGCACCCATCCATCCAGCCATCCATCCATCCCTCCCTGCACCACAGTCATGTATGTTTATGTACTTCCCGCATCCGCTTCAACTCCCGTAACTCCGTCAGCTTCTGCAACTTACGTAGCTCGCAGGACTCCCGGCCGACGCTCGCTTTCGCTGTCGCTCTCTTCCTCTCCGTCTCTCGCTCCGCTCTCTTGTCGAAGCTGTCTGCCTACCTGTCCGGTCTTTTCGCTTCTGTTCGGATCCGGCCCAGAAAAGTTGTCAACTCGTCTAGCTCACTCCCTCTCCCTCTGCATCTCGCTCTCGCTCATGTTCGCTCTCGCTCTCTCTCGCTCTCTCTCGCTCTCTCTCGCTCTGTCTCAATCTCTCTCAATCTCTCTCGCTCTCTCTCTCTCTCTCGCTCTCTCTCGCTCTCTCTCGCTCTCTCTCGCTCTCTCTCCCCCTCTCTCTCTCTCTCTCGCTCTCTCTCTCGCTCTCGCTCTCGCTCTCGCTCTCGCTCTCGCTCTCGCTCTCGCTCTCGCTCTCGCTCTCGCTCTCGCTCTCTCTCTCGCTCTCTCTCGCTCTCTCGCTCTCTCTCTGTCTCTCTCTGTGTCCAGCCGTACTGTACGGTATTCATCTGCCAGTAAGTGTGTTTGTGTTTGTTTGCCTCTCCGTGACGTTTGTTTGTTTTTTGCTCTGAATTGTATGTATGTATGTATGTATGTATGTATGTATGGATGTATGTATGTATGTATGTATGTATGTATGTATATGTAATGTATGCATGCATATGTGCACATGTATGAATACATGCAATGCATGTATGTATCAGTGTTTGTGAAGTGTAGAGGTGTGTTAAGCCTGCTCGTATCTGTTCTACATATCTGCATCCGCGTACATGCCTCTAGTCAAGGATTTAATGCATGCTCCTGTCCCCTCGGCGATCAGTCCTGGATGTTCGATGCAGGAGCAGGCCCTGCTGTCTTCCTTGCTTGCCCAGACAGAACCCGAGCAAGTCTCCACAGAGGACAGAAGATGTGTTAGGTTGATTGCATAGGAAGCCTTTGCCGACACACCAGCTTCGGCTTTAAGCTGTATCATCCGATCAGCAGGAGCCGCCCGTGGAGGCAGAGTTGAAGCAGGCTGTGGAGGGAGTTTCCACAGGGTAAGAAAGTTTCTGTGTTGGGTTGAATTTAAGGATTGCTGCTGTTTTTGCACGGAGTTTTGGAATAAACTCGGAGAGGCGCATCCCCGAACTCACCGTACATTTAGCTTATTAGAGAACTGAATCCCTTCAAGGGCCCGAACCCAATGCAACTCAAGCTTACGCGTCTTAACCAAACTCAGGGCACGCGTTTTCACAGGAAGATGGCCCTGTGACGGCTCCAGAGGCCCAGAGCTCGGAGGGCAGGCGCTACTAACATTGCTTTCACGGAGTGAGGCGGGTTTCGGACTGAAGCTCGGAGAGGTGCACAGCTACCGTGAACTCAGGCTGAACTCAACTGTGCCAGGGAAGAGTGAATAGTGCAGCCAGAGATCCCAGGCGGGAATACCAGGTCTCGCTAAATTTGGCAACTCTTGTGGCCTGCCACACTGTGAAATTTAAACACAGCCCTCGCCTAAAACTCATTTCGGGAAACGAAACCCGCACCCGCAAATCGTTTCCACGCCCAGCGAGAACTCGATGAAACTCGTTCTTCCTTGTGTGCTGCTTCGCAACAGTGTAAGTGGCCAGATATTCATGATTCTGGACTCTGGGCACTAAGCTCCAATCGGCCCCAAATCTCCACCTCCGAGCCACATTGCAGTTTGTGTTTTTCATGTGTTTTCAGATGTGGGGTTTGCATAGCTGCTGGCTTTGAGGATCACCATTGAGAAGATTACCTGCTTCCGGCCTAGGATGCTCCGTCGACATCTGAGGCAACACACCCTGAGGTACGGCACATTTTTTTTGATTTGAGGGGGGGTGTGCAGTGCATGGTCTGGTCCTGGCTCGTTTCTGCGGTCATTGAGAGACTGCATTTGTGTACAGCCTAGTCTCTCCAACTCGGCACCTTGGTTCTCTTGAGCCTTGTTGCGAGCCGTGCAATTAACATCAAAACCAAAGGGCCTTCATTGCTTTTGAGCAAGCAGTTCTTCCCAATCAGGCAGCTCAGGCCTTTGCCGATCGCGCCTCTGCACAAACCGCTCACCCCATTAGCCCCGTGCACAGGTGCAGCAGGAAATGAACACCTCCACGGCGAACGCAGAAGCGGAGGCTGTGACGGGTACTCGAGTTTGCAGCAACAGGCGTGACGTCATCTAAAAAAGACATGGAAACGCATCTTACGGTGAGCATTTTTGTGAGGCAATGCCTATCTATACGATTGCCTGACTGCCTGTTTGCAGAATCTACCCATCTCCTACCCGCATACCTGCCAGCTTCCCTTCTCTGTCGACAAACCTACTAATCTGATTAACCTCGCAATGAAGTGACGATTAATTGACCTGTCATCCTCTGTTTGGCATGTGTATAGACGTATATCTTAAGATCTGCTCTGTTGTTGATACGGCCTTCCCATGACTCTCCTCCGTCATGTGGCGTGTGGTGGGACATTTGTGGTCGGCAGTCGGGTTCAGGAATTCTATGCAGAAGATTCCGCTTCGGGGTTGAGTCATTGAGCCTATGTCTCCCCCATCTATCTCCCTGTCCGTCTTTCTATCTATCAAAGAACCTATCGGTGTGTATATTCTGTCATCTATCCTAGATATCTGCGTGTCTACAAGGCTATCCATCTATCTACCGATCCGTCCTATCCATCTTCTATCTTGTTGTTTCCCCATCCATCCAGCAATCCATCCCTATCTATTCACACATATGCACTATAGCATGTGTGGGTGGATGGATGGATATGGATATGGATATGTATATGTATATGTATATGGATATGTATGTGAGTATGTATATGTATATGTATAAGCATCGCACAAGTCTGTCTACATGCCTGGATGGGTGCACAGACAGATGCACGGCTGGATGGTTGGATGCATGGCCGAATAGTTTGCTGGCTGCATATATGCGCATCGTGTTTGAGGGCATCCATGCATGCGCTTGCATTTGTGCACCTTTTGCTGGAAATCCCAGCTTTCCAACTCATCGCAAGCTTCCGAGCTTGACGGCAAGGTTTCCCAGCCGCATCCCGAGCAGGCGCCCGTGCAGGACAGATCAAGTGCTAGTTTGTATGACAAGGCAAGCCTCCCTTGACACGTCGGCTTTGATTCTTGAGCGAGCAGACCTTACGGCTCTGAAGGGGTGTGCAGAATTCTGCTTGCTCTGGCAGGAGCATCCCGCCGAGCAGCCGGCCGAGCCCACAGTGACTCCCGCAACTGCGAGAGCGCCTCTGCACATCTGACGCAGACTGGCACGGACAGCACTTTGCATCCTGCCGGCCCAGGCTGCCGAGCTGGCGCCCGAGGCCGATCCTAAGACAGTGGCACTAGAGGGCACATGTCGAAGTTTGCTACGACAGACAGGCTGAGAAGCCTCTGGATTTGGAGCCTGCTGCCGAAAAGGCCATTCCCGACTTGCAACAGCTGCACAGCTGCTGGGCTGGGCCCGCATCGTGTTGCACCGGTCGCTGTGCTGATCGCTCCGTGGGTGCTGCACTGTGGGGCTGTTGCCGGGGCACTGCCAACATAGACTCCAATTGACCAGGCATGGCAAGGCTCTACCTTGTTCACGTGCCACTCCTCACTTAACCATTTATTCATGCACTCACTCACTTAGTTCCAACTGCTGTTGAGATGTAGTGAGATCGCAGGCTGCACCTGATCAGGCTTCGTCCAAGGAGGCCGTCCTGAAAAGATGAATTGATTAGCCCCTCTTTGTTCACTCATCACGAACTGCTCTGCCAGGGTTGGAGCACCTTCTGGGACGGGACAGGCCAGGACCACGAGGCAAAAGTCGAGGCCCGGTGCAGTAGCCGTTTCAGGCGGGCTCGAACGCCGCGCCGGCCAGGCCGTACCCGAGAACTGCGAGGTCTTCAACATCGACAAGAACCCCGCGCCGGCCAAGACAGAGGCCGCCGAGGCCGCCGAGGCCGCGGAGCCTTCGCCGGAGACCGAGGCCGGGGCGCCGCGCCTGGCGTCTCAGCGCCCACATGTGGTCCGATGTCCTTTCGCTCTTCCACAGCTTTCATGTGAGGAAGACGAAGTCGTGACGATAACGAGACGGTTGCAATAATTTCAGTCCTGCTGTCGTTGCAGGAGGGTGCGGCTCCGAAAGAGGAGGCGTGGCCCCCTGTTTTTCCCAGGAAGAGTGGTTGGTGTTTCCCTCCCAATCTGACAGGCCCAGGCCACACAGGAGCAGACCGAGGAGGCATTTGACCTTCTAGCAGATTCAGTGCTTCGGCAGGGGATGCTTTGGTCTGTTGAGTTCGAAGGTGGCCATGGCTTCCGCTGAATCCTCCGATCCTCCGCAAGCAGATCAAGTCCGGTCTCCTAGCCGGGTCAAGTTGGCATGTGCTGCTTTAGATTTCAGTGGTCCGTGGTCTTCGGGCAGATTGGCTTACAGTTCAATCAGCATTACCAGGCGGAGTTTAGGTGGTATCTTTCCAGGCGAAGTCGTATCACCATCGGGCTTACATCGCGTTCAGCATATCTGCGACTCATATAACGACCGTTTCGGTTACGATCCAGTATTCGGAATTCTTCAGCAAGTTTTTGTGTCCCGAGTGATTCAAACTTGGATTCAGGGCTTTCTTTGCCATGTCGTTTCTCTAGGCTTCAGCATCTCCCCAGTAAACATAATTATCTGGATGTGTCGAACTATGTGAAGACTTCGAGAGCGGCCGTTCAGCTCTGTTGCTCCGTACCATAGGAAGAGACCGAATTCAAGCAGGAGTCAGGATCGCGTCGGATGTTCAAAGTTGCATTTGTTTCAGCATTTGGATGTGCATAATTGGAAGTGATAACATCCAGGTTCTCATCATTGGGTCCTGGGGTCAGAAGCGGACTCGTCATCGCATACTGGTTGACTTCACTTGATGACGCTGTGTTGCGACTTCTCCCGGTCCCAACATCCGCAACAGTGATGTCCTCGCCTTGGTCTAGAAAAAGCTCGTTCCCCCTATCAAAACTTCTGTGTTGGACCGCGAAAGATCACAAATACAACAACACCACTACTTTCCGTGTCCCCTGCTTTTTTGCTCCAGTGTTGAAGGCTCTGATATTCTGATCTTGAGCGTTGCCCTTTGTCTCTCAGAAGCACTCCTGGATATTGCCAGGCAATAGCGTGCTAATTGTTCTAATATGGGCCTTCCCTGGCCCACAACCGTTGACCCGGTAGATGTCGGGACACTTTTGCTACGGCAGGTCAAGTGTTGGGTTACTTCGGACTCTGAACACAGACCCTTGAAGAAGTCGTCTGCGACCTTGTATCTGACTCCAAGTCGAGGCTCCAGCTCCCGACGCTGCCTCCATTTCCATCTCTGAAGCCGACTGCAAGAAGGCAGAGGCCGGCAGCTTTCATGCTGGCGCCGGGGGGGCATGAATTCACTCCCTCACTCGCTTTTATTTCCCTCGCATCTCTTGGGCGCAATTCTGGGTAAGCTGGTTACTGGGGTTGCTGCTTCTGCTGCGGCGGCGGCGGTGGTGGTGTGCATGGCTCACTTCATTTTTGCCCACGATGTAAGTGGGCACCTGGATGCGGTGGGGTGGAGGTACTTGTAAGATTTTTCTTTGTCTGGCACTCATCCCAGCCGATAGAAGCTGACCGATTGTTAGGAGATGGTGCTTCGAGGTTTCGATGCGAGCTTTGAACAGAGTTGAGGAAGCAACGTTGGATTGTGGCTGAAACAAACACAGATTCTCCAGTTTGCGACACACACACACGTGGCACGGCATCACAACAAACTCCTAGCCAGGGTTCTCAGGTCAGTTATGCTGACTGCCGCACGAACGCCCTGACAGAAAGAAATTGCATCAGCTTTTTTCTCCGTCGTTTTATGTGAGTATGGATGCGCTCCAGAGGTGGCATGAACACAATAGAAATTCAGCTTTTGCTGCCATTGATCAACTTTGTCACCCACCTCATCAACATTTCTTCAAGCGAATTACTGCGCTTCCCACCTTTGAGGACAAGCCCAAGGACAAGCCCGTCGAAGCCAACGCGATCGCCGAGGAAGCTGGCCGCGTAACTCACGGGGGCATGAAGCCGTTGGAAGGATTCAAGGGGTTGTCAGCTTGTGATCGCATGAGTGATGCTGTCAGACAGCTGCCCAGCGCAGGCATGCTCGAATCAGTCACGTGAGTTTCAGACAGCTTCTTGCCGATTGGTGCAGCAGGAGCCAGCCGAGGCAGAACCGAATGCCGAAGAGTGCTGAAGGAGTGGGACCAAAAGTCTGTCATGAAGCTGTAGGAGTAAGCAACGAGATGACTTGGTTTCTGCAGTTGTTGCAGAGGTTTGCTTCAGACAGAGGCGGCCGCTGTTGTTTTGGTTGTTGTAGTGCTGTTAGCGCGAAGGAATTGCCGCAGTGACCGCCTGAGCGGCTCACGAGCGGTGCCAAAATCGAGGCCCGCCGCGGTGGGGCCATGCACCAAGACGTCCCAGTGATCCTTCTGTGACTCTCCTTCTGAGCCTGCCACAGCGTGCAGGAGCCCTGCACCTGGGGCTGTGTGCCCTCCTTGAGTGCTCGGGCAGAGCTGCAGCTGAGCACAAGGCTGATAGACCAGAAGGCACGGCGGAACTGCAACGCAACGCCAGATGCAGACAGTTCAGAGAACGGCCTGTGCTTATCAGCAGTCGCCTCACGTTTCTTTAGAAGGCCAACTCAAGCCCCCTTGACCTTGAGACAACTCATCTATTCCATGCACACATACAGCTATGTCGCTATTGGATTTGCAACTCGACCTTGCAGCGACGGTCGCTGAGACTCTTCGTGGCTGAATTGACGAGGGGGCTGGTGCTTTCACCGGAGACTGCCCAATCAGTGGCAGCACACAGTTGACAGATTTACCGAAGCATGTTCGGGCATTCATTGCGAGCATGCTCTTGCCGAGGGCCCGAGCGGCCGCTTTGAACTTAGTTTAGGTTATGCCAGCGCATCTCGTCTCCGTCGCATTTGCGCGGAGTCAACGCTAGTTTTCTCAAGCCGAACGAGCTCGACGGCGGGCACGAGAAAAAAGGCCCGCTCTCCATGTTACTACGTTTGCGCTGAATGGTGTCCAGGGCTTGAACATGCTGAAAGTGTTACAACTAGGCAAGCCACAGGCTCGTCCGTCCTAGTGTTCGCTCATGAACATGCCTTGGCACTTTGGGCCTGCTGAAGCCGAGACGCTTCTACTTCGCAGCCCGCCGATGCTGGGCTTAGACGGGCTGCAGGGAGCCCGGAAGCAGAACGGAGCCCGAGAAAGCCTGGGTCGCCCACCAAGGCCTGCCGACTCGAACGACGGAACTATGGAAGATACGGACTAGTCATATTGCTAAAGTAGCTTATTCGTACGTGACCACGTCCAGACTAACATTGTTGATCTTTCGTGTTGAGTGCTCGGTCGGTATCAATCAAGGCACTTGACGGCGCCAGGTTCTGTGAATCACTACCGCTGACCGCGAGTTGGGCATCATGTTCTTCATGCCAGGCAGAGAGTCTGGGGCCAGTTCGGCTGGTTGCGGGTACGGAGGGACTCCGCATCGTACAGTGTGATGGCTGATCAGGTGGTGCTGAGGCAGAAGAGGCAGCCGGTGACCAAGAACCAGGGAAGCCTTAGCAAGCTTGACCAGCCTGCGGCCGAGGCGAGAAAAGCCAAGGAAAATGCCTGGGAAGAGTTTTGGTTCAAGCTGAAGGCCAAGCATGGTGACGAGACTGCCGTAGATCCTGCGATCGAGATCCCGAAGAACCTGTCCAGTTCGGCGCCACTTACTGCGCTGTGATCTCCATCTTGCCCTTCTTTGTCCGATGGTCAGGCTCTCAGAACAGCCGGCAGGATCTTGCTTTCACCACGGGGGCTTCCGGGGGCATCAGGGCAGAGCATGTACATGGGGGCTACTGACCGCGGTCGTCGTTCTGTTTCATCTTGCGCACCCACTTTTCCCTTGGCCTTGGCCTGCAAGGTTCCAAGGTGGGAAAGCGCTGAAAGACTAGCAGAGACCGGCGCTTCGAGGCAAGAAAGTGGCCTGCGACATTAGATGCAGAAAGAAGTTAAACGAGATATTCGCTTGCCATTGTTATCAGAGCGATTTCGATAGCATCGGCAAACAGGCATAGATTCGGAATGTGAAGTTCGTTCGGTCGACAGACTAGCGTGCAGCAGCTGCCCGATTTCATTTTTCTTCGTCTAGATTCGTCTAGATCCAAAAGACTATAGACTCGAATGCAACATGTTGCTGGGACGTCAATTATTATTTTTTACGTAAGCGCAGCGGGACCGCAGGTTAACCCGCTGATGCCGGTGAACAGGGCCCATGCCGGGCAGCTGATGAAAGCAGGATTCGGCCAGTGCAGGAGTAGACGCCTGGACTGTATCCGGATGTGTCCGGTCTGATGGGTTTGGTTGCACATTGCCCATACCTCGACCCGGCGACACGGCCTCAGAGCTTCTGCCCTGAGGCCTCGATCATGATCCCCGAAAGGTGAATCGCAAACCTCAGGTTCCTTTGAATACAAAACATAACCGGCAGCCTCCCCATAGCACATACGCTGTACACACACTCTTTAGGATTCCTGGGGCTTCCAACAGCGTCGACTCTTGCCTTTTTGCCTTTACTCCGGCAGCCAGTGTTGGGGTTTTGCGGCTGGACGGTCCGGATTCGGTAGTTTAGGGAAGGTTGCAGTTGCAATTCCGTATTTTTGAACTTGAAGCAACGCGGTATTCCTGTTGGGCTTTCTGCAGGAGAGAGACAGTGGAGGCGTGCATAACGTGTTTCAAGAGTTGCACGGTTTCTCATCCGAGGAACACTGAAGTCAAGGACTGAGTGTCGGACGGCGAGGAAGAAGCATTGCTCATGGCCCGGCAGAGCCTCTGAACAAAACAGTCTGAATGTGTGTGTGTGTGTGTGTTTTGATGCCTTCGATCCGAGCACCAAGCTGTCGAGCCCACGTGCTTGCACTACTTCGTTCCTGCGTTCAGCTACTAGCAGCAGGGGCAAAGCTTTGCCCTATCCTCAGTCAATCCTCAGCCCAGCATCCCATCACCCTCAGCCCCTCTCTCCACCCGCACCCTAGCCAGACATGGCTCCTTGGAAAGTGCAGCTACCTGACATCAATTAACGTCTAGATGGTATTTGATTGTCCAGATGTTCTAGCACGCCTGTGCTGTTTCTGGTAGCTGATGTCCGATGCACGGACTATGGTGCGGCCCTCAGCCGATGCCGGTCCAAGATGCTGCTTGAAGCATGTAGCGACAATCGGCTGAAATCATTTGAACGGAAGTGGCTTTCACTGAAGTCCAGCTGGCGGCACCACATGCAAGCATGCTAGCTGCTAGATCACAGCACTCTAGACTCTACAAGCTTACACCATCTTACAGCGGTATCGTGCGTTCCAGTCCACAGTCACCGTTCCTCAGGAGCCTGAGATGTTCGGAGCACGCGGCCAGGATGGCCAGGTCGTCGAAGGCCCCTTTCCGAGGGCGAGGACGTTGGGCACCATGGTCTCACTTGCGCGGGTTTGTCCCCAACGTCCTCAACAAACTGTGCAGGGTCCTAGTCCTCGTGGGATGAGATTCCCTCCAGGGCTCGCAGTGTGCACCGCGCAGCGTGAGCAGTTCTCGACTGCGGTTGACATGTGGTCTCCTTGTCTCCAGTTTTTACCAGGTGCACCTGGCCAATGGCCGGCTGATGGCGACGTTCCGATCGCCGTGCGGCCAGCAACGGGGCTGCACTGATGCTGCTATGCTGCGAGCGGAGACGTGGAAGCGGAAAAGCTTTTGTTTGTGCTCAGCTTGTGGAGGGCCCCACCCTCATTTCTCTCGGTCCCTGCGCAGAAATCGGTCACTGTCAAGTTCCGGAATCGTATTGATCGCATCGTTGTTGCGTGCAACTTGGAGTCAAGACCCTATCGTGCTTTTTTGGGGGTTTTGCAACGTGAAGTTCTGAGGTAAACTCCGAGCTTTCGGGGGTCTCCTCGTTGTCCACAGGCCAGCAGGGCCAGCAGGGTGAGCCGAGCATTGCCTGCTGCGCAAGACTGTCAGTCCGACCGAAAGTCCGCTTGTCACACCGAAAACCTCGCCGAGTCTGGCAGGGCAGTGGGACGAAGTGCGAAGACAGGCCTGGGATGCGGGATCCGAGGGACTCGAAGGTGCTCTCGAGGAAGGCTCTCGTCCTTTGATGTGCAACCGATAGAGTCCGCAGTCGAGGTTCTTTAGCGTTGATCCAGGAACAAATCCTCTCTTTCCTGGGCTCTCCGTCAGTGCTGCGTTCCACTTCAAACAAACGCTTGAACGAAGAAGCTAGCATGCAGGTAGTTGCATGCTTTCTGTGCTTCTAGCCTGCATCGGCTGCTGAGCCTCTGAGTCATGACGCGGCACTCTCACCATTGCAGGAGCTGCTTGCGCAGGGAATGACACCAGCGCAGGTAGATGCCCTGTTCGTCCGGCACCTGACATGTGCCGTCTGTGCATCGTGCGCGTTCAAAAGCACCGTAGACTGTACATTGAAGCACCGTCGGCATGACCAAAGCCCCAACCAGGTCCGACAGCATCGGCAGGACTGAGCTGCAACGGACCTTCTCAGCCTCGGGAGTTGTAGCAGAGGGCGTTCCAAGCACTCCCGTTTGCTGCTTGTAGAGCTTTCGGGCGTTGCAGCGGAGTGAAGTCCAAACATCGGCAGGAAATGATGGCAGAGGTATGCCGACATTGGCTTCTAATGCTCCTTGCCTGGCCAAGCAGAGGTGTACGGCTCGGGTTTGGACACTCGGAGGTTACGATTGCACGTGATGCGGCCTTTGCCTTTCGACTTTGAGCGTCATTCCTTCCACACGGTCACTGCTGCATCTCAGGTTTGGCATCAGCAGCTTCGTTTTAGGCATGCTGACCGTGGTCATGCTAGTCTGGCCGGGTGCCCGGGCAGTTGAATGCTGCATTCGACCAAGCAGTGCTACTGGTCGAAGATTTGCCCATGTCCGGCGTGGGAGTGGGAGTGTGGCTGTTAGCTCCTGGGCCTCGTCGCGGGCAGCTAGAGTCTACAGCTAGGGAGGTGTTCGTCTTCATTCACCTTTCATCTCATTGTTGTGCTGGGCCATTCCTTTGCGTCTGACGCTGCGCCCGTTGTTAGTCATCATGACTAACAATGTTGATGCATGATGCCGTTGCCAGTTTTGCTATGCCATCTGCAGTCGTACGAAAAGGAGACTTTTTGGACATTGTCTATGCAGATGACACATTACTTCTCGCAACTTCCCGTGGTCACGAGCAAGAGTTCCTTTCTAGAGTCGTCGATGCTGAAAAGCTATACGGTATCGAGCCAAAAAATTCGAAAAGTTTCAGTTATTTTCAGCGCAACGCATTCGTACACCGAGTGGGAAGACATCGAATCGAGCCCTGACATAAACTTTTTCGGTGCCGTCGTCACTTGGAGAGGTTTGCCCGGACAAGAGCTTGCTCGCCGAATCGGGATGCCAAAAGCAGACTTTACTGAAAGTTTGGCAGGACTCTTCACTCCCTGCTCATCGGAAGGCTTCTTTTCAAAACTCTGGTTGAGTCCAAACGATGGCCTGAATCATTAATTATGGTCCTTACTGCCAGACGTCGCTGCGTACGTGATTTACCAAACCCACATCTGCGCCATAATATCACTGGCATTCCACGTGGCTGTCTGACAGTCTAACATCGGGGACGCTGCAATGCCGCTTCTGACATGCTCGTACAATGCCAGCTGCTTTTGTTCGGCAAGGTCTTAACATCTGCACTGGACCACCCGTTGCACGTATCTGCGTTCATGCCTGAAACCCTTCAGCCTGCTACTTGTACCAGCAGGTATGTGAGCCGAGTAGGTTGACCGAAACGGGACTGGGTTTCTGAAGCAAAAGCAGAGTTCTTCATGGTTTGGGCGGCCGCGAAGCAACCGGACCCACTGTCTGGTATCGAACGGTGCGTCAAGCCTTACCCGTCCAGGTGTATGACTGACTGACGGACTGACGGACTGACGGACTGACTGACTGACTGACTGACTGACTGCCGGACGGACGGACGGACTGACTGACATCATCCTTCTCAGCATCATCTTCATGTAATTTGCACCAGGCGTTCAGCCTGACAAGACCGTGTATGTGTGTGTGTGTGAGAGAGTGTGTGTGTGTGTGCCCGCCTGTCTGCATGCGTGTATCTCGTGTCGTTCCTGTACCGAGGCTGTGTTTCGTTTGGGCCAAGGCCCGTCATATCCGTCCTGCTTAAATATTTGCACGTGTGCATCCGCCAGGCCTATGTGAAAGGCTTCCACAGCTGTGACTCGCAGAGGCCCCAGCATGCTCATGCTGCTTGTGCAACCCGGTGGTTCTCTTCCGGGGTTCTGTTGTGGCTGCAGCGTCCTGTAAGCAGATCGGGACCAAGGCTTCTGACTCTCTGGGCTTTCGTCCTGTACAGCATGATGATCCTGAATTTTGTCGACACCTCAGTCGGTCGCACTTCGTCATTTCAACCATGGGCGGCTGCATCTGAACCCTCGTTAGCCAATCCGTCGCACGGTCGACACGAGACGCTGCATTTCCCGACTTGCAACTTTCCAGGACGTAGTGCGGTAATGCTTCAACCTCGGGAATTTCGACCGAGGTAAGAGTCAATCAGATCATATCAGATTACATCTGAGGCCAAGTCCACCGCCTGTGGCCACAGGGTCATGAGCACCCTCTGACGGAAACTCAGCTACGGTACGCGACGTAGCGTCGCTTTTCGCCTGTTCCCTTCTTGCAGGCGCGTGGGAGCCTGATCCTGATTTTCCTCACCGTGCTCCGTGTCGGCCTCGGCATGCTCTCAAATGGAAAACTCGGCACCCTCTCCGAGACATTCCGAGACTCTACGACTCTTTAAGTCGCTTTCACGAGCCTCCCCTGTGTCAGGTTGCGGGTGAAGCTCTTCAATCTGTTGCTGCCGCTATTCATGTTCAGCTGGAACGCCATCGGTATCCACTGGGCCAGGCACAGGGGGAGAAGGGTACCTTGAAAGTTGAATGAGACCTGTGGTTTTGCTTAGCTTCGGAATTGGCCCTGCCGATGCAAGCAGGCTGTCCACTGCGCCTCAAGTTCCACGGCTTGTCTGTCAAGAGGAAAGCCAAGGCCTGCATGAGTTCCATCTCCATCTCCACCTTTCGTCGGATCGCCAAGTCCGGCAGTTTGCAGCGATTAGTGGAAACTGAAGGGGCCCACGCTTCGCATTGATCTGTCCTTTCTTGCCATGGCGAGGTGTGATCGATGCCATCTTGGCTTTCGCAACGGTTAACATCGTGGCTTGGTGAGAATATTCGAGAACCAGCTTTGCAGCTAGGCGCATGCACTGCATGTGCCTTTCCTGCAGCTTCCCTGATCTTCCCTGAACCTTCGCAGCTCTGCGCTCTTCGTCTCAATGCCAAACAGCAGATTTCAGTCCCTGGTTTACAAAGCTCGAGAGCAGAGACTTGCAGGCGCTGACTGTGTTCATGTTCCTCAACATTGTTGGGCGACTCGGCTGCCTTGTGAGACCCTTTGCAGGTCTGAGGGGTGTGCGACTGTATGGAGACTGCGCGTAGACTTTGAAACAGCAGCGCACGTCCCACGCGATGCTTTGTCGTCTGTCCTTGCCTTTGGGAGGCTAGCATACTTCTTTCGAATGCTTCTTCGAATGGGTGCGGGCCTAAGCAACACCTGGACATTTCCGGGCTTACAAAGATCATGCACGCTGCAGTTCGGCTGTTTCAAGCTTCCGTCTGGGTTGCGTGAGCTTCAGGAGCTATTGCTGCGGAGTACAGATCTTTCCTAAGTTTTGTGTTTCGGCTTTGGAGGACAACGACTGGCGGCCTTGGCCTTGCTTCTAAGGAGTTGTCCAGTCCAGCAAGGCGGCACCGGAAGGGTCGTTGGAGGCGAGCACCGAGAAGGCAAGGTCTTTGTCGTTTCCATGGATCGTGGAGACTGCAATGTTTGGCCGGTATCTGAAGACCCCACCCTGCAGCCTTCCACCAGGAGCCCACGAAATAAGGGTCACGATCCTTTGCTTCCGCATCGCAGGTCACTGCCGAAGCAGCTAAACTGGCCGACTCTCCCCAGTGTCCAATCTGCCTGGAGGATGCACCGTTGCAGCAGAACGGGCTTGACGTAAAATCGCAACAGTAGAGTACCGGGTTATTACAGTACCCGCAAACAAATCAAAGACCTGTGAGATGCTTTAATAGCCAAGCTTGCCTAACGAGCCGCTTGGATTCACGATCACGTGGGTTAAGCTGCCTTTTGGGGGACATGAATGTCGTGCACATGCATGTAAACGGTGTTTTGCGTGCTTTCTTCAGGACTTCTCCGACGCTGATGAGTCACAGGAAATCTCAAGGAGCCAGACCATGCGAAAATCGCCTCCACATCTTGATTCACTGCAAAGTCTGCCAGAATGCACCTCGAAGCTGAGCACAGTCGTCCGATGCAAATGCCATCTTCAATTTTTTGGGAGAGTGCTGATGGCTGGCGTGTTTTGGGAGTTTCAGATAGCCTGTTGCCATGAAGGACCTTGAAGTGCAATCACTATTTCCACAAGGCCTGCCTCAAGGCCTTGCCGTGCAGCGCAGTGTTGCCATATGAGGGTTTCCGAATAAAGGGGACCCTAAATATAGTACCCTAAATGTAGTACCCTAAATAGTAGGATCCTTATTGTAAGGACTCCCAAATAAGATACCCCCTAATTTTCGGAAACTCCCATATCATTTTCAAATCGATGCGTGGTCGTCTTTGTGTTTGTGGAGAAGCCACAGTCCACACTCGGTGACTCAGTGCAGCTCTGACAGGACTGGCTGCAAGTAAATCGGGATCCTTGGCTGCGCAGTTCGAACATTGCGACACTCCCATATGAATTTTTATCGGGCAGGATGGTCGTCGTCGTTGTCGCCGTCACAATCGTGCATCGTTGTAGTTATTGTCCGCCGCATCACTGCTCTCCTCGCCGCTGCTGCGTCTGCCTCTGCTGCCACCATCACCACCACTGCCAGCATCTCTCTGCAAATACTAGTCCTTGTGCTGCTCCTCCTGCTCCACTTACTACTATTTACGACTGAACTAGTCCACGACCTTCCACTTCCTTCACAACTCTACAACCACTACTACTAGGATATTTCTGCCAACCACCACAAGCGACTCTCAATGTTCTTGGTGCTGAGGGGGACTGGGCAAATCTACACAAGCATCATTGTATAAGCACACGAGCATAGCAAGGTTTTTGGTCTTGTTCGGAGACGCAAAAGAAGCCTCGTTATGATCCCTTTTACGTCTAAGGACTGCCCGCTGTGCCGACAAGACTTGGCGAAGCCAAGTTTGGAGGCGAAATTGAGATACTGCATGAGAAATGCCATGCCGGTCTCTCCTCGGTCGGGACAGTCAGCAGTTTGTGGCTTCGGTGTTGCTCCTAGGTTTCGTTCGCAGCAGTCATCCACCTTCACAAACTTGTGCACGGGAGGGTATGTTTTTGAGGAGGTTTGCTGAAGTTGCATCATTCCGGCCAATGCACCTCATCATAGGGACTCTTATGGGGGTAAGGGGGAGGGGGGAGGGTTACTATACTTGCCTTATTGAACCCTCATCAAGTCCATATCAGGGCCATCAAGGCCCCCTACCCCCCTCCCCCTCCTATGCTTGCCTGCTTGCACTTTCTGGGATGCCTTCGTGTTGGCTTTGGGATTTCGGCACCAGCAGCTTTTCGGAAGTTAATGTACGAAGTCGATTGGCCCCTACAAAAGCCTGCGTCCAGCCATAGCCATGGCAGGCAACGCCGGCGGAGTCCACCCAGAGCAGCGATCTCCCAGTCTGAGGCGAGGCAAGGTAAAATCTCGTGTTGCCTTGAAACACATTTCGAACTCCAAGCGTGCCCAGTTTCGACCAATCCACTCACTCACTCACTCACTCACTCACTCACTCTCAGTCTCTCTCTCTCTCTCTCTCTCTCTCTCTCTCTCCCCCTCGGGTGTCCCTGCATCTGTGTCTGTATGCATGATTCCGTATGTTGTCAGCCGTTTGCACACATTAGCTTCCCAAGAATGTGAAGTCCAAAAGCCAGTCGCCAGGAGTCTGTGAAGCGACGGCTAGTCGATGCCTCGCCGCTCGAAGAGCGGAGTGTGCTGAAGTGAGAGCTTTTTGAATTTTCATCACTGTGTTGGTCCTTGGATTTGTCCAATGATTGATTCTGAAAGCTTCATACTCGAGGGTTTCAGCCAGCACAGATTACGGATACGCCGACTTAGTCATTGCATTCGGCGTTCGGAGAGCGCAAGCCTAATCGAGGGTTTATAGGGTTTCTATGATCTATTGAGGGTTCGGCAGAGATGGTAATCTGGTAACTGAGTAACTGCCGCCACGAGATTGAGATCTTATGCTTCGTGAAGTACAGTACGGGGCCTGTGACCTCTTGACACAGACAGATGGTGAGACACACTGCAAAATTTGTTTGTTTCGATCAACTGCTACTGCTACGTGACTCTGTCATTTTGGTGTGACTCACTGTCTACAGAAAACGACATTCTCTGCAATTGCAGAGCTTCGGTAGTTAGTCGGAAGAGGGAGTCTCCGACAGGCCTTTGGAAGCCCGGAAACCCAAAGCTCGACGACCTGTCTAGATTGATTCTCCTCTGTGGATTGTCTCCGCCAGAGACGCTTCACACGCGGGCGGCTCTAGATTCTAGCTTCAAAGAAGAAGGATCCAATGAAAATTGTGCAGGACCACTTCCACTGCAAGGGGTTAGGGGTTCGTGAGCCATTAATTTGCACGAGTCCAGAGAGGCAGTTGGGAGGGCGCAGCAGAGCAGCAGGCATTCAAAGACAAGGTTCGTTCGTCATCACGCGCAACCGTTGCTCATGGCCCAAGGGACTGATTCTCGTCCCATCGATTTAGGGTTTCTTCTCCAGGATCCAGGGCGCGCAGGACTCCGACACGACACCAGTGCTGCTTGCTGCCGCGACCAGCAGCCCGAAATCTCGCGATAGAAGCCCATAACAACATGAACGGCAAGAGCTTGCATAACTCGACTCGCAGTAGATGTAGTAGACGCTGTCAGCAGCAACTGTCTAGACCCAAAACACTCTCACGTCAATCGGGACTCCCAGGCATTCCCTCTACCCCCATGCAGTCCAGCCGAACTGCGGCAAGAATTGACCGCCTGTCCATTGCTGGTCCAGGATCCGTATTCGCATCTGCGCGCCGCAGGTCCTGCAGCCAGTTTGCATCAGCACTGGAATGATGAGGGCATTGCAGGCATTCATGACGCCATCTATTTCCTATCTTGACACCACCGGAGTACTTCCCTGGCCAGGTGTCATGATTTTCGAATGGCAGGAGTTCTTCTTCTCGTTTGCCGTGCTCGGGCACTTGATGCACGCTTATGTCTCTCGAGCTACGGATGACTTCTTGGACGGCCGGGATTCAACTGTCTCAAAGTGTGGCTTATCTCTTCTGTCTAGGGACTCCTCTCACGACGTCCCATAGTAGAGCTTTGGCAAAGGCTAGCACTACCCGATGTATGAAGTCGTCCGTGTTCATTCATGACGTGCGGCTTGGCTTCATGGCTTGCCGTGACAGCCAGGCCTTACATGATGACCTACGCATGGCACTTGCCTTGGCCGATTGTCGTTTGCGATGCTTGAAAGTTAGAGATTTCGTGTCGGGGGCAGGCACAACTAGGAGGTCCTTTTTTTTTTCGGGCAGGTCGCTCAGCTTCTGGGCGCGCGGCTGGGTCGCAAGAGACTTTCGCCGAGCTGACAAGAGTCACAAGAGTTGGTCAGGTTAGACGCCATCAGGTCTGGCAAGCCTGTGTGCAGCAGATTATTTTGGTAAACGCAGTTGCTGAGGCATACCACTGACTTAAACCCCCCAAGCAGTACAAGTGCTAGCTCTCCGCAGATATGCACGAGAACTCCACCCGGTGGTTCGGAAACTGCAGGAAGCTTGAATTGGCTTTTGCAGATCTGTTGACGAGACCTCTCTTATAAGGTTCAGGCTGTTGACTTCCGTGCGGCAAAGCTACCGGCATCCTTGGATGACGTACCCCACCTACATTCGGAGACCTCCTGGCTGAAGGTCTATGCACCGGCTTTGTAGCCCTGAGCCAGGCAGCAACTCAGGTGGGGCTGGCAATATGACGCAATATGAGAGCAGTTACTGCTTTCCATATTCCATCTACAGCATATGCAGAACCACGGTCCTGATCTCCAGGTTCAAAGATGCTAGCTCCTGCTGCCAGGTGATCCTCGTCAGAGATCCAAATGAGTCCATGGGCATGGTTAGTTCCAATCCCTTTCCGTTCGGGAACAAGTCCCAGGCCGATTGAGACAAACAAGTCTTTATGACCTTCGGATGTTGGACAAAGTTGGGGCTCTAGCGCAGAAGCGTGTGCGGATGTTGTGATATGGTCTTAGGTGATCGTGCCGTGTGTGTTGAGGGCTGCTGGTGCTGAAGATGTGTTTTTGACATCCGCATCTTGCCGACCACTGCTTGTCCACAGGAGTACATTGCCTGGCCAGATCCCTAGTTTGCATCGTTGGCATCTTCAGGTTTCCAGAGGGCAAGGATGAATAGGATGAACAGGAACGATACGACTTATCTGCTCATCTGCATTTGCGCCCCCCCATTTGTCGGCGCATCTATCGAAAGTGTTCGGCCACAGAAAGTTCTCATAGGTAGAAGCTTCTGACCAACGAAGCCGGCTTTACAGCGAGGACGCTTGTGCCGAAGATTTCTCAGCATTCCTGCGTTCGTGAGAGAGACCAACAGCTTGAAACAAAGGCTGGAGAAGGGCTGTCCGAAGCAAGGCCATCGCCTGCCCACTCCCAAAACCAAGGCCTAGATGGCACAAAATTCGCGATTGAAGCTACGTACCTACAACTACCGACACCCTCATGCCATGAACCCTCAAACTCGCTCTTCTGCAAAAGTGACTTTTGATCGCTGCTCAGCTGCGTCGCTGCTGGTGTTTGTGGCGCTCTCTTCTCAGCCTGGGCCTAATGACCTAATGGCTTTGCAAACACTTACAGCAAGAGGATTAGGAGACTTCGTGTGCTTTCATCTACGCAAGTCCTTTGTGTCGGCTGCATCTTTCGCGGTGGCTAGCCCCGGCAGAGAGAGATAGCGCTTTGTCGCTGTGGGAAATCATTTGCTCTCTGGCTGTTTGAGGCGTTTTCTGAGCCCATCGGCCTTCTGATCATTCAGATCTGGGGCATATTCTCCGCCACTTGGACCCGATTTTTGAGTTCGGTCATGACAGAAGGCCGTTGACAACAGGTTGAGCAGGCAGGTGCAGCGACTCAGTGCTGTGAGTTTTTCAAGACAAGAGGCAATGCATGCTTAAGCCGCTTAAGCACATTTTCTTGAAGATACCCCCGGAGGTTTACACTTGGGCAGCAGTCAGGCGTGTCGCTCAGCTTCTGCGTAAAGCTCCCCAAGACACAGCAAAACGGATTGCGGCTGAGCGAGTTCTTCGATTGCTGGACATTTGGATCTTGCTGCCGTCGTCATCTCGCGACACCGGACCTACACTCTCAGACTCTCAGAGTGTAGTACACCTATTGCTAGGAGCGACAAGTTCATGCCGCTCAGTGAAAGCCAAGCCGAGGCGCGACAGTAGCTGTGCAGGCTGCAGGGCCTAAAGGGAGTGGTGTACTCTAGGGTGTCCCTGAGACATATCGCATATCTTCTCACATCCTGAGCTTGACTGCAGGCGCAGCATGCCTTGCAGCAGGCCTCTGGCTGGAAGGACTGCTCCATGGGTTAGTAATTCGCACTTCCGTTAACGGCGATGTCAATGCACGAAATCGACTTCAATCACTCAGCCTGCGAGTATTGCAAGATTGTAAGGTTAAGTCTGCCCAAGGCGGACGTGGTTTTTCTGCCTCGCAACTGGGCAGCCGGGCGGGTCAGGACCGGTTTGACAGTCTCCTCGGCTCCTCGGACACATCGACGCATTTCTGGGCCGTTTGCTCGGATCGGGCGGTCAGTTGCTTCACGAGTCTTACGAGTTCTGATGCCTGGGGTGCCATGGTTGCTCATGACTGCTCATGCTGTCTAATTCTACAGCCGTGTGGCTTATCTGCCTTTTCGATCGGCCAAGATGATCATCTCCATGGTCCTTTGTGGCCTTTCCGTGCTCCTCTTCTTGTCCCGGCTCCTCGTGAGGCAGAGATTTTCTGGAACCGACGAGCGTAGTTGAGACTTCATTGGGGTTTCTCGGTGTTTTAGTGAGATTGGTTTGGGATCCGCTCAGACAGCTTCTGGGAGGCCTCCAAGGAAGCTCCTACACTTCCTGGCCGGGGTGTTCGGGGCTGCCTGCGGTGCCCATGCCACGGTTCAGGCGGGAGCCAGGACGAAGTATCGCCACCTGCTGTACAGTACTCTTGCAAGATCTGATTGGCCACTCTTCGAGGCTATCTACTTCTACTGGAATTCGGATGGCAGCGAAGCACCGCTGGTGCTTTGCCTCGGAGAAGACTGCTTGAGAGTAATACTTGCCTGGGACTTTTCCTCGAGGCAGCATGACGAGTGTTGAAGCTACATTGTCACTGTAGCAGCTAAATACAGCATGGAATGGAGCCTGCAACTCAACGACCAACAGCACACACCCAATTGCAAGCCAATCTGCACACTCCAACTGTGAGGTGTATGGGCTCATCGCGGGAAATCGCGACAGGCCGCCAGACACCAGAGCGACAGCACACCAGAGTTGTTCATTCCATCGTCTTTCCTGACAGTGAAGCATGTGCTGGGTTGCGCGCCTTTGGATAACAATCATGGTGAGGAGTTCCATTCTGCTGCTGGGACAAATAAAGCCAATAGGGAACCCTAAACCTAAACGGGGATTTGGGCCATGGCAGGTGGTGCTCAGATCCTTCTTCATGCAAGATCTTTTATTCCACTTACTGTGCCGGGGGCTGAGGCTTGAAAATTGTTTTTCCACGCATGCCAGCTATGTTTTCTGTTGGCAGAGTTTTTGAGGTTCATGTCGCTGGGACTCTCTAGACCATAACTCCTTGCGTGAACCGTGGAGCCCAGATTTTGATCATTGTGAGCCTCATCACGCAGTACCTCGTGTACAGCGGCTTCAAAGAGGCGACGGACAGTCCGACAGTCTGAGGGTCAGTGGCGACGCCTGGCCAGCGCCTCCATCGAAGCATACCGAAGCCGTTCCAGCAGAGACTCGCTGGCAATTGAATAGCCACGCCCCGCTGCGGCAGGTTTGGAGCGACAAGGTTTATGCAGCAGTTCCCTTCAAGCACCCTCGGGGCAGGACCTCCAGCTACCGCATGCTCCATAGGCCCCTGTTGGATGGAGAGTGCTGTCACAAGCCCGAGCCTCTACTCTACTTTAGTGACTAACTTCATGCTGTCTCGTCATGTTCACATGCCCACAGCTTAGGACCCCGAGGTCCAGTAGCTTACTGGGGTTGCTGGGAAGTGCTGCTTCTGCTGAGCTGTTGTTTCCTTGACTGCGCCTCAATCCTCACAGTGTGCCGTCAGTGCCGTGTCTTGATCGAATCTGAGCCATGGTAAAAACAGATTGAGAGAAGTTGATCATGACAGAGTCGCTTGCGTTAGCCCCAGCCACTTGGATTGAAGGTTCCTGTTTCTAGCAGCGAAAGGTCACAAGGAGCCAGGCACCATGCTTGCTGCCAGTCAGGTTCCAGTGATGAACCTCCTGTCAGGAGTGTGTCCTTCCGGGACGACAGCGAAGCAAGCAGCACAGACGAAGAGGCATGGAGGGCATCATATGTGTGCAACAAGCTTGGCAGGCTTGCGGGATTGATCCAAAGCATGATGCGGAAAGACTGCAACAGCAGGGCCTTCGCCAGAATGTTTCGGAGTTTGCGCGGGCTTCAAAGATCTTCCGTACTCTGTTGGTGTGTATGTGACGATGCCAATCAGAAGTGATCAGTTTACACATGCTCGTTGATTAGAAACACAAGCATGTAAGGTGCTTTTGTCATGAGCCTTGGAGCCCCAGGCTCAGCGATGTACTCCTTGCAGAGGCTGCGGTGTGGATCAGGCCGATGGTGAATGGTAAGTCGTAGTAGGTCCCAGATGTCATCATAATGACTTGCATCAGTCGCATGCTGCGCAGGGGCATGTAGGGCCAAACGGCAGACTGCTTCGTAAGGACGACCAGACGGACACTTGGCTGTCAAATCTCCACACTCCGCGGTCCTGCTGGACCCTGGAACGGTTATGTGCACCATGCAGCAACGAGTGTCGAAGACAGGATGTGGTCCATGTTATGATCAAGTGAAGAGTTTAGCCAAACATGTGACCGGCATGGTGCGATTTGGCATGATTTGGTTGAGTGTTGGTGAGGAAACGACATTCGGCAAGACTCCTAAACCTTGTCGGCAAACCGTAAGAGTTCGGGCCGGAGCCCGACCCCACATCGACCTGCTTGAATGCATCAAGCCCCTGCGGGCTGCCAACCTGCATCCAAACAAACCTGTTTTGGGCCGCTGCAGGCTGCCAGCCCGCACTCAAACAAACCTGTTGAGGAGCCGCTGCGGGCTGCCTGCCCGCACCCAAACAAACCTGTTTTGGGCCGCTGCGGGCTGCGAGCCCGCACTCAAACAAACCTGTTGAGGAGCCGCTGCGGCCTGCCAGCCCGCACTCAAACGAACCTGTTGAGGAGCCGCTGCGGGCTGCCAGCCCGCACCCGAACAAACCTGTTGAGGAGCCGCTGCGGGCTGCCCGCCCGCACTCAAACAAACCTGCTTTGGGCCGCTGCGGGCTGCCAGCCCGCACCCAAACAAACCTGTTGAGGAGCTGCTGCGGGCTGCCCGCCCACACACAAACAAACCTGCCAGCCCACACTCAAACAAACTTGTTTTGGGCCGCTTCGGGCTGGCAGACCACACCCAAACAAACCTGTTCAGGAGCCGTTGGAGCCGCTGCGGTCTGCCAGCCGGCACTCCAACAAACCTGTTTTGGGCCGCTGCGGGCTGCCCGCACCCAAACAAACCTGTTGAAGGAGCCGCGGGCTGCCAGCCCGCATTCAAACAAACCTGTTTTGGGCCGCTGCGGGGTGGCAGGCTGCACCCAAAGAAACCTGTTGAGCAGCCGCTGCGGGCTGCCAGCCCGCACTCAAACAAACCTGTTTTGGGCCGCTGCGGGCTGCCAGCCCGCACTCAAACAAGCCTGTTGAGGAGCCGCTGCCAGCCCGCACCCGCCGAACAAACCTGTTGAGGAGCCGCTGCGGGCTGCCAACCCGCACTCAAACAAACCTGCTTTGGGCCGCAGCCCGCACCCAAACAAAGCTGTTGAGGAGCTGCTGCGGGCTGCCCGCCCGCACTCAAACAAACCTGTTTTGGGCCACTGCCGCTGCGGGCTGCCAGCCGGCACTCAAACAAACTTGTTTTGGGCCGCTTCGGGCTGCCAGACCGCACCCAAACAAACCTGTTCAGGAGCCGTTGCGGGCTGCCAGCCCGCACTCAAACAAACCTGTTTTGGGCCGCTGCGGGCTGCCAGCCCGCACCCAATCAAACCTGTTGAAGAGCCGCTGCGGGCCGCCAGCCCGCACCCAAACAAACCTGTTGAGGAGCCGCTGCGGGCTGCCAGCCCGCACCCAAACAAACCTGTTGAGGAGCCGCTGCGGGCTGCCAGGCCGCACTCAAACGGGCCGCTGCGGGCTGCTAGCCCGCACCCAAACAAACCGTGTTGAGGAGCCGCTGCGGGCTGGCAGCCCGCAAACAAACCTGTTTTGAGCCGCTGCGGGCTGCCAGCCCGCACCGAAACAAACCTGTTGAGGAGCCGCTGCGGGCTGGCAGCACGCACTGAAACAAACCTGTTTTGGGCCGCTGCGGGTGGCCAGCCCAGCAGCTGCGGGCTGTGAGCCCGCACTCCAACAAACCTGTTTTGGGCCGCTGCGGGCTGCCAGCCGGCACCCAAACAAACCTGTTGAGGAGCCGCTGCGGGCTGCCAGCCCGCACCCAAACAAACCTGTTGAGGAGCCGCTGGGGGGCTGGCAGCCCGCAAACAAACCTGTTTTGGGCCGCTGCTGGCTGCCAGCCCGCACTCCAACAAACTTGTTTTGGGCCACTGCGGGCTGCCAGCCGGCACTCTTTTGGGCCGCTGCGGGCTGCCAGCCTGCACTCAAACAAACCTGTTTTCAGCCGCTGCGGGCTGCCAGCCCGCACCCAAACAAACCTGTTGAGGAGCCGCTGCGGGCTGGCAGCCCGCAAACAAACCTGTTTTGGGCTGCTGCGGGCTGCCAGCCCCGCACCCAAACCAACCTGTTGAGCAGCCGCTGCGGGCTGCCAGGCCGCACCCAAACAAACCTGTTTTGAGCCGCTGCGGGCTGCCAGCCTGCACCCAAACAAACCTGTTGAGCAGCCGCTGCTGGCTGCCAGCCCGCACTCAAACAAACCTGTTTTGGGCCGCTGGGCTGCCAGCCCGCACTCCAACAAACCTGTTGAGGAGCCGCTGCGGGCTGCCAGCCCGCACCGAAACAAACCTGTTTTGGGCCGCTGCGGGCTGCCAGCCCGCACCCAAACAAACCTGTTGAGGAGTCGCTGCGGGCTGCCAGCCCTCACTCAAACAAACCTGTTTTGGGCCGCTGCGGGCTGCCACCCCGCACCGAAACAAACCTGTTGAGCAGCGGCTGGGGCTGCGCGCCCGCGCTCAAACAAACCTGTTTTGGGCGCTGCGGGCTGTCAGCCCTGACTCAAACAAGCCTGTTTTGGGCCGCTGCGGGCTCCAGGCCGCACCCAAACAAACCTGTTCAGCAGCCGCTGCGGGATGCCAGCCCGCACTCAAACGAACCTGTTTTGGGCCGCTGCGGGCTGCCAGCCCGCACTCAAACAAAGCTGTGTTGAGGAGCCGGTGCGGCTGCCAGCCCGCACCGAAACAAACCTGTTTTGGGCCGCTGCGGGCTGCCATCCCGCACATCCCGCACCCAAACAAACCTGTTGAGCAGCCGCTGCGGGCTGCCAGCCCGCACTCAAACAAACCTGTCTTGGGCCGCTGCGGGCTGCCAGCCGGCACTCAAACAAACCTGTGTTGAGGAGCCGCTGCGGGCTGCCAGCCTGCACCGAAACAAACCTGTTTTGGGCCGCTGCGGGCTGCCAGCCCGCACATCCCGCACCCAAACAAACCTGTTGAGCAGCCGCTGCGGGCTGCCAGCCCGCACTCAAACAAACCTGTTTTGGGCCGCTGCGGGTTGCCAGTCCGCACCGAAACAAACCTGTTGAGGAGCGGCTGCGGGCACTCAAACAAACCTGTTTTGGGCCGCTGCGGGCTGCCAGCCCGCACCCAAACAAACCTGTTGAGGAGCGGCTGCGGGCAGCGCGCCCGCACTCAAACAAAGCTGCTTTGGGCCGCTGCGGGCTGCCAGCCCGCACCCAAACAAACCTGTTGAGGAGCGGCTGCGGGCTGCCTGCCCGCACTCAAACAAACCTGTTTCGGGCCGCTGCGGGATGCCAGCCCGCACCCAAACAAACCTGTTGAGGAGCCGCTGCGGGCTGAACCTGTTTTGGGCCGCTGCGGCCTGCCAGCCGCACCCAAACAAAGCTGTTGAGGAGCCGCTGCGGGCTGCCCGCCCGCACTCAAACAAACCTGTTTTTGGCCGCTGCGGGCTGCCAGCCCGCACCCAAGCAAACCTGTTGAGGAGCCAGCCCGCAAAACCTGTTTTGGGTCGCTGCGGGCTGCCAGCCCGCACGCAAACAAACCTGTTTTGGGCCGCTGCGGGCTGCCAGCCCAAACCTGTTGAGGAGCCGCTGCGGGCTGCCAGCCTGCACTCAAACAAACCTGTTTTGGGCCGCTGCGGGCTGCCAGCCCGCACCCAAACAAACTTGTTTTGAGCCGCTGCGGGCTGCCAGCCCGCACCAGTTCGCGCCCAAACAAACTTGTTTTGGGCCGCTGCTGGCTGCCAGCCCGCACCCAAACAAATCGTTGAGGAGCCGCTGCGGGCTGCTGTTGAGGAGCCGCTGCGGGCTGCCAGCCCGCACTGAAACAAACCTGCTTTGGGCCGCTGCGGACTGCCAGCCCGCACTCAAACAAACCTGTTTTGGGCCCTGCGGGCTGCCAGCCCGCACCCAAACAAGCTTGTTTTGAGCCGCTACGGGCTGCCAGCCCGCACCCAAACAAACCTGTTTTGGGCCGCTGCGGGCTGCCAGCCCGCACTCAAACAAACCTGTTTTGGGCCGCTGCGGGCGTCCAGCCCGCACTCAAACAAACCTGTTTTGGGCCTCTGCGGGCTGCCAGCCCGCACCCAAACAAACCTGTTTTGAGCCGCTGCGGGCTGCCAGCCCGCACCAGTTCGCGCCCAAACAAACCCCTGCGGGCTGCCAGCCCGCACCCAAACAAACGTGTGTTTAGCCGCCTGCGGGCTGCCAGTCCGCACCCAAACAAACCTGTGTTGAGCCGCCTGCGGGCTGCCAGCCCGCAGCCGCTTGCGGGCCGCCAGCCCGAACCCAAACAAAACTCTTTTGAGCATCTGCGGGCTGCTAGCCCGCACCCAAACAAACCTGTTTTAAGCCGCTGTGGGTTACCAGCCCGCACCCAAACAAACGTGTTTTCAGCCGCTACGGGCTGCCAGCCCGCACCCAAACAAACCTGTTGAATCCTGTTGAGGAGCCGCTGCGGGCTGCCTGCCCGCACTCAAACACCAGCCCGCATCCAAAAAAACCTGTTTAGAGCCGCTGCGGGCTGCCAGCCCGCACTCAAACAAACCTGTTTTGGGCCGCTGCGGGGGGCTGCCAGCCCGCACTCAAACAAACCTGTTTTGGGCCGTTGCGGCCTGCCAGCCCGCACCCAAACAAACCTGTTGAGCAGCCGCTGCGGGCTGCCAGCCCGCACCCGAACAAGGCTGTTTTCAGGCGTTACGGGCCGCCAGCCCGCACCCAAACAAACCTAATTTGAGCCGCTGCGGGGTGCCAGCCCGCACCCAAACAAACCTGTTTGAGACGCTGCGGGTTGCCAGCCCACAGCAGCCAACTCAAACAAACCTGTTTTGAGCCGCCTGCGGAATGCCAGCCCGTACCCAAACAAACTTGTTTTGAGCCGCCGCGGGCTGCCAGCCCATGCCAGCCCAGCCCGCACCCAAACAAACCTGTTTTGAGCCGCTGCGGGCTGCCAACCCGCACCCAAACAAACCTGTTTTGAGATGTTTTGAGCGTCTGCAGGCTGCCAGCCCGCACCCAAACAACCATAAACAACCTGTTTTGGGCCACTGCGAGTTGCAAGACCGCACCCAAACAAACCCTGTTGCGATTGCCAGCCCGCACCCAGACAAACCTGTTTTGTGCTGCCAGCCCGCACCCAAACAAACTTGTTGAGGAGCCGCTCCGCACCAAACAAACATGTTTTGGGCCGCTGCGGGCTGCACCGAAACAAACGTGTTTTGAGCCGCTGCGGGCTGCCAGCCCGCACCCAAGCAAACCTGTTTTAGCCGCTGCGGGCTGCCATTCCGCACCAGCCCGCACCCAAACAAACCTGTTTTGAGCCGCTTGCGGGCTGTCATGGGCTGTCTTGAGCCGCTGCGGTCTGCCAGCCCAGCCCGCACCCAAACAAACTTGTTTTGAGCCGCTGCGGGCTGACGGCCCGCAGCCAAACAACCTGTTTTGGGCCGCTGCGGCTTCCAACCCGCACTCAAACAAACCTGTTTTGGGCCGCTGCGGGCTGCCAGCCCGCACCCAAAAAAAACACCTGTTTTGAGTCGCTGCAGGCTGCCAGCTAGCCGCTAGCCCGCACCCAAACAAACCTTGTTTTGAGCAGCTGCCGCTGCGGGCTGCCAGCTCGCACCCAAACAAACCTGTTCTGAGCCGCTGCGTGCTGGCAGGCTGCACCCAAGCCAACTGTTTCGAGCCGCTGCGGGCTACCAGCCCGCACCCAAACAAGCCTGTTTTGGGCCGCTGTTTTGGGCCGCTGCGGGCTGCCAGCCCGCACGCAAACAAACTTGTTTGAGCCGCTGCCAGCCCGCGCCAGCCCGCACCGAAACAAACCAGTTTGGAGCCGCTTGCGGGCTGCCAGCCCGCATCCAAACAAACTTGTTTTGAGCCGCTGCGGGCAGCCAGCCCAACCCGCACCCAAACAAACGTGTTTTGAGCCGCCGCAACCTGCCAACCCGCACCCAAACAAACCTGTTTTGGGCGTTTGCACAAGCCTGTTTTGAGCCGCTGCGGGCTGCCAGGCCGCACCCAAACAAACCTGTTTTGAGCCGCTGCGGGCTGCCAGCCCGCACCCAAAACAAACCTGTTGTGGGCCGCTGCGGAGCCCGCACCCAATAACAGTCAATAACAACAATTACAAACCAGCCCGCACCCAAGCAAACCTGTTTTGGGCCGCTGCGGGCTGCCAGCCCGAACCCAGACAAACCTGTTTTGAGCCGCTGCGGGATGCTAGCCCGCACACAAACAAATCTGTTTGAGCCGCTGCGGTCTGCGAGCCCGCGCCCAAACAAACCTGTTTTGAGCCGCTGCGGGCTGCCAGCCCGCACCCAAGCAAACCTGTTTTGAGCCGCTGCGGGGTGCCAGCCCGCACCCAACAAACCTGTTTTGAGCCGCTGCGGGCTGCCAGCCCGCATCCAAACAAACCTGTTTTGAGCCGCTGCGGGCTGCCAGCCCGCAATCAGACTGACCTGTTTTTGGGCCGCTGCGGGCTGCCAGCCCGCACCCAAACAAACGCTGTTTACAAACAAACCTGTTTTGAGCGGCTGCGGGCTGCCAACCCGTGCCCAACAAACCTGTTTTGAGCCGCTGCGGGCTGCCAGCCGCATCCAAACAACCCTGTTTTGAGTTGGGCCGCTGCAGGTTGCCCAGCCCGCACCCAATAACAAACCTGCTTTGAGCCGCTGCGGGCTGCCAACCCGCACCCAAACAAACCTGCTTTGAGCCGCTGCGGGCTGACGGCCCGCGCCCAAACCTGTTTTGAGCCGCTGCAGGCTGCCAGCCCGCACCCATACAAACCTGTTTTGAGCCACTGCGGGCTGCCAGCCCGAACCCAAACAAACCTGTTTTGAGCCGCTGCGTGCTACTGCCAGCCTGCACCCAAACAAACTTGTTTTGAGCCGCTGCGGGCTGCCAACCCACACTGCGTAGCTCACACCCAAACGAACCGTTTTGGGCTCCAGCCCGCACCTCAACGAACCTGTTTTGGGCCGCTGCGGGCGGCCAGCCCGCACCCAAACTAACCTGTTTTGGGCCTCTGCGGGCCAAACAAGCCTGTTTTGGGGCGCTGCGGGCGGGCAGCGGCTATAAATAACGTGCTCATGAGCTCGTTGGCACAGGTGAGAGTTCCACAAGCAATGTATGTTGTGCGCATATTGAGCTGCAGTTTGTGCTGCAGGATTTTTCTCACGGTGGTGGTTACCATGTCTTGCGTTGCCAGTGTATGCTCTGGACTCAGCATATAGCTGACATGTTGTTCATGCTTTCGTGCTTGCTGGCATGCTGAATCTTAGAGGCGTTGTTTAACCTGATGGCGGTGAACGGTGTGAGATCGTGTGAGCAAGCGCGTCGGTCAGTAAGTGTTGGTGCTAGCTAGCTGTTCTTGATTGTTCTTGTCAGCAGCACTTCAGGAGATGCTGCTCCTTTACCAGTGCCATAGAAGAGACAACTACACTACCAGTACGTGCCGACCAGAGGCTTCACGTTCATCGTCAAGTGGGCCGGCACGACCAACACCAACTTCCTCGTTGCGTCGCCGGCCTAGCGAAAACCGAAAAGCCCTAAGCTCCGTGTGTTTCTACAACGTGTGCTGCACATAATATGTGTACGCTATCTTATTATTGTCTTCACTGCGGCTGACATGACGTATATGCTTTACGAGTAGATGCTATGTTCTGTCAGATCTTGTGTCAAGCGTAGTTTGTGGATTGTAACTGTATCGTATGATGTTACACGGGGGAAATCCGAACATTGATCCCTCTGCTATGCTATCGACAGATGTATATGGAGGAGCTCGGATGCTGCTGAATGCTGCTGCATCTGCCACGGTCCAACATCGGCTCAGGTTGATTTATATCCTGACCAATGCCTTCTGCCTTTGGAGCATCATCGAGTTTTTTGTTTTGACGCTGTGGTTTCACACGGTCCGTGTCTCAGCCGAGAGCACATTTTGGAGACGCAAATCGTCTCGAGGGCCCTTTGATGGGAAAAGCTGTTTAGCAGAGCCCGTCCGCCCTCAGATTCGACTCTTCTGCGGCATGCCGCCCCTGCCGAAGATGGACTTCAGAACTGGTGTGCCTGTGCCTCTGACCGGCTCCGGAGCCAGAGATCAGCCTGAAGTTACCTGCGAGAAATATGGCAAAATGTATCAAGGGGATGCAGCCGTTGCAGGTCTGTGCTCGTGCGGTGTGCCTGTGTGGATGATGTGTGATGTCGTCCCTACAGCATTGTAGCTGAGCATCGCGTAGATGAGACAACATGATCTGCAGCCGACGACAAATTTCGATCCAAGGCCGCCAAGAGGGCGGACCATCATGGCGTGCGCAGATCGGTGTCGTGAAGAATGACAGGATGACAAGGGAATTTTGGATGGGTACGCAGTAGCCTTGCGCTTGTTCGCTTGTTTGGCCTACAGGTACTGCTTGCTGTCCAAGTCCGAAGACAGCTCCAGGGAATGCTTCGAGACTGCGCGCGAGGCAGCCGAGAGTCGGACGCACTTGGAGCGGGTACTGGGTAGCTGTAGGATGCCCGGGTGCAAGGGTGTGGTCAATGAATTTGCATAAGCCCTGCCAACAGTTGTTTGAGCCTGCGACTGCCCGCTGTACAGTGCCGACTGTCCAGGCGCATTTGGCCAACCTGGATCCAAACATGCGCATCACGACCAGCATAGTGAGTGTTCGGACCTGAGCTGGCACGCAACAAGTCCTCATTGGAGACGGTATCGAATCAAGAGTCCGTCTTATCTATTAGTGCCACAATGTACCGCAATTTTATTCTTTGGACATCCTGCGAATCCCTCATGTACTTCCTGTATTCGACTTGCGTGTAGGTCACCAAGTGGTTTTGTTGAGTTTGGCTTGGTAGTGCTGTGCGAACAGTGGCACATGCAAAGACGATGGGCAGCGCCGGGATTGTGGCGTGGCTGGCGCAACAATGCTATATGTTTCCATCCACCGAGCCTGACCGGCTTCACCCGGGGCTTTGGCTGGAATTTCGATGGTACCCGGCACCAAACAAGATCATATCCTGTCATGAGATATCCGGATAACCCATGGAGACCAGCAGCTGTATAGGAGGCGAATTTGGTTTGAAGCAGTGATGGGCTTCCTGCACTGTCATGGCACGACCGGTGCCAAGCAGGTCACTTCTGCCCTGCACCTTGTCAAGAACGAGCTTGACCTTCGAGACCGGTGTCGTGCAGAGATCCGAGAACGTCTCATAGGCAGATGCCAACCAGGTAGATGAGAAGCAGGCTTCTTAGGCTTGGCGGCTTGGCGGTGTGTTTGTTACCACATTCCCACAGTTCATTGAACCTAAATTACTAAACTGTCTCAGCAGTAGAAGGGGAGCAGTTAGCCAGCTGAGGACATGATGACTCCAGCTCGGCTCGTGTGAGATTCGGCTTCCTTCTGTTTCCCTTCTAAATGCACGACTCGCGACAGCTTCTCAGCCGACTTGCAGTCAACAAAACTCACGATCAGATTACGCCAGCTTAAACTCCAAACACTGAAAGAGCACCGAACGGAACCAACAACATCCAGCATGATCCAGGAAGCACAGCACCCGAGGCGACCAATCAGTACGGCAAAAGAGCGGCACGATGGCGGGAGCACGCACGACCCACGGCTCTGTGGCGGTTCATGTAGGTGTGGGTAATTCCGAAAAGGTGAAGCCCTGCCACGACTTCTGAAGGCTGACACGAGCACGGGACTGCGACGCAGAAAGAGCTGAAGCGTTTCCACGTCATAATCCCATGGGACCTGGGCCACTACACTCGTACACACATCGCATCCTATCACAGCCAATCCACGGCGGACAGTGCGCTCGGAAGCACCAAAGTATAGTGGATATGACAACGACATCGGTTCATGCCCGCACGGGATTGTGGCGAGAATGCGATTCTAATCCTTGCACGGCGTTATTGCACGCCCCAGAGTCCAGCTTGCAAGTCTTGCGCAACGAAAGGAAACGCCTGGTTTGTGAACACGTCATGCCAGGCATGAACGCTTCGACTGCATTCCAACTGCAGATTCCTGTGCCTTGGCGTTGCAGGTGAGATGAATGCCATCCTGCAGATCTCTCTCGTTCGGATCCTGGCAGACAGAGCGAGCCGACCGAACTTAGGGAGTGCCCATCAAAACAGACACACGTGATGTACATCACAGGCCCAGCCTGCAGACTTTGATGAGATGCGTCGGCCGCTAAAAGTATTTTCATGTATATCTCCACGCATATTTGCAACCTCTCGTGTCCACAAAGTGTCACATACAGTAACGGAACGTGGCGACAGACGCCTTCAGCATGTCTGAAGCCCAAAAGCTCTCATACGCTCGTCCCGCATCTACAGTAGGAGCAAAGCTTGCACTCGGTTTATGTCCTGTGCCACGTGGGCACGGTGATGTTCAGGTCATGCACGTTGCAGCAATTAATTTTATTGCCAAACCTCAGCGCCGACTTCAGCATGTGAAACGCTTGCCTCCGGAGTCACGTGAAGGTTTGCTACGAATAAGGGCTCCACTTTGTTAAGTACGCTGCAACTGCTGACCAACCGAGAGCCGCTTCTACCGCGTCTTCACGCTGCAGTCTCTGAAGAAAGGGTGCGCGAGATGCTAGTCAGACAATTCCTTTCGGTCCTTCGGTGGGGAGGTGAATGCGCTTTACGATCAAAGTTCTTCCCAGTCACAGCTTTCAGCCCTTGCCGAATTTGGAATCGCCTAAACATCTCAGTGATATGATCTTCCATACATACACGCTTGTCTTGCATGTCAAAGTGAGAGATGAGGCTGACAGCTACGATGACGAGCATAGGAAGCACGTGCGCGACGTGCTTCAGGCCCAGGGCTAGGGAAGCCGTGCAGCAGACAAGCATGGCTTTCATGGGTTCTCTCTCTCTCTCTGTGTTGAGGCCCACCCAATGTGCTTCTGATCAGAAGCGTAATCATGCGAAGTCGGTGCAGTGGTGTGAGTTCATTGTGCACACAGCTTTCGTCAGCTTTCTCGCAGGCCGTTTCCGAGTCATCAGTGGATCGCCTCGACTTTTGGTCAGAGCCTTGTCCTCTAGGCAACGTGCAGTTGCAGCGGTTTCCTGAAAGTGCCGACAGGTTTTGTTTCCGGGCCCGAGTGTGTTGTGAAGCCACACTAAGCCAAGACAGCATTCGGCCGAAAATGAGACCTCCGAAGCGGCAGGCTGACCCTCCTCGAGCCGGGCAAAGGCACGCGGGATCTTGCGGTGGGACACTTGAGATTGAAGCGTCGGGAATGCCGCTTATATTCGTTCGCGGCACAAAGACTTCCTCAAATCCGCTTGAACAGACGGCCTCCTTCATCATGGCAACTTTGGTGGAGTACATGGTAAAACGAGCGGCGTTTGCAGTTGCAGCCCACAAACTGTGAGAGCACTGCAAGCAGTAGAGAAGCCAATTTCGCAGCATTGGTCTAGTGAAGGTCCGGTCGCACAGCTGCCACAAAGACTGGCAGCCGGGTTCCCAGCAGAAGGAGTCATGGCGTGTGAATGTCTGTCTGGGGGCCATGAGGAGAGTAACATCGACGCTTGCCAACTTGCTGCCAACACAAAGAAGCTTCTCGTGGAAAGCTTCAATCCTGCGAGCCTCGAGCTTTCTTGTGCAAAGGCCAAAGTGGACGAAGCCGCCTGGGGCTTTGACGTCAGCTCTGCAAGTAGCCTGGATGCTGTGACCCGCTGCTTAGGCTGCTTTGAGATGAGAGGTACTGTATAGCCTCGTGGACAGCTAGAGTCAGCTAGCGTGGGAGCTGCTGCATGGAGCGCTCCATTGAACCCGAGCATGGCAGTACCGGCTTTACCTGATCTTCAGAAGACTGGTGAAGTAGTGCAGCCGCGCAAGTGAGGTCCAGCATTTTGTTTATCTTCACAGGACGGCTGCTTTCCAACATGGGCTTCGGCTAGGGTTCTGAGTGCTCAGGGATCCCGGCAATGATGGGTTCAGCATTGCCTGGCTAAGCTTGAGCGGGTGTAGCGGGTTCTTAGTCTTGTGGGGTTTATGTTGCGAGGTGTTCAAGGATGAAGTGGGAGGAGTCTAGAAGTCTAGAAGTCCAGACTTGCTCTGGCGTGGTACAAGTAGCCGGGGCCGACTCGCAGCGTCGGGAGGTTTTACTTAGATCGGCGTCGACTGACGAGCTATGTCGCACTATCACACGTCTGCCTTGTCTTCGTTTCTTCTTGCTGCACCATCTGGATTACTATCTGCAGCTACATTGCCTCTTGCCTGTCTTTGACGGGCTTGCGGGAGATGAGGGGGTGAAATGCACACTGCATCTAACTTTGAGCCTCGATGATGATCCTATGTAGCGCTTGGGATGCATGTCGAGAACATCAGCGTCTGCAGTAAATCGGCACCTTCACCTGCATGTCGTTTGTACACTACTGATATCTACTGATATTTACATTCCGCACTAGAATTTGTACATAATGGCTTCTCCCGCTGTCTTGGCACAGCAGTGCCACAGATGCTGCTGTGCAGATTCACCGAGGGATGAGTGATGTTTCCATTGCAAGTAAGTACAAATGCTACCGGAAGCACGCAATCACAGAACGGTTGAAGATGATGGACGGAGCTTTTGAACACAGGGCTTTGGGTCTGTTTTTCTGGGCTTGAGATATCTTGAGATTGAACCTTGGTTTCTAGCTCCACACATGATAGTCGTTTGTTTGGCAGGCCCAGCATGCAGCGCAGGAACCATGGAACAAGTCTTATAGTTCACGGGAGTTTCAAGCCTGATTACAATGACTTTTCAATTGGCTGGCAGAAGCTATGGTGTAGTAGCTGAAGCCGTTTTGGATGTAGCTCCACGGCACCAAGCCTAAAGCTTTCAACCGCCTGGGGCGTTATACGAGGTACCTTCGTGACAGCCTCCCACTCGCAAGTCCAGCAGAGTCAGATTTACGGCTTCTCCGAGACCTCAGCAACTTACGTCCAGCACCCACCGTATGGTATCATATACACTTCACCAGCTCAACGCACTGACGTTAGATAAACTCTTGGCATCAGGACCTGCAAGATCCTGAAGAGTCTTGGCTGCATGAGATGGCGGGCACACTGTTTTGCCCAGAAACGGCGGGGTGTGTCAGAACTGCAACTGTCCCTTTCTTCAGCTTTGCTCGAAAGCTCTGCGTTTGAGAGCACCCTAACATTTGAGCCCTTCCGGAGATGTATATACCCCTTGGAGTTCCGCAACTTTCGGCACAGAAGCATTGTGATTCGTGCCGTCAGAGTCTAGTCTATACTCAGACATGACAATATATACTAATAGTGAGAATGATAATGACAATGACGGTAATGACGAGAACAAGACTCGGAATAAGAGTAAGAGTAATATACAGAGTAGCCCCTCAAACTCCGACGAAACGTTTGAAACAACAACCCCCTCATCCAGTTTCTTGAGCCCGCATCTTAGTTGTACATACTCCCGGGATCTGGCGATCCCACAGACCACTGAATTATGTAGTCCTCAAGCTGGTTTCGAAATCTTCTTGGTACCAATCGTGATGTAACCCCCTGCCGCAAACCCTTATACAGTGCCAACACAGCTACCACAAGCTTAGGCAGCTCCTTGGCCATGGGTCAGATGTATATACATATGCATATGCATATTATTATTTAGAAGCCGGAGATCTCGCGTCATGGCTGCAGCCGTGATGCAGAGAGCACTCTCCAAAGGGCATCGTGCCCATGGCGTCGCGCGGCTAGCATGGAGTTGCCTTAAGCTGTTTTTGCTGCTCTGGCATACATTTATGCAGCCTGCGAGATATGGATTGCAAGATGCTTGCTATTCTTGAGCCGGCTGTGATTATGGCAACAGCTTCACTGGGTCAGGTTTGCGGTTGCTGGCGATTGCTGCTGGCCGCCGGCGCCACAGTGTCTCGGCTGGGCAAGTGCGCATGGACCCGCAAACACGGCATCACTAGGCCATAGTAAGCCCTGAGGAGGCGCAGTTTGCTTCGCAAAATAGCAAAGAATAAATGCAGCTTGCGAGGTCTTGATGGGCAAGGCCCTGGTTTGGATCCCGGGCCTCGGACAAGTGGCTCGTCGGCAGGGACCAAGCTGGAGTTTCGGGGTTTTGTTTGATCGCTGATCTCGGGGAACCCGACTGCAAGCTCAAGTGAATTCTGGTTGTGAAGCGGTGAAGCGGTGTCGCTTGCTCGGCATGCCTAGGTTTTCACATCCAAAACCGAAAGTTACCGGAACTGCTTATGGTGGGTCCGTATTCTCGAGATAAGATCCCATGCAGGCTTCAAGCATGACCAGCAGAGTGAAGTGTCTGGCACATGCTCTGCAAGGTGGGAAGCCGGTCGCCTGCGCGAGCCCGGCCCACGGTTCCTCGGCCTTCCAGGGACCAGGCGGATCTGTAGAGGGCCCTCAACTTGCATGAAAGACACTTACACCAAGTCGGGTCCATGTACAAGTAAGTGTTCAATTAAAGTCAGTGTGAAGTGCCTGATAGCTTACTCAGCGAAGTGCTTCAGCACATTGCCTGCCCAGAGGTTGATTTGCAGAGAAGACAGCATGATGAAGTCGTTGATGAGAGCATGCAGGATAGCGTCAGGAACGTAAGCGCCTTTGCTGCGGTCGCGACTCTAGATGTGCAGTGGACAAGCCACGAAAGGCAGACACACTGAACGTGTAGCTAAAGTCTCAAAACATGTAATTAAGTCTCATACACAACTCTCTAGACGAACATCGAGTTCAAACTGACCTGCACATGTGGGTTGTACCCAGCTCCGAGGCATTGAAGCAAGCGAGCAGGGAGATGGCAGAGCAGATGGAAGCCTGACTCACCAGAGGGAAAGGCTTCTATCGGGCCAAGGCAGGTCAGAATTTGGATTGCCGCATTTGCCAGCAGCGGTGGGCTGTCACGCATCTGAGGACAGTGAGGCGGATGACTTCTACAGTCGCTTGCAGGGCCATTGGATAGCCATAGGATGCCGTAGGTACCAAAGATTTCGGTGCGCCGACAACTTCTCCCACCACCCGGCAGCCGAGGTCAGGACAATGAGGAGCTCATGGCCATGCTGATGTCTGGGCAAGGAGACGAGGTAGACATTCTGGGGAATGGTAGCCTGGTCAAGCTGCTCAGCTTCGACGTTCAGCCAGAGCTTAGATGGAGGATGTCTTGTGATCCGGCAGCGGAATCAGACATGCCCACCACTAAGTCGCAACCGGTTCGAAAGCGATCCCAGGGGCCCCTACACAGTCTGACACCGAGGAACATCATCTCGCCTGCTCCAGCCTTCAGCCGACGCCCTCAGCTTGGTGATGAGGCGGCACACCCGGGGATTCGGCATAATTGCATGTGAGCACAGGTGAGAGGCCCCTGTGTTCTGTGTAATGTGTAGACCGAGCAATGCAAAGTGAAGACCTCGGTTTGATCTCGGAGCTTCATGACGAGTGTCATACGCGATTCACGCAGTGACTGAATTCCAAGTGCCGCGTGTATGTATGTGTATCGAAGTTAATGTAGTCAAATAGACAGGCAGAAGTCGCTCCCTGCCTCCCCCCTGAGGGTGGGGTGGGTTTGGGTTTGGATTCAAGCAGTGCCTTTCGCGGCAGGGGGTTTGGGTTTGAGTTTGTTCTTTGGGTGCTTCCGCCGTGCAGGTCACGGTGCACTTCATCGGATCCCTCGAGGATGGGACTGAGTCTCGACTGTCTTAATAATACTGTGAGAATCACGTCACGACTGCCGGCAACCAGACACCAACAAATGCAGTCGGAGAGCACTATGGGTTTCACTCTGGCTTAGGTCTTCGATGACACGCGTGCCCGACATGAGCCGTACACGTTCCGAGTCGGCTTGGGCTTCGTCATCGGTGGCTGGGACAAAGGTATTCCGACCATGATGAAGGGTGAGCCACTCGGACTGCTCCCATCCTAACAGTGTGTCAAGGTACTGTGGTAAGTTATCTGTGCGTGCTGCAGCTGAACCGAGATTTCGGAGTTGTTTGCAGGAGGTCGCTCTTTCTGATGGACTCGTCTGTGGCCTATGGAGCACAGGGAGCCGGATGGAAGATACCACCAAACGCGACGGTGCGCTTTGACATCGAGCTTTTGGGCTGGGAAGAGATCGATGACATGGGCCCAGACGATGTAGAGCCGGAGTGGGAGGCTCCACTTGTTGGGCGGGATGATGTGGGGGAGGGTGGAAAGGGTCCAAACGGGAAGTATACATGGGAAAGGAATGGCTTAGAGGTCGTGGTTAAGGCGCAGCTCCCGGACGACACTGTGCCGAAAGACATCAAGGCGGAATTCTTCCCGAAAAGGATCTTCGTCTCTGTGAAGGGGCAAACACTTCTGACCGGGACACCTGGCCTGGACCTGGACTGGGAGGAGTGCTACTGGGCGCCTGGGATGCAGCGTCGAAGAGGTAAGGGAAACCCAAACCCATCGCGCCGAACCACGAACTGAACAGAAGCCAGTTCGAAGAGGTACGGTGGTAACAGTAACCACGGTTGAGAGGGTACAGGGTTCAGTTTTGTTGTTTTATTTTTCAGAGGTTTGCGGGGTCTAGGATGGTTTAGGAGTCAGGATCGAAGGATTTAGGGATGCTGAAAGCACCAAACAGCACTCGCAGCAAACACCTCCAAAAGAACGTTGCAACCAAAGTAGGAGCAGAGACCACTGCCTGCAAACAGGATAGGGTCGAAGAGCAGCAAGAAGCGCATGTTTGCAAACAAAGTAGGGGTAGAAAACACCAAAGACCGTAAGGGTAGAGAGTGCCAAGAGGCACCGCTGCAAACAGAAAGAAGTGCAAATAGCACCAAGGCGCACAGTCTGTAACCAGGATCGGAGTAGAGACCACCAAGAAGCACACGCTGCAAGCACGATGCTGCACGGTAGAGAGCAGGATAGGGGTAGAAAGCACCAAGAACCATTGCCGCAAACAAGACAGGGGTAGAGATCTCCAAGCAGCGTTCGCTGCAAACGGGAAAGGGGTTGGGGTAGAGAACACCAAGAAGCCCTGCAAAACAGGATAGTAGAGAACGCACTAAGACACTAAGAGACATGTTGGAAACAGGATAAGGTGATACAAGGGCAGCGAGCACCAAGAAGCAACAGGAGCCGAGTCCCGTTACAAGCTTGTCGTGGTTTCGGTTTGAAGTGCATTACGTTTCCATGGTCTTTATCACAGGTACCGCTGGCTTAAGGCTTAAGTCACTGTCTTCGGCATGCGGCATTTTTCCAGCTGTCTACCGACACATGTTTGCCTCACTCGGCACCGGCCCAGCTATTGACCCATGAAGCTTCGGCACCTGTAGCTCCAACTGCAGCAACAGCGACGGACAGCAAAGGATATGAGCAGGGAGGAGGAGATCCAGGATGACCCACAAGCCAAGCTTTGGTTGCTGCTGGGTGCCCAGTTGTTGGCCCCTGGACATCTTCTCCTTTGCTGGCCACTCGCATGCTTGATACCTGTCTCATTGGATCAAGACTGGCTGATTCAGGATCCATCTCCGCAAGAAGGATGCAGAGACTCTTGTCCTGAATCTGCTTGGGGCGTGGGGAATCGCTAGCCCATCCCATCCATCTGGCATCGTGAGTTTTGTTTTCGTCTCACCAGCATTATGTTATGTCCCTCCCTCTCTCTCGCTCTCTCCCTCTCTCTCTCTCTCTCTGTCTCTCTCTGTCTCTCTCTGTCTCTCTCTGTCTCTCTCTCTCTCTCTCTCTCTGTCTCTCTCTGTCTCTCTCTGTCTCTCTCTCTCTCTCTCTCCCTCCCCTCCCTCCCTCCCTCCCTCCCTCGCTCGCTCGCTCTCTTTCTCTCTCTCTCTCTCTCTCTCTCTCTCTCTCTCTCTCTCTCTCTCTCTTACTGCAATTACCGCACGGCTTCTGTGAGCAAGGAAGGTGCGCTGGCCAGACTTCCTCCTCCTTGATGAGCTCGAGAGTTGATCAGAAGGCAACATACCCAGGCAGGCTGCATGGACGGCCTTCCTGATGCCTCGGCTCCTGAGTGTCTGTGGCGCATCGGATATCGCCATGCGATATCCCAAGCCGGCATTTACGAGGCTGCTGACGTCCGGCTAGCACAGCTCCATGACTTGCCAGATTGCGGGTGTGAGGGACCATCTCCGCAGGAGATGGAAAAGACGAAAAGATTGAAGCAGCGCAACAGTCACTGAGAGTTGGGTCCACGCAGTCCCACCAAGCGAAGCACTTGCAGCAACAAGGACGCGGACACAGTGGAACGTCGGCAGCTTTCAGCTTTGAAGTGCCAAACATGCGGCCGCGAGCGCTGAGATGTTGTGGCGCCTTCGGTTCCTCCAGAAACGCCAGACCGACTCGTCACCCGGGAGCAGCCGCAAAATGCCAGAACAGCCACATGCAATGTTGGGGATGTGGTATATGGTGCGGTCCCGCATTCATGATAGCTTAGGCTCCCTCAGGCTGCTCTTCATAGCTAGTAGCTGCACAGCTGTCGGCCTCACGAACGAGGTTGCAGACATGGTAACATATTTCTCGTTTCACATCTTAAGCACACACACACACACACAGTGTGCACAGATGAATCGACAGCCTTGCTGAGGAAGCCTGGGCAGTACCAGGATCTGATGATCCTGGGATCCACAGGGACCTCCTCCGATGGGATGTGCAATGCACGGTTTTGCAGCCCTGGGCGTTGCTGTCCTTGAGACTCCGTCGTTCTCCGCACTGCCTGGAGCCACAGACGGGCAACACGGCACTCATGTTAGTGGGCAGGAACAACCAGGCCTACACCTACCTCAACCTCGACTATGGTAGCATGGGCAGAGAGAGAGCCCCGGACCCAGAGCTGTGGCCAAAAATTGGAGAAGTGGAGCTTGAGAAGTGTTCAGTATCTCGTAGTCCTATAGCACTCTAAACCCAAGTCTCGCAACCAGCCCTGCATGCCCTGCAGCCTGCAGCCTGCGGCAGAGAGGATAGCGACTGCTTCGGATTCTCCGGCAACGTGAGCGCCCCCGCCGGCCCGCAGGAGCGAAGGGGGCGCCTTTTAGCCACCAGAGCTCCAGTCATTCATCTTAGCAAGCCTTCGTTGAAGGTGTCAGAAACGAACTGAAACTGAACTAACGATGAGAACGTGTAGAATAACTTGGTTCCCACGGACGTTGCAGCCTTTTGCACCATTCTGTGCTGATCTTCCGTGGCCTTTTTTTGGTCACCGGTGCGATCCAGAAGCAAGACCTTCAGCGACGAATTGATCGCGGATTGTATGCATAGAAACTAGGGAGTGACTGAAGCCGGATGCCAGTGGCGTGCTGTTTGTGAGAGCGCGGCAAGCAGGAGAACGGCAGCTTTGACGAAGTACCATGCTCAGCGGAACTTGTGAGGGCATTAGGGTACGCCAGTGAAACCTGCTGCGTGCATTCTAAGCGGTGGTCTTCAGCATTTACGGCAACAGCCTGAAGAGTCATCGTCCACGACCATCATTGCCTTGGCAGATTCCGGGTCAGCATTGTCAAGAAAGTCGAGTATGAACCCCGCGCACCGTGACAACCATCGGCCGGGTCCATTCCCTGTGGAACAGCGCTTAAACTACACGATGAGCTCAACGTAGATCGAAAATCGCTGCATGACCACACATCTGAGCTCGAGGCAGTCAAGCTTCTACAAGCACGTGGTCGGCCTGATGCACACCCGCCATTTGACAAGCGCTGTGTGGTGCTGGGTTAGGGGCATCCGGGGCTGGGGCAGGTGCTGGTGGTGCTGTTGTGATGCAGCTATAGTGACATGGAGTGGGATAGCAGCAAATGTGGGATTTTGTGCTATACAGAATAGAACACAGTAGCGAAGACCAAATACCGCGGTATCGTAGATCTTTGCAATCTGAAACATGAATCTCAAGACACGGCATCACACGGCGGTGCGTGAATTTTCATGATTAGCATGGGCAAGAAAGAAGCTGGTCAGCCCATCGGGAATGACGTGCAGAGAAGTGTCCCTTGCGGAAATTATTCTTGCATGCATGTGTACATGGGAGTTTCCGAAAATAGGGGGTACCTTATGTCGGCGTCCTTATAATAAGGATCCTACTATTTAGGGTAATATATTGGCGTCCCCTATTTTACGAAACCCCCGTATGGTTATGCGTTCTGTTTTATGTAGCATGTAGCTACTGTATACATACGTGTATATATAGATGCACATGCACATCATGTGGGTGTACGTCTTTGTCTGTGCAGGTGTATGCCGAAAAGCCCTGCAGCCAGAGAGTCAGGATGGTGGTTAGGAGTATTTCTACCGAGCGCCATTAAAGAGCTGCGGAACGTAGCCTTTCGGATTGCGCCGCACAACCAATTTATCCCAGTGCGAAGAAGACTTTGGACTGAAGCATTCTTCCCGTCAGTACGTTCATTTGCTGCTGTTGCTGAAGCTTCGACGAAAATGTCGAACATCACGTTGATTGTCACCACCTTTGGACCTTGAGTCCTCAATGTCCCGCGCCAGATAGACTTGGTGGCGAGCTTTGGCAGCGATGCCAAAAATCGTTCCTGGGCTGCCTTGGGCCTTGGGCTTTCGACTTTGCCAGTTATTGTCAGTGGTTCTTCTCGAATGCAGTTTAGAGCCGGCGAGGGTTCAGGGAGTGTCAAGACCAGAAAGGGTCCGAAGGTCGAGGGTGAGCCACTCCTATGGAATCGTTCGCGAATGTGCATCGCGATGTGTGTGTGTGTGTGTGTGTGTGTGCGTGTGTGTGTGTGTCTGTCTGTGTGCTGTTTGAGTTTGTTGTTGACGGGAAGATGTTTCGTCCACATTCTCCACGATTCGAGCATCCCTCGCGTCGGAAGGGTTGTGGCTGGACAAAGTTGTCCAGCTCCGAAGAAGTGGCACATTCGCTTCCCATTCCAAGCTACTCTTGCTGGAGGATACCACTACACCATGGTTCTGGACTCGGCTGCGGGCTCAGTTTGTGTTCCCCAAGGGGACCGTATGGCGGCAAGCCACAGATCGGATGTCTCGTAGAAGAGCGGCTTCGACTGCTCGAACCGTCAAGCTAGAAATCGCGACAACAATCCCGAGACCGTATAAACACTCTTCTTTAGGACACGATCTGCCCCGCCGGCAGCATCCGGCAGCTCATCGAATGCGCCGAGCATCCGGCCAACAGGCCCGGCGCGGTCCGGGCGAAGATGTGAAGAGCAAAACGGCGCAACGACCGAGGACGATCTGGAATCTAGACTCTAGACTATCTAAATTCAGGGAGGAAGAAGAAGCAGAAACACATCTCATCGGGGCCGGTTACTTGTGCAGGGCCTTCGGCATTGTGAATGCCAATCTCGCCGTGGACTACACCAGCTCGGACTCTGCCGGGATCCTGGCGGCCTCGTCGAAGCATTCACCCGGCTCCCAAGTGTCGCCCTGGCAGCTTCGGCGGTCGCCAGACTGAGGACTGCACCTGGCACATGTGGCGAAACGCCCTCATGGAGGCGAGGAAGCGCTTTTTAATGCCGAGATCGCAAATTCGAAGCTCCTCCAGAGAACTGTCAGGTCTCCACCGTCAACTTAGTTAGAGGGCAGCCGGTGCCTCAGAACTGTCATGGACCATGGCTGAGGACCCAGACGATCCTACAGGGCGTTGTTACCGTGATCTGCACCTGCAGACTAGACATCAGCAGGCACACCCCAACAGGCAATACTCTAGTCTGCTGTAGTCTACCAGCCAGTATACGATCGTATAATTTCTTTAACTCTTAAACACTACCCCATAGCATGCTGACTAGAGTCTAGTGACTCTAGTGGAGTATATTCCACTATGCCATGACCTGTTCCAGCTTTGGTCGGGCTTTGTGGGGAGGTGGATCATGAGCTGCACGTGATGTTATTGAGTCTCCATGACATCAGCGACTTTTCCCGCCCTCTCACAGCCCCAAACTGCCAGGTTCTGGATATTCAACCGAACGGGCTTCTATGGGAAGGCGTGAGAAGTGGAGTTCAGAGGCCGTGTGTGCAATTCGTTCTCTGCACAGGGTTTGGTGCGCAACTCCATGTACATCTCGAGACTCATCGGGATGTTGGGCCCTAAGCGAGCAGGGACAACCGAGAGCTGGCAGAGTGGAGTTCACTTCGGGATTGTCGAAGTTGAACGGCTTTGAAAGCAAGTGAAAGCAACAACTCATTGTACGAGACGTTTCGATAGTCGTGCCGGACAAGCTCAAGCATGTCTTAGGTTCGTAACTAGTTCCAGAACTATATTTGTCGAAGTGGAATACTGATAGCTAGTACTATCTTTGGCAGAGTTACGTTGTCGCTTTCAGCATCTGCCCTTCATGCAATTAGGCCGGGGCGGCTTGTGGAAGCCTTGCCAATTGATATTCTCAGCCACGACACAGCCGGCTTCTCAGCATTTGTACTATCGACTCCCACGCTCCAAACGCAAAAGTGATGCAGACGCCGAGGTAGAAGCCAAGCTGCTTCAGCCAGCGGTGGATGTCGGGGTCACGCTCTACGAGGCCGTCTTTGGGCATTATATCATTAGGCTCCAGAAGTTTTGAACACTCGCTGTCAGGATGTGGCGCGCAATCCCATCTCGGCACTTTCGCAGTCGACCAGATGGATGTTAGGTGAGGCCTGGCCCCTGCGGGGATGGGTGGAGTCCGGCCAGATGCGCTCCCGAGCAAGATGGCATGAGTGAGTATTCGGGTGCGACCGGGGGCCATAGAAGTTTTGTGTGAACGCATAGCACAGCAGCGGACTCTCCGACATTCTCCAACATTTGAACGACGTCGGCAAATCTCAGTGGTACCCGTACAATGCCGAACGGCTCTCCATCTAGCATTCCGCATCGTTCCGCAGGTCCGCAACGCCTGCTACCATCCTGATGGATCATACCGTGGAATCATTTCGCCACATGGCCGCACAGAGGCGCCAAGATCATTCCGTGTAGCCCGGACCTGACATTGACATCCGTCACGATTCAGACCCACTGCAGGGCCTGCAGGTTTGGAGTTTACGGCTCAGCAATAGATTGCATGCTTTCGAAGCGTTTGAGGTCACTGACGAATATGTGCGCCGTGGGAAGTGCAGCTGAGCCGGAGGAGCTTCCAACAGTCGATCTGATGATCACAGGCCAGATTCTGCCAATCGACAGCTGAAGAGTACCCTCTCCAGGTACGCTTGGCTGGTGGAATGCAAGCCGAGGCTTGGTTATGTCAACTGCAGAGAGCCTCATCTCCGAAAAATGTTGCAAAAAAGTGCTCACAGCTTTCCTGAATCCTTCAGCCGGAGGCAGAAGGTCTACGTGCGCTGGCGGGATGTCCCGTGCTCTGTGGCTGCGGAGTACCTCTCGCACACTGGCTTTAGGTGCTGCTGCCGCTCGTTGTGGGTCTGTAGACGAGGTTGCTGATGCTGCGACTGTGTGGCTTCGACAGTTGGGGTACAGCCATCTTGGGATGATTTAAGCCTCGCCGGGGCAAGCCAGACACTTTCCGACCTTCCTGTCATTAAGGGTCTGTTTGGTAACTGACCTGCATCGCTGCATTAGTACAACTCCGGAACTTGTGCCACAGTGCAGCTTGCTGCGTGCTCCATCGCAGGCTCTTCCATGCGGGCCCCGGAATCCTGCTGGTCAACATTGCCCCATACTCGGCTCGATACAGAAGCTGCGCTTGATTTTGTCTGGCTTGACTTGGTGATAGAACCGGAAAGCCGGTTGGTCATAAGCACAGGACCAGAACGGGAAGCTTGCATGAACCTGTATGCTATGGAAGCGACGCCACTGAGAAACTGCCGTTAGCTTGAGGCCACCTCCCTGCTAGCGGAGCAGAAGTGGCTCCTTGAGCTGCAAGTGCTTCCGGCCAAGTTCTCAGAGCCCTTTTTCGCGAGTGGCACGGTGTTTCCGTCTCTTAGACAGACGTCCTGAAAGCCATGCGAAGATTCCAAGAATTGCCCAATCCATGACCTTGGAAAATTGAAAGTGCCGTGCAGGTGGTGGGGATGTCTGCATTCCTCTTCACTGCCAGGGGCCCAGAAGCAGCTTGGTGTTTGCTGCAGCCAGTCCTTCCTGCCACGTCCAAAGCCCGAGGTGATTGCTCTGTTTATCATCCCCAAGGGCTTCCTGATGCTGGACAAGCCCCATGGCCGTACAGGATGATTGTGCGAGGGTGTTCTTCATAGCTCGGCTTTTGCGCTCAGGCTGCCATCCCTGAACCTGGGCAAATTCCTGCTCTGCTCGACGAAGGCCTCAGCAGAGCTGCAGACTCGAAGGATCACGGGTCGTGCAGTGTACATGTGATTTTCATGAATCGAAGCTCAAGAAGCGACGCCTTGTCCAGATCAGAGCAGTTCTGAAATTCGACACCTGGTCGTGCCGCTCACGGAAGGCGTCGAAGATCGGTGATGGTATGTTCTCCAGCGAGGACGAGGCTCTTTGTCCCACTGCTCATAAGTCTCCGGGTCGCAGGCGAACGGGTGGCAGGGCTTGGTACGAATCGAGACCTTCGCCTCAGTTCGGTAGTACGAGGGGAGGGTTTAACTCGCATCGCGTTGCGCAAATACACATCTTTCGGCGACCACCTTGCGCTTAAGCAATTTCGGAGCCCGGCTTAGCATACATCCAAACATCTGCCGTGATGGCCCTACCAGAACCCTGGTAGACCCTTTCAGAGGCCCTCGGCTCTTTTGGAGGCCTAAACTGCAGAGGCTCCTCGTTTTGGCAGCTAATGATGCCTGAGGTTTTGCATCCAAAAAGCCGTTCCGCTTCCTAAGGGCCGCGTTTTGCCCCTTGGCCCCGGGATGGGAATTCCCATCCAGACGGGCGATCAAAAGAGCCTCAAGAGTGATCCATGCACCCCTGGGCCATGAAATGCAGAGCTGAATAGGTTTTCCAGGCAAATACAGAATTGAATAGGTTTTCTACCATTTCACTGCGTCTAGATTCTAGATGGCGTTTGACGAGCTTGTGGTGTATGTTTGGTGACTCTGTTGCAAGATATGATAGATGCAGCTGCAGTAGTGCAACAACAGAAACCAGCGTCACCTTCGTGATTCGCTACTAAAACGCGTCAATGCCGCATCAAAATGGCAGCAGTCCGTGCCGAGAACACTGGTCCGCGAGGTTTCGTTGGGTTTCCTTAAGTTGGCAACAACCAACGAAGTCCAGCATCACCTTCGGGATTAAGGTTGGTGTGATGTGTAATTCGGGCACTGATGTGTAAATTTCCTGAAATCAGCGTCTACATGGGGTGATGCATATTTCTGCGCCCTGATGTGTGTTAAAACCCCCCCGCTCGTATCTGATTCATGATTCATGATTGACACTCGCTACAGGATGAGCCTTCCACAGCTGGGCTTACCACCAGCAACGCACTCGACATGCCTCTTCTTGGGGGGAGCTGGCAGATTCCAGTGCATCCAAGTGGAGCTTGTGCCTGTTTGCCCAGGTGCAAATCCTCGAACGTTCGCGCTGCGCTCCGAGGAGGACATTCCACGGTCAATTTGCAGCCGTTCGACCTTCGAAGCCGCGCCAAGAAAGTGCATGCAACTGTGCCAATAACTGACCACTACCACTACGACGGCAACGACGACCACGACTGCTACCACTGTCACTACCCTGCTCCTGCTGCTGCTGCTGCTGCTGCTGCCATTACTACTACCATCAGCCACCACCACCACCACCACCACCACCACCACCACCACCACCACCACCACCACCACCACCACCACCACCACCACCACCACCACCACCAACACGGCTTCTACCAGATTCTATAGTGTTGCTATAGTGTCCACCGTCAAACTTACTTAGACGACAACGACGCCACGTGATTCCGAATGCTGACAGAATGCTGACTGTTGATTTGCTTCCTTGCTTAACACCCCGTCCCTGGACTGCCCGCAAACTCTCATTCGCTTCTGCGCCATCAACTGGAGCCTCCGCGAGGACTCCGATGCCGACTCCGAAATGGAGGCGGAGGAGGCCCTGTGGGCTTTGTTGAGGCTCCAGGGGCAGCTCCGACACCAGTCGTGGCGGGGCTCGGTTGTGTCCAGAGTCCAGACCAGTTGCATGTCATTTATCAGGTGCATATACAGATTATATACACTGTACACCTGTATCAGTCTTCAGTCTTCTTGCGCACTTCGGCCTTCCAGGAGAAGCTCGGCAGATGTTCTGTGCTCCTGAGGCTGGACGACTTCCCCAGCCGAGCCGGATTCTGCAAACGTCTGCCCTATGCCTAAGGCAGATGGCTCTCGCCATCGTCGAAATCTTGCTGTCGATCTTGCTCTTCAGCCGGCAGCCTACCATCGAAAGGCAAGACGAGGCAAAGACTCCTTATCACTCATGATGGAACGGAGTGGAGTAGTGGGGGAGTTACAAGCATCCCGCGCAGACCTAGATGATAAAGTCCTGTGACCGTAACCCCCTTACCGGAACGTTTCGGAAGCTTTTGCCCAGGCCCAGAGCTCATCATCGGAGTCGTGCGCCTCGTTCGTGGCTCCTGGGCCCAGGCAGTAGTCGGAGTGGGCTTACGAGGAGCGTTTTCGAGAAGAATAGACTGGAAAGAGCGGCATCCAGCTCGGGCCTTGAGAAGGCGTTCTCAGCAGCATGGCAGGCGCATGCAGGCGCTAAAGTTCGGGTAAAAAGATGTTAGGGCCTTTGAGCTCGAGACTGCCATAGACTGCAAAGGCGAACCCCAAAAGGTTCCAAAATGTCCACTTCCAAACCCAAAGCCATGGCTCCAGCGTGTTCACTACTTGCGGGAGGTGACTGGAACGCAGAACTGGCAGCCGCAGGACAAGCCTGGCAGCGAGCAGCCTTCAAAAGCAGCAGTATTGCCGTGTGCCGTTGGTTTTGTTCGTGCTTCAATTTCGTGCTTCTGATACTTCAAATACTTAGAAGTTTAGAGTAATTGCGACTGGCATGCAGCTTGCTGCTTTTCCTGAGTATCAGTATTATTGTAGTTATGATTCTCTCTTCGGGCGCTCCACCTCATCCTCTTCAACGACAGATGATTTCGAGCACACGCTCTGCCTGCAAGGATGCTGTGGAGAAAGAAGTCCAGCAGAATTTGAGCTTCTTCTACGTTTTCAAGGTCGAACATGTGAGATCCAGGTCTATTGAAGCTGTAGACTGGACCAAGAAGCGCCTCCCTCATGCCGAACAGATGCTCACGACTGGAGCCTCGGAGAGCCGTTGTTGTGCAGAAAACGTGGCTCGTCTTCGCCTGCGGCGTGGCATACCTGGTATACGTTCGCATCTCAAAAGGGGGCTGCAGCTTTAATCATGACTAGGGATTTAGATGAAGGCAACTTTCTCATGTGTCGACGCCGTTCTTGGCAAAGTTAGGAGTTTTTCCGTGAGACAGGAAGGTGTTAGACTCGAGATCTGTGGTGCCCCAAACACTGCAGACAAAAGCATGCCCCATGCGACGCGCTGTTTGAGGCGATTATCTTTGGCATACGCGATGCTTTGGCACGCACCTTGGGAACATTGCCACTTCCAACAACCGCTTTGAGCGCAAACGTGCATTCTTATCCGTGCATCAGGTGGGGTAGGCATCAGACCCATTGAATGCAGTTGCTGACTCCTATGCTCAGGTCTTCCTCCTCATCATCTCGTGGGTGGGCTATCCGTTCACAACATACGCGGGGAGCTCAACTCGAAGAGATGACTGTAATAGTCCCCACTTCATACTTCGAGCCCCCTTCGAGCTTCCTTTGCCCTCCTCCGTAATGAGGGTCACCACTTACTAGCAGTTATTGACCACATTGACAGTAGAACCAAAGGCGGTTCTGTCACGTGAGAGCAGAATTGGAGCTTTGCGGCTTGCGGCGGCCGATAATATTCTGCAGGTCAGGGAAGGGGGAGGGTGCGTCCTGAGTCGTCCTGAGTAAGCTCCAGGATTTCTTGTTTTGTTTTGTTTTGTGTAAGGAGTGAAATTTCTGGAATTGAGATCAAATTGCCAAGCAACACCAGCTGCTCCAATCGAGATTAGCGGTAATAGTAGCAACAGTAAACCAACACTAGCAGCAAGAACAATAGTGATACTGGCAACAGTGCTGATTGTAAGCGGCAGTAAGCGGTATCAGGATGAGTAACAGGAAGAGAGATCAGGAGTAGCGAACTAGCGACCGCTGAGTATTTACTATGGCGCATGTCGGATTATCGCCTTGCTCGGAACAGCCCTTGTGTAAGTGTGGGAGTGTCCAGTTGACTGCTGTTGACTCCTGATCGCGGTTGCCCAGATGTCCAACCAGAAACCACTACGATAACCGTTAACATTTTTGAAGCATGCTAGTTTTATCAGAACGGCAAGCGTCCAACTCCTCGCCCAGTGGATGTGCATGCCTGTCCAAGACATGTGGCGAAGGCCAGCGACTTACCATTTGAATCTCTTGCCTGAGCAAGATTCGATTTCAGCAACCGTGTGCTTTTGGTTGATCTTCAAGCTGGAGATATAAAATAATAGTAATAGTCAGAATCGCAACAATAGTATAATGATAGAAATACGAGGAATAATGATTATATTTATAGCTACTGCCGCAGTTCGCAGTACTCGCAATAGAGCTCTGATGAGCAAAAGATGTGGCGAGGAACCCCTTGATTTGCCGCAAGCTCAGGTCCTTCCTGTGGAAGTGGGTAATGGAAGTGAAGAGGAACCAAGGCTAAGCTGGCCCTGTCCCATTTCTTTTGGGTTCTGCTCATGTCCATGCCTTATCACACCCCCATATCGCCTGAATGCGCCGAACCGAAGCTTGTTTGTTCGAGCTGCTGGTCCTAACCTTACAAAGATGGCTGCTTCGTAGTTTAGCACCTGAGGCGATACATGAATGCTAGGTCTGCAGGACAGATAGAGCATCGTGATCAGAACTTTTTGTTTTCCATCAGACTGGATCGGTATCCACGGCGCAGAAGCTTCCCTGTGGCATGCCGTCCCGTCGCTGAATTTTAAATGTGCTATGCAGTGCCACGAAACGACCAAAAGTCAAAACTGACACTATTGCTCTTCATGGGCTTTGTTTGGCACAGGGTTAAAATGCCAACGTGTCAGCTCCACGTGCTCCGCTCCTTTGCTTGAGCAGTGTACTGGTGTGTTTTGCGCGACTTGGTGCCACGCAAAGGTTGTGGACCACGGTCATTGCTTAATGTCTCAAAACTGCGATATTTGCCAAAATGGCCGCACCCGCATTAGGCCCACTGCCGGTGTGACTACGCAGGTTGACTCCTGGACTTTTCTTTCGCAGGATCGTTCTGGGCAGCCTTGTTTTTTGCCTGCTGAAGCTTTTGGCAAAGATTCAAGCAGCTTTCCGTTCAGGGGACGCTGTCTATCATGCTCCTGCAAACACAGCCTCGACACTGAGTGAGCATTGTGTTTGGACTGCGCCCTGGATCTGCCCGAAGCTGACATGAGTCGGTATGTGACATAAGAAACTACGAAATTGCCCGGGGCAAAGACTCACCATCGGACGCCTCCCATGACCCCGAGACCGGTCTCTGTAACAGGCCGCAACAGCCCTGATTAGAACAGATTACAACATTACTGCGTCTCCACCTGCCGTGGATGTACAGCGCTTCCCAGCCTCGGAGTGGCTGCGAGCTGATGCCATGAGCTCTGCTCTCGTGCGGCTGCGGCTGAACCGCCTGGCAAGGCTTGGGATTGTGGGGCCTAGACGCGAATCTAAAGGGAACGTCGGATACGCATGAACTACAATAAAGCCAAGCCCATTACGGAGGACGTTGCCTTCATGGCAAACCTTGTGCTCTGAAAGATGGCGCAAGTATGCAAGCGCTGTAACGAACGGCATGTACGCTTCTGGAGTTGAAGAGTCAAACACAGCGCTTCATGTTTCATGTGAGTTCTTGAACCCTTGTGGGTGGTAAGATGAAGGCAGCTGCGCCACCGTAAATGCATCAATTGCGCTGCCTGCGCTCGGCAACTGAAGCTACCTTAGAACTGCCAGTGGAGGTTGTCAATATGTCAACCACTGATCGAAGCACAGAACTGTTATGTTGGTATTCATGGTTGCATGATTCGTCAATCAGTTCGAAGCTCTCTACAACTTTTACAGCCCCGTGAGCTTATGGAATCATGGGCGACGAGGCCTGCGACTCTACTTGCCTTGCGAAGATTTTCTGCCGCGCCTTCACCGGGGGAACTGGAGAGGCGGGGCTGCAGTTTGTGTTGCACTGGATTGAGGCAGGCTAATATTTCAGACCCCATATGATGCAGTTTGCCATCTGAAGACTTTGAAGAAGACGCGACACTCAAAAAGTCTATATGGCGAGCCTCCATCTGTGACAGGACAAGGAAAAGCACGGGATGGTGGAGCACGTTCGTGCGGCTGTCATACAAGTGGCTCCTGGACTGAATAGTGGAGCCTCCTGCTTTCCAGCACATGTCGTAGATGCAGCTTGTCGACCGGAAGTGTCAGTGTCGACCGGCTTGGCTGTTGCCACAGCTTCGTCTCATCTCAGGCTAGGCCCCTCGCTCTTTGATAAGAAGGCCCGGAAATGGTGCACGGTTTAATCTCCAGAGTGGTTCTGCTATCGAGAACGGTTTCCGCGACATGCGGTTCATTTCGACCGATGTCGATCGCTTCAGTCTAAATGTTGGGCGAAAGCATCCGGAACAACATGCTGTCTAGCGTCCCCAAGTTCTTTCCAGTTTAGGACAGGCTGCGTGGTTCGCAGTCCGACTTCACCTTGCAACAGGTGTTCGAAAAGCCTGGGCCAGGGAAGATCAGTGCGGACAATTCAGATCTTAAGGGTCACCGATGGCTGAAGCCCGCAACCCTGGAACTCCCATCTTCTAAGCCTTTTCTCTGATCAACCAGGCTGTGCATGTTCATGTCAGAATCTTCGAAGCACTTTGAGGGCTCGGGCTGTGAGGCAGACATCTGCAACTGCGGAGGAGACTTCGGAGTGCCGATCCCAAGGCAGCGTTGTAATTGATGTATGAACTGGACGATGTTGCGATGAAAGATCTTCCTGGTCTTGTGCTGCATTTTATACCATAGCACCTACACGACACCACCAAAGTCACCACCACCACAACCACCACCACCATCACTGACAACGACAGCGACCACAGTGGCGACGACGACAACCACGACAACAACTGCAGAAGCAGCACCACCACCACCACCACCACCAACACCAACAACAGTAATAACAACAACATCAAAAACGACAGCATCATCATCAACAATTCATTGGACGCTGAGCGAACGGGCTCTGCTCATAGTTGTATCGGCCCTGGCACCAGACTGTACAAAGGCGAGCATGTCAAGAAAGCTAAGGAAAGCCAGTCGCAGTTGCTGATCCCTCATAAAGAAGAACAAGGCAAGTATAGAAACTAGCATAGAAAAGAAGGACCTCAGCCTGCCTTCAGTAACACAACACAGAACCCATCTCCGTTGAATGAGGAAAGCTCTAGCGGAAGCCGCGCCGTGAAGTGTGGACGTCTAAGCCAAGCATTGGCACCTAGCTCATCATCAACAACAACATCAACACCAACAACAGCAACAGCAACAACAACAACCAACAGCCAACATCCACCAACAGCAGCAGCAGCAGTAACAGCAACCACAGCAGCACCACCGCCAACAACACCACGTACACCACCACCACCCACCACCCACCACCCACCACCCACCACCCACCACCCACCACCCACCACCCACCACCCACCACCCACCACCCACCACCCACCACCCACCACCCACCACCCACCACCCACCACCCACCAGCAGCAGCAGCACTAGCACCAGCGCCACCACCACACTCCCCACCACCACCCCCACCAGCACCAGCGCCATCACCAGCACCAGTACCACCAGCAGCACCACCAGCAGCAGCACCAGCAGCAGCACCAGCAGCACCACCACCAGCAGCACCACTAGCACACTACCACCACCAGCATGACCACCAACAGCACCACCACCAGCACCACCACCACCAACAGCAACAAGGCACAAACAACAACTGCACCACCTTAAACTGATGTGTGTTTATAGTTGCTTTTATTCGGAATTTGAAAGGTTTTGATAGGGTGTTTGTGGGATGTTCCTTCACAGCCCCAGTGCACCTCTTCAACATCCCGTGAAAACTCTTCAAATTCGGCATCCCATTAAACCACCTCCAAACCCAATCAAAACCATTCAAGATTCAATGAGCACCCTTCAAAATCCGTTTAAACCATGCAAGATCCCATCCAAACTCTTCAACTTCCTATGAGAAGCATTTCGCAACTCCATGAATACGGACGGACCCATGAACATCGAGGGACAACCCTTCACAATGAAATGCCATTGAACACCGACAGAAGCCCATGAACACTCTTCAAAATCTCCGAAAACGTGCCAAAATCCGAACACTCACACTCCCATGAAACCTATCCGAAATCTTATGAGCGCCCCTTCTGAATCCGATGCGGAACCGACTAAATCACTCAAAGTCCCATCCACGTCTAAAAACCTGCTAAAACCTATAGAACCCTAGCTCCTAAAACGCGATCAGACCCTTCTAATGCCGAATAAGACCCTTCAACAGCCTTTTGCCACCCTTCTAGAGCCCGTCCTAACTCTTCTGATGACGAGAAATAGCAGAGAACAAGTACTTCAACAGCCACAATAAATCATGCGTGTTGCATCGAATCTAGTAGAATCTAGCGTCGTTTCTTGCCGTGAGAGTAATTATGTACGTGTGGCACGGCACAAGTTTGAAACGGCTCCAAGTACAAAGCATGCCTTTTCGAACAGGGCAGAGCTCCTTCAGCGAGACAACATGGAGAAAGGCAGCCGCGAGTCCGGGCCCTGGGTCATGTTTGGAGTTAGGAGAGCGGGCTTTGGAGAGCCAGCATCTGTCGTTCGTGTGCTCGCCTGAACTGCTGTATGAAGTCCCGACTTGATGTTCGCAAGCGCCATTCGTTTTTTGTCATGGATGCCTCAAAGAGCCGACGGTGGAAAGGCTAGGTTGGCGTGCGAGTACATACGCTAGAGATCGAAAGATGATCACACTTGGATGAGAGGTGTTGCTACTTGTAGCTTCCAACCCGAGGGAGCGGATGCAGCTTTACGGTGGCGCCCTCTACTGGCACCTGGCCACCACACGCACTGAAAAATACAAGGAGCGGCTGCAAATATTGCAATTGCCACGAATTCACCCGCCGTCGTTTGGATGCCACCGCGATGTACTGAGATTTTGGTGCATGTGGTGCGGGGACGTGACGAGGATGCGCAGCCAGACATGCTGCGCGACAAGGACGTCTTGGAGGTCGTGTGCTTCTGTGTGGACAAAAGTCGAATGTCAAGATACCCGTGTTCGTGCTCGTGCGTGTTGTCGCAGTCAGCTCTGTCTGTTTACAGAACGCCCCGTTTTGCAGCATGGCCGTCTGTTCCTTGCTACAGGTGGCTTGCATGCGTGGTGGAGGCACAGCCGACCGACGTGAAACATGAGGTTACTGTCATGATATTCACGTAATACGCATACGCACGAGCTACGACGTTTGTTGCACATGTTGGTTGCACTGCCATGAGGTCGTTCTGTTTTCTTCTTTGGTTGTGGGTCTCTTTTCTTCGCCGTAGTGCATTTGACACATCTTCTCAGCATTTTGGCAGGAAAACGTCGAACTTCGTTTGCCACGTTTCAATACTGGTTCTGGCTGCTGCTCCACAACCAATAGCCAATAACAGAAAGACGAAGTACGTTAGCTGGAACAACATGTTTAAGACCGGTGAGCAGATTTACGGCCAAAGTGTGTCGATCACAAACCTCTTCGCGACGTCTCCGCAGCCTGATCGGTTCGACTCAATCATGTCCGTTATCGTCTCATTCGCGCCCTCGTTGCTCCTCCCTATGCTGCTGTCCGCCCACCAGCATCACCGAGCAGCGCTTTCCGACATGTTTAGCGTCGGGTATGGGGTTGCACAGGACAACGCTTACTGTTACTAACTGTCACCATTAAAACAGCCTGGATATCCTCTCTGTCAAAGGAAGCAACCTCTGCTGCTCATGTCTCTATAAGTTTGCATGAGAACTTGGTTTCTGCGTGGCTCAACGAGGAAACTGTATTTTCTGTCGAAGTGTTGCTCTACGAGATACGACAAGCCTTGCAGGAGACCAGGGGAGCCAGGGTAACCCCCAAACAAGGGTCAAGAAAAGTGCACCCTCCGTTCTTGAGCTGTCAGGGGCGAGATATCTTTCCGAGATCATCGGCCCGAAAAGGCTGGTCTGTCACGGTAGACTTGAAGAGAAAGCAGAACTCAACAAAATGATCCCCGACCATGGCCTCAGCATCCGCAGTACCCGAACAGGTCTAGACACGCCTGCTTCGGCCCTCTCTTTAAGCCTTTGCAAAAAGCCGGAAGGGTCTGTTCAGGAATCTTGTTGAATGGAGGGCACCGTCTTGATGATCTCTGTTTTTTCATGCTCACAAGTGCCGTTGTACGATTGAATAAAATGAAGCCTGACCAGTCATGACCAAAGGACTATACATGAAGCTTGACAGTCATGACTCAGGGACACAGCAGCCGTGCGCAGGTACTTGGCCGTAGACCACGTGCCGGAACACATCGAGCAGTGTAGGCACGGCGGGCACCAATCTTTGCTGAACGGATCTGAACGGACAGCTGGGAATTTAGAAGCTGGGACTTCGCTGGAAACCAACTATGTCTACAAGCCTGCAATAAGAATGCCCAGGCTCAGAGCTGAAATAATTGACCGGAAAAGGGTCTTGGAAGATGTTCGGAATCGGAGCAATCTCAGGCGGAAGTTCGGCGAATGGCCCGGCCTAGAGTTCGAGGTGTCGCCGTCTGCACTTGCTCCAGTGGACCCGATTCCTTCAAGTCTTCAAGTCCACCGTAGCATCATGTCGTTTGTGAGGTTATGGATGCTCACGAGCTGGCCTCCCTCCAAGACTGCGAATGCTTCTGAGTTTAGCCCTCTTGGCTTAGTTACTGTCGCCGGGCAATCGCGGAGGCAGAAAAACTGCCCGCAGATTCCTTCGACTTCGTGATTTGCATCCAGGCATGGACTGCTATTGTCCAGTTTTCCCATGCGGTTGTTCTTGGCATGTCTTCACTTCTTGATGCGTTGACATCGTCGACTACACGACTACACGAAGTGCTCTCGTGACGCGCACCTGCCAGGCTGCCGCCTCCTTCGAGCGAATCGAAGGGTTTGTTGAGGGCGTGGGGCACGTCTTGCGAAAAGGCAGGACATTGGCCCCAAGCTTCGAAGAACCCATGGGCAGTAAAGCTTTCATCACCACGCTCGATCTGCAGTGACGTCATAAGCGTCCCGCTCGTCCAGTGCGGCTGTGTGCCCATGGCACGGAGAGGTGGAAGCCTCCTCCTCGCAGACGCACTGACGAGAAGTGCCAACACCAAGCTTTTGGACTCCTTGGAGGTGCGAGGGGTGGCGCGAGAGGAGGTTTAAGGCAGAGTGTGCTGCAGAGCTCATATACTGCACCTGGCACGGGCAAAAACAAGCACACGGTTCTTGTCCTCAGGATCATGGCTTCGATGTTGAGCTGTCGATGGACATCAGCCGCCATGTGCGCCACATGATGACAAGCGAAACCCGAAGTATGCTGTCCCAATTGCTGTTAGTGAGACAGCTGTAGAGCCGGCAGATGGTTTGCATGCATGCGGAAGTCTGATTTTTTGGACTTGGTCGAAGAAAGTCTCGCGCAATGGCGCAATGCCGAAGGTTCATGCGGTGGGTGTTTGCGCAGTGCCGAAGGGGCTCTCCTATGTGCCTTGCCTTGACTGCTGCCACTTGTTTCGGAGTTGTGTCCGCAGCGCCAGTATAAGCCTTGGTCGCAGATTTTGGTGACTGTAGCCGCGTGCTCTTTGTCTGCTCTGCATCTTCTCAGCACGAGACTTGTTCTGCTAATGTGCCGAGGTGCACGTAGTGGCTCGCAAGGACAGGGCAGCCGTTTGTGTACTTTCTGCAAGTGTAGGCACTGTAGGCGAAGGCATGTTTCGACTGCCAGGAATAAGCAGCTCTGGATAGCTCTGGCCCGCAGCGTGCCTCGCGCGGGAAAGAAAAAGTCCTTGTAAAGCAGTGCCCCCCCCGCGTTGTTCAACGAGTCATAAGACCTATGAGGTACCCAGCAGTAGCACTTGATCACTCCATTCATTCTGGGGATGTCTGTTGATGCCTCCGAATCTAACCGGGTGAGGAAGTAATGCACTGCTTCATTGCTTCGTGTATCTGAATGTCCCGCCGCGCAGCAGGGCGCCGCCCGGCAACTTCCCGATTATGCTGCCCGAATTCCGAATAAGATGTCCAGAAGGGCCCGGCCGTGCAAGTCGGACTCTGGTTGTGCATGGGCTGTATAAACGTTGAGCTCGTGCGGAGTCTCCTGTGAATTGGTACTCCTAGTGACCTCGTGATCTAACGCTGTCCGCTGCACTTGCCGCAGTGACAAGCGGTTACCTTGCCGACCGTCGCTCCTCCACTGGTTTCGACCTCCACGTTTCGCCACCGAACTTGAGCTCCGCAGTGCGAAACATAGCGACTGCCGCCGGGTTCAAAAAGCTCCGATGGTACACCTGTTGCAGTCGTGGCAGCTTGTGGCAGTAATGCTTACTGCTGAGGGCGCGAGTGCCACGTTTCCCAAATTAACGGGAAATGCCTCGCAGGAGACAGTGTCGTCGCATGCGCTTCCGCCTTCCGGCGAAACCACACGACCGTCAGATCATTCAGCATTCAGATCAGGCACCGCTGCTTGCAACGCAATCTGGGCCGGTGCAGGCTTGCAGCGCTTACCATTAGGCGAGTTGTGCAGCGACACATCCACACACGACATGTGCCACGCATCGAGGTTGTCGAGCGCATGTTTCGTAATGTTTGAACTTATAGCTTCAACAAAGCGCACCCGTTCCAAGCAGTGCAGCTAGCTCTTTCGCCTGCTCTCACGGCACAATCCACGGCTGCTCCAGCGAGCTTCCGCGATCGTCGCTGCCGAGCTTAGTGAGTATGTCGGCAGGCGTTCGATGCTGTCCGTGCTGCACTTTTGGCCACTTCGTCAAAGCGGCGGCAACGTTGCATGTTGGGGACCAGCGGGAGTGTGGTGTGCATTGGGCACGTCGAAGTCCCGGAAGACGACTTGGAGCTGGCATCTCCGCCACTCTGGAACAACAGTGCTTGAGGCTCTGAGATGCAGTAAAGGTCCCCGAAAATCATCTCGAACACACACTTGCCCACAGCGACTCCGGCACTTCGACGCTTTGGACAGTGATTGAACGCTGGGTCTTATTCGATGGATCTTTACATTTTCTTTGCAACTCAATTTCTTGCACCTGTGTTTTGGTAATGATAATGGTGAGGCTGCCAAAACCAAACATGACCATCGGTGTGATGATTGCAATGAACAGTAATTAAATTGCATGTTTTGCTTTCTGAACCGGTGGGTCGGGCCACCTGGTGGACTTGTGTCGTCATTGTTACCAAGCCATCGATGGATCAAAGCAATGGCAAGGGGAACTTCTTTATCATGCACAGCTTGCTCGTGTAAAGATGATGTGGAACGCAAAGCTTTGCTGGTTCTGCAAGTGGCCACGAGCTTCACGGCATGTTTCTCCGCAACGAAAATCAGAATAATCAAAGTTTGACATTTTCGCATGTATAGTGTATGGTGTCTAGCTGTTCAGTTCATTTTCCTGAGCTCTACTTCGGGCATAAGGCTTGACTTGACTTGACACTTCATTGAAACATGTTGACTGGTCACAACATCTCGAAACTTGTTAAGTTTGCCCCAAACGACGGTAACAGGGTGGGCAACTTCAACATCTGAGCATTTGCGAAGATTATCGGGAATAGTTCGTGCGGGGTACTTGTCTCTTAGTTATCCTGTGTATGTCAGCAGCACTGAGCACGAACATACTTGAACCATGTCGTCGTCAATGTCCGTGTACGCAATATTTGTTGCGCCCATGTGAAGGCAGGAACGCTAAACAACACGTTGCCACACATTAGCGTTAGGAAGGTCAGTCTGATCCACAGCGAAACTCCCGGCACTCAGCAAACTCATCCGGACGCAGGTCGTGCTCATGAGACTTGTTCGTGTTGTTCGAGTCTAGTAGCCGGTGCAGCAGTCGCAGCATGTGATAGGCAATAGCTTGCCGCCTGGGGGTTGAGCCCAGCTCGCAGTCGACACCACGCTTCTCTCCTCTGTCTCGGACGAAGGTGCACTGCTCCTTGCAAGACGAGCGAAAATCAACGCGAGGATTCTCGTTTGTCAGGTCCAAACCGCTGCCGGCTTACCGTCATTGCCATTTGAAGTTGGGGTCTTGGAGCGCCGAGGCCGCTATACCTTTGTACGACTACAGTACTTGCAACGTGCCCGGCACGGTCATATGCACCGCCCCTCATCAAGAGCTGCCGTCATCTCGGCTTTCACGGTTTGCGCTGCCACGCAGTCTTTCGCAGGCAGCCCGCTGTCAAGCAAATATACTTTCACGACACATGTTGACGGGGAGTTGTCCCATTTTGAGCGGCATCCTCCCGACTCACCTTCGCAGCCCCTGTTCGCCAGCCGCTTGGTGTGAACAGCTTCTGGACGCGAACTGTTGCCGTAATCCGTCGCCGTGGTCGCAGATGGTCCAGTCAGCATCATTCGATGCTGCATGCCTAGCCCTGCGTGATGGGGCGCCCACGATCTCGCAGACACTGTGCTCCGTCGTTGATGATACCCGAGTTGCGGTAACATCCTGGGGTCCAGCTGCTGTGCCGGGGAGTTGCTTGAAATAGCTGCGGTCGGCCATGTGATTGCTCCATGCAACCCCGCGGGTGGAGTCAGAGTTCCGTCGTCGCAGACGTTTTACGACGACCTTGTCGGCAAGGCGCTGGCTTAGGGCAGCAGTGTTTGGCCATGCTCGAAGGCTGCGAGCACGGGCCGAGTTGCAGCTACTACTGTATCTTCCATCCTGGGTTTATAGTTGCAGAATGGGTGTACACGTATATGATAGCCTCTGATAGCGACTTCATGCTGCAACAAGAAGCCATGGTTTGCGACCTGAAAAACCTGTAGAACGAAACGGAGGGTTGTGCAGTAAACATTTTTTGGTGATGGTTGTGCTTATCGGTTAGGGTTGGTATTCGTTCCAACATATCAGGAATACTGGTATTCTGCAAGGTGAGAGCGCGGAGCAAGATCCACAGATGCCCGGCCTTGACTCCCTGGCAAAGCTTGAGGCTTTGCGCAGTGTTCAGGCCCGCCACGAGCGATGCTGAACCCGTTTCCACATACTCCATGTTTTTGCCGTCGCGCTGCCATTTGATAATCGCTGCCTGAACGATTCAGGGAGCGTTAGAGGACCACGAACGTGTCCAGCTCAAGTCCCTCAGCCACTCGGCCTCGGTCGCTGCGGCCCCGGCCTTGCGTCCCTAGCCGCAGACAAGCAATGACAAGCAACGGATGCATGTGAGCGACCGCGGTTATTAAGTCTTATTGTGTCAAGGGTACAGGCGGACATGGTAATACGGGTTTTGCTAGCGTTACTTGGGGACTGAGGTAAGGCCCGCAGTTACAACGAGATGGTTAAAAGAGTACATACTGTGCATACTCGTAGTTACATGTCAATCATAATTAAGTGCTTGCTTACATGGACATACACTAATGAATATACAGAACGGGCCGCCCTGAAACGGCGCTTTTTGCGTGTTTTACGTGCTCCAAGACACACCAAATACGGTTAGCAGTCACGAAAACTGTACAACCATTGCAGACGCGCACAACAAGCGGCCAAATACATTCCGAAAAACACCACGAAAACCATAAACACAAACAACACCAAAGAAACCCAATAAACCAAAGAAACCAAAAACCAAACAAACAAAAAAAAATACAAAGAAACCAAACAAACCAAAGAAACAAAAAATCAAAAGAGTACCGGAATTTTGTTTTTTTGTTTTTCGGTTCTACTGCAATTTCCCTAGTCGCGTTGCTGGTTTCCCGCGCGTTGCTTCCTGCGCGCAGGGAGTCTCACAATTACATTTTTCCATGTTGTTGGCTACTTTACTACGTGTTGCAATGTCGGCAGGACCATTCCGTTGGTATAAATCCTTAGCCTTAGCTGTTCCTGGCACGTACAGATGTATGGAAATACACAAATATGTAAACGTACGTACATATTGGTATATACACATACACACACACATACAATACATATACACACTCGTTTTTCATTACACGGGTATATATAGACATGGCATATGCTCTCCCACGTGGGAGATTACTGATGACTATAGTATATCAACATAAGAAAATATATACAGGGGTGTGAAATCATGCCCGGGTTTTGCATTTTTTCCAAACATAGCCACATACTCACATGCTTATGTAGGTAATAGCAGCTGCATACTTTGTTATCGCTTCGCATGTACGGTTACACCTTCATCTCAGTACACAGGTGCATCGAAGGCTTTCTATGGACATATGCTCCAATGCGCTTACATATGCCCGTGTGTGACATTGTCTACAGATATGACTGATTAAATTCCGTGAAAGCGCTTACATCCTCATCTCAGTATACAGGCGCATCGAAGGCTTGATGTGGCCACATGCTGGTATGAATTTACACATGCCTGTGTGTGTGGCATTGTCCCGCTCATCAAATTCGGTAGATGCTGAGATTCACAGCTTTGACTAAGGGTAGGTGAGAAAATACGAAAGGTCACATGAATCCGTGCATATCCATAAAACCTATATATCCATATATACATATACAGGTGTTTGTTATTAGCCAGACAATAATACAATATACTGCTTTCATTCGTGTTGTTTCGGATTCGTTTCATTAAAATGATATTTGTTATGTGTCTGTTACCATAGTACCTCCTAATGAGGAAATAAACAATGCGAACATAATACAATATAGGTTACAGTATTCATATAATCTGTACCACATGCTAAAGACATCCGACGATAAACGTGTTACCGTACTTGCAATGGAGCCTTCATGCAGATGCTAGCATGAGCCAACCTACCACACACACGTATGCACAACATATACACATAGGTATATATATATATATGCATATATATATATATATATAGACAGAGAGAGAGAGAGAGAGAGAGAGAGAGAGAGAGAGAGAGAGCCCCTTACGCCCTGCAGAAAGAAAGAGAGAGAGAGAGAGAGAGAGAGAGAGAGAGAGAGAGCGAGAGAGAGAGAGAGAGAGAGGCGACCCAAGACCAAGTAGTCGTGATTGATGTATGTACTTTGTGTGCATATTAAACATATATGTATACACACACCTACACACACACAAATATTCACATGTATATACATGCATACAGGATGTCATCTTCATTCGATCATACTTAGTCTCAGTTTCCGGAATTTGAATGATTGTGTAAAACATTGCAATTGTGCTGCTCTCCGTGGAATTTACCGCATATACATGCATAACTATTTGCATATATATATATATAGATATATATATGAACGCCCACATGAAAGTGTGTCCATATGTGCTAGACAGACCAGATTGGATCATAGTAATGTTTGATATTACAGAAGCCATTTCAATATCTATAAACAACCGCACTCCCACAGTGACCGGAATCTAAATATACAGGCGTGCGTAAATATGTATGTGTACATATGCATGCATACATACAATTCTACATATTTGTGGTTCTCTCTTTTTCTGTCCATTTCTGTTTGTTTCTTTGTTTCCATACAGCAAGATGCAGTCGCTGCCGAATGGCTAGAAGCGCACGTGTGGCATCGCCAATTTTCGTTTGCCGGATCCGCCCGCGCCATCACCGTATTGCCGACGCGGTACAATTTCACCATCCCTATTAGCGCTCTCTTCCGGGTGCTTGCGCCGGCCCCTGCCATGCACTTGCGCCTCGTCACTGCCGCTGCCATGGCGTCCTCGTGCGCCACCTCCGGCGTGCTTGCCGATCGAGCCCTTCCACTCGAGCACCCGAGTCTGCTGCGAGGCTGGGGCGCGGGTCGCGAGGCACGTGCGCCTCGCCGACATGAACCTTGCTGCAAGCACGGCAGGGCGCGCCGTCGCCAGCTGGCGGTTGTTGGTGTTGAGGTCGGAAGCAGGTTTGGTGCTGCCTGCCATCAATGCTTGGGTGGCGCGCTGGTCCGGCCTCCTTGCAATAGCCGCGCAGCGAGTGTACGCCGCTTGAGTTCGGCGAAGGCACTGAGCCGGACCTGCATGAAACCCTCGCTGACGCCAGGTGGCTTGATGAGGTCCCGGTTAGCCGCCTGCCCTTTCCGGGAAGGCGACGGTAGACTTTAGAACCCTGGTTCGGCCAGAGGCGTCTTGCTGTCGCAGTGCGTGGAAAGAAAATCCTTCGTGTTTGCTCGTGAGTACGCGGGGACCTTCAACGTCGGTCTGCAGCAGAGTTGGCGCATCGCATCAGTGCAGCGTGGGGCAAATTCAATAAGTTGAGGCGTGTACTCGTGAACAAGCATTTGTCAATCAAAGGCAGACTGAAGCTCTTCAACGCCGTGGTAACTCCTGCGGCACTGTTTGGGCTTTCTACTTTGCCATTGACGTCACGCCAACTTGAACAGCTTGATATTTGCCAACGGAAGATGTTACGGTGCATTGTTGGATGGCGTCGTGACGGGGATGAAAGTTGGGAGGAGACGATGCGACGCATAAACGCTCGGGTATCGTCTGCTCTCCAACAACATCCGGTGCTTCCGTGGTCCAGCGCCCATCATGCCAATCAACACCGGTTCGTGATGAACCTGACTGTCAAGATGCCTGGCCATTACGTGTGGCAACTTGGAGCCCAACGTCCCAACACAATTTCAACAGTGAGCCAAAGCGTCGGCCGGGTCGCCCTCCCAAGCGATGGGATGATGAATTGAACAGATTTGTAATGGCGCGTTTTCCTGGTCATAGTTCATGGTCTGATGTAGCACATTTTCCAATATGGCCTTCAATGCGAGACGATTCTGTACAGTTCACGACGGCTTCACACAATTAACAAGACACCCCACCGTTGTCCCTTGTCCTGAAAAGGACCGTAGTCTTCGTGACTCGAACGGGCAACGTGCAAAGTGCAAGTTTGCTCGTGAAGCTGTCGGACAGCCGCTCGTCTGGTCCGCGCTCTGCAGGCCTCACGCGACACCGCGCTGCCCATCGCAGCAGCAGCACGTCACGCGGCCGCTTGCCTCCGCGAGCAGGGCTGCGATGCTGCCGCTTGGGACTCGCTGCTGCAGGCGCGGCCCGGGCACGACGAACGTGAGTTTGGGGGTTGGCGCATCGTGCTGCCCTCGCCGGTGACCAGCGCGCTTGTCCATCTCGCACTGATGCCGCATCTCGAGCGCTGCTGCTGTCACAGGCCTGGCCCCACGCGGGGCCTGCCGTCAACGGTGCCATCACCACTCTTCCGCGTCCTGCTGCTGCGACGGCTGCGCCTGCCGCTACCAGTTGCACCGCGCACGTGCGCCTGGCGCTGCTCGCTGTCGCTGCACAGCGCGCCGTCGCCGCATCCTTGTTGGAACGCCCGCTGGCATGGGAGTGCAACGTTGCCGGAAAAGCGCCCGAGCTGCACGCGGTCCTCGCGGATGTGCGCTGGCAGCTTCCGCCGGTCGGCAGCCGCCAGAGGCCTCGCTAGTAACCTGGCACGCGCGCTTCCGTAGGACCGCATGGGCACTGGCTGCGTCGACACTGGGCTGGGGGAACAAGGTGCGAAGAAAAAAAAAACAACCGAGGGCGAGGTCGTCCCGCAACAATGGCTTGCGCGCACATCGGCCCCCAACGTCGATCCGGCCGACGCCGCCGCCTCGATTTTGTGGTGTACGGAGCTACCCCGCTCGGGGGGTCCTTGTGCTGCGATGTCACGCTCGAAAAAAATTGACGACTACTCATGCGTAGCGTATTCTCGCGAGCATGGCCGAGAGCCATGAAAGCCGTCCGGTATGAATCTTTGCGTATTGCCACTGGGATCAGTGACACGATGCCACACGCCGGGACTATCTTGAGTCACCCGCCTCGGTCAATTTTCTGCCCAGCCCATCCCAGCCTTGAACATCACCACCCGCTTGTGGCTTGGGGGGTGGCACAGGTTTTGATTCGGTCGAGGTCGGTCAAAAAAACAAATATGGCTTTCAGAAGTTTTCGCATGGCTCCGGAAGGGCCCCCCCCTTAATATAGTGAAAATGGGGGGGGGGGGGTTACCCCTAGTGCCACCTATTTCCGCCACCGATTTTGCTACAGTTGGGGGGGTCTAGGAAATAGGTGGGAAAAAAAAGTGGGAAACTACTAGGATAGCAGCATGGCAACCCTCTATCTCCACGTGCAGTATCGTATTGGTACTATCGTCCCCAGCACCATCCTTTTATGAACTTATGGATGCGAGCGAAAGAAAGATAGAGAGGGAGAGAGAGAGAGAGACCACCTATTTATACCTGCCTTATAAGGCTTGGGGAAGGCTTCTACGACTCTTCTAGGCAAGGTTTGTGGCTGCGGCAAGGAGTCTAGCATCAAGGATAAATAGGTGGGGTCGAAGGGGGGGTTGGGGGTCGCCTACGAGGCACAAGGCTCTTGCACGCTACGGTCCCCCCACCTGTTCCCACCTATTTGTTCCTCGCTTACAAGGCTTGGGGGAAGCTTCTAGGCAAAGCCATAGCTGGTGGGCTAGGTACATACCTTAGTAGTAGGCTCGCAGCAAGGAGTCCAGCATCATGGATACATAGGTGGGGTCTAGCGTGGATTCGGGGTCGCCCACGAAGGCTAGGCCGGACGGAAAAGAACGGTTTTCCGCATACAACCTTCTGCGCTACAGCCCCCCGAGCCCCCCAACATATGAAAATCATCGAAATAGGTATGCCACCTATTTCCCCCCCCTCACCCACCCCCCCACCGTGCTCCGGATATACGCAGCGATCGGCGTAGTTTAGAGACCTTATGGAACCAAACTCCAACAACAGTTTGGCAGCACAAGATGCTCACGTATAATTTCTCACCTATGCCATAGTCTTGGACTCGAACGGGCGCAAAGCAAAGCAAAAGCCACATCAACGAAACGGTTGAGTGGCCTTTCATGCCCGTGTGTTTCAACACGAGGCTTTGACGTGACCGTGCGGGTCAATCTTGAAATTTCAGGGATATCTCGGAAAATCAATGCATGTTTCATTTCGAGAAGGGCATGCTGGGCGCATGTGGGCACCGTTCGTTTCCGCAGGACACCGGCCTGCTGAGAAAGGAAATCCTCAAGGACTCACGGGGCTTCAGTGGCCTGCCGATTGGTTCTGCAGCACCCGATCTTCAATTATCTTTATTGTTTTGTGGCACGGCGAGGATCAGAGAATGATCAGAGGCAGTGCGCGGTAAACGCAAGGTGACGGAGGCGCACAACTCGACGCACTGATGTCGGCACTTTTTCGTCGGCACAGCATGCCGCTTTGAGTGAGGCAGTGGCAGCGCTTCACGAGGGACAGGCGATTTTCGCCTTTCTGGATAACACTGATGTCGTGTCCAGGTCGTGTCAGCGCCTGAATGCACCGGTGAGCTGCGCGGCGCCCTGGCGACCTTGTGCTATTTCAGAGAAAAAAACACCTGCTGCCAGAGCATTCACAGCGCTTCGCGCACTTCCGCCTGAAATTCGGTGGTTTCGGTGTGCGCATGTGTGCGCTGGGAACTCCAAGCCGCCGCCGCCGTCAACTCGGTGTCGTGCAATTACACACCATATCCGTACACATACACACCCAACCCGTGCAAATACACACATGACTACCTCCCATAAATAGGTGGCAGGGGAGGGGGGTTACCCTGCGCCCCACATATTTGACCACCCTCCCCCCCCCCCTGTCCCCCCCCTTTCCCCCTTCATTGTCCACACATTCCACCTTCTTTACCATGGGATTCTAGGCTTAATTTAGTGCTAATGGGGCATTACGGGCTACAAGGGATATAAGTGATAAGGGTCAGGCGATAAATGCGTTCCATGCATCAAAGATGTTAAAGTGGGAGGGATATGAGGGTACAGATGTTTTTTTTACGGTTAGCTCGTTTGTCATGCGTTTGGCATGTATGGCGAGGGGTATGTGATGCATGTGGGGATCGGCTCATTATGCTCATTTGGCTCAGGGGAGTCTGGAATGTCTGGGACTGTGGAATATCTGGGAAAGGGAGTGTAAAGGGTATGAAGGGCATGAAGGGCTTGTTTCCGGTCGGAAAGTTTGGAATACATGCGGTATAAAAACGACGTGTCAGGAAAGGCGTGGATGCGTATTCCAGGGCCCGAAACATGCATCCACACATGTGCCAACCACAACCAGTCCAGCAGCAAGTCCGGTTTACTTTCAAGCCACGGCAACTTGCCCTACAAGCTCCCAAAGCATAGGGAAAGGCCTGGATATCCTGGATGCGTGTTCCGAGGCCCCAAAAATGCATCCAGACATGTGCCAGCCAAAACCCGTCCAGCAGCAATGCAGCTTTACTTTCGTGCCGAACCAAATTCTTTTAGAATCCCCCAAGCCCTCAGGAAAGATCTGAGTGCGTGTTCCGGGGGGCGAAACATGCATCCAGGCGCCTGCGAACCGAAATGAATCCGGACAGCAGCAACCCAGGTCTACCTTCCAGCCAAAGCAATTTGCTCTGGAAGCCTTCAAAGCATCGGGAAAGGCCTGGATGCGTGTTCCGAGTCCCGAAAAATGCATCCAGACATGTCTTGGACCAAACCCGTCCACCAACAGCCCAGCTTTACTGTCCAGCCAAAGCATGTTGCCTAAGAAATCTTAAGAAGCCACCACAGCATCGGGAAAGGCCTGGATGCGTGTTCCGGGGCCCGAAGAATGCATCCCGACAGGTGCCAGCCCAAACCCGCGCATCAGCAATCCAGGTTTGCTTAGAAGCCCCCAACGCCTCAGGAAAGGCTTGGATCGATGGCTTGGATGCGTGTTCCAGGGCCCCAAAAACGCATCCAAACATTTCAGCCCAAACTCGTGAACCAGCAATCCAGCCTTACTTGCGTGCCGAACGACGCGTCAGGAAAGGCCTGGATGCGTATTCGAGGGCCCGAAACATGCATCCACACATGTGCCAACCACAACGCATACAACACAACGTCAAGACAAGCTATATGTGTTACTTGCGCTTCCTGCCGGCGGCAGGAAGCACAAGTCCTCCTCACGGAGCACAAGTCCTGCTTCCAAACCCTTTGTTCCTAGAAGTTTAACTGCCGACTTGCGCTCTGTCCTGCTCTACTTGCGCTTCCTGCCGGTGGCAGGAAGCACAAGTCCCACATTGTCAGAGACACACGATGATGTTTCGCAGGGACGCTGTAATGGCTCCGTTTACGGTAGTGACGCTGCAGCATCACAAGCATATCTAAAATTAATTTAGAACTCATGAAACATCATGAAACCTCTCCGTCCATGCAAGTCCTGGCCTGATGCAGCCGGTGCAGCCATGACATCCATGGAGTGTTGAACAAATAAATGACTTGCAGTTATCATATCACGTCACAGACCAGATTTTGTCCAAAGTTGTGCCCATGATGCCCATGTACCCCACCTGTCTACGCTGTGTATGCTGTCTTCCGTATCTTCCGCATCTTCTGTGTACTTCAACGTCTGCATTGTCGGCTAAGCTGACCGTTGGCAAGGTGTGCAACGTATGGCATGCGCAAGGTGTCATACGCAGTATACGCACTCCACATGCCCCAGTCTGTGCATATTTTGCATCACTTGCATCCCAGCATCCTGTACTCATATAAACGATTCTGAGACGGTTTGTTTTTTCCGCTCTTGCATCTCTTGCCCCCCAGAGCCCCCAGCTCAGTCCTACATGTCCTAAGTCTACGTCTTCTGGCTGCATATGCTGGATGCGCTTATGCATCAGCCGCTTCTTCAGAGAGGACATACATCCTTGCCCCTCCTGTGAGTCTGCGGTTTAGGGTTGAGGGCTTTGAGGGTTTAGGGTTTCGCGTCGAGGGGTTTAAAGTTTAGGCTTTACGGCCAAGGGTCGGTTTGACGCTCACACTCGGACATACTCGGACAAGGGATACAAGGGTGGGTTTAGGGCTTAGGGTTTAGGCGAGTGTGTGCGTCGAAACCCTCCTAGACCGTAAACCCTCAAGTCTAAATCATGTACAGCCTAAACCCTTAGACCCTAAACCCTGAACCCTGAACCTTAAACCCTAAACCCTAAAAGGCTTAAACCCAAAGTGTAGGTTTTCGTTTTCGGGGTTAGATGGTTAGATGGTTCAGCGGTCCTACGGGCTCTAGGGTCTGGGGTTACCTAAACCCCAAAATCCCGAAGTCAAACTCTGAACTGTAAAGCGCATATAACCCATACGCTGAACCCTCATCTCCAATCCCTGAAACCCTGATCCCTACACCCTAATCCCTAATATCCCTAGACCCTTAACCATCATGACGGTTTAGGGATTTTGGGTTTTTAGGATGATTTAACCTTTTAACCCTCCCCAAATCAGTACTGAATCACCATGCCAAAATAATAGGTGGCTGCCTCCTATTACCCCCCCCCCCCCCCCCCCCCAGCAGAGGGTAGTCACTTATGCCGTGCAGATACACCGCAAATACAGTTCCGTGCAAATACACACTAAATCCGTGCAAATGCTCAGCACTTGAAACTTTTGCTGCGGGACCTGGCGCAGGTCCCCACCGACGTTGCTGAAGGTCTTGCCAGCGCGCGATTTGGCGGCCTTGCGGAAAGCGGATGGGGCGTCCGAGGCATCGCTATTGGGGACGTGTTTCGTCGCCTGGTGTCGCGAACCCTCGCAAAGGAGTGGGCCGGGACCTTCGACCGAGCCACTCGCCCCTGTCAATATGCGCTGCACGCACGGGCCGGCATGGATGCTCTGGCAACCCGTGTCCGAGCCGCACCCACTGGCACGGCGACCGGACGCGGTACTGGTATCGTTTGACGGCCGCAGTGCATGCGACCGCTTGTCCAGGGCTGCCTACCTCACCAAGCTGCACGAAAAACGCCCCCGAGCTGCTGCCGTTTTTTGTTTTTTTTTAGGGCCGTCCCTCCACCTACAGCTGGTGGGATGTGTTGCGAAGTCAAGCAAGGCGAAGGCTGCAAACAGAGGGACCCTGCCTTGTTTGCCCTGGGTCAGCACGATGCCCTGCACCGCGCGGCCTCTGCGGCATCGGGTCCAACTTGGGCAAGACACGAGCGATCAGCGCTTGCGAAGGGCTCCCACCACAATGCATCGCGGAGCTCGGGGACGAAGTGTGGAGAGGTGACCGGCGCTCAGATAATCGCGGGCATTAAATCATTGTCGTGTTTCCAAACCTGGGCAAGCCAGCGCCTAGAGGAAGAGGAGCGGCTACTCCGCCAACTGCCGAAGCTCCCGGACCTGCAATCTTCCTGGCTGCTTCTGCTGCTGTTTGTTTCCCCCCGAGCGAACCACGCCCTTCGCACGGTGCCACCGCAGGAGATCCTAGCCTACGCTCGGGCCCATGACCAAGCCGTGTGGCAGACGTTCGACCATTGCCTCGGGGGCGCAGCCGAACCCGAAGCTCTGAATGCGCGAGAACTGGCAACTTTGCTTGGGCGGCCTGGGACAGCAATCGGCGGAGCGCACAAGCCCCGGCCCCGCCAGTTTCATGCGTCGCGTACTCGAAACCAGCGCTGGTACGATCCGAATCGGGGCCCCACGCAGAGGCGTCGCTTGCCGCCATACCCACCAAGCCAGCAACGACGCTTGCGCCCCAAGCCATGCAGCTGGCGCTCCGCCGCCTCCTACGCATGCCGCTGCCGATCTGCCACGGCAGATGCGGACCGACACACGGCTGTGGGGCACAAGTCGACCGACTCGGTGACCACGCGCTCGCTTGCCCGCGAACCGGCTTGCTTGCTCGACGCGCCAACGTAATGAGTGTGGGTCCGTGTCGCGCGCGAAGCTGTTGGAGCCGAAGGGCAGGTGGTGCCGCAACAATGGCTTGTCCACACTACCGCACCCGGAATTCGCGCGGTTCCGTGCTGTGCTGCGATGCTACACTGCTTGAAGGATCATGGGGGTTACTATGTAGATAGTGGTTTTATACAAGTTAGTGCCAAACTTAGAGCGGTTAGGCAAGTCCAATTAATGGACTTAGTAAGTGAAAGATAAAGGACTTAGGTAAGTCCAGATGGAGCAGTTAGGTAAGCTGACTAAGTCAGTTATCCCAGTTAAGACGATGAATATAGCAATGGTATTTTGTATCTATTATATACATACATATACACACATATACCGAAGAAGCTCACCGTGAAAGCATCGCACAGCATGCAATTGAGGCCCTCGGGGTAAAGCAAAGATGCACCAGCACATGAAAAGTTTGAAAGCTAAAAACCTGCAGCCTCAAGCTGAAAACTTTCTTGAAAGAAAGCCCTAAAGCCGAGACCATCTTACAACACATCACCGGCTCCATCATATTATGTGGGGAAGCCCTTCGAAGTTGCCCATGTTCGCAAACCATTACATATACATCGAAATAGAGCTACATACCAGTTATGAATGTAGACACCGAAACCGACATCATATGAGCATAAACACAAGGTAGTACATGTCAACCTAAGCCAATATATCAGCCCCCCAAACCTTGCATTCCCAAGCATCTGGTGGTTGCCGACGTCAACAGCACCTGCGAGGGAGGGCTTTATGTAAACACAAACATGAAGCACAGCACGAGTTCGAATGCAGGGCCGTGGGCTCGCATGCGGGACCATGCACGTTTGCAATTCACTCCAACAACACAAAGCATCGTCGCCCTTGCGAGACCAGATGCAAGCCGAAAAAATGCACCCCGTGTTGATGAAGAAACTTTCGTGCTTCACACGGTACATGTGATCGGCCACATGGCTCCATGGACTCATGCATGTGAAAGGCAGACCGTCAACCTCAACATGAAAGTGAATCATGCCGACAATGTGTTCCTGTGCTTGTGCCTGCAACACACCATCGGACTTCCCGAACACATCTTGCATGAGACTGGTCATCGCCTTTGTGCATCGTTTCTTGCCAATCAAATGGACATCCCCTTGAGGGAGTTCGTCCTGCATGGCTAGAAATTGTGTTGCCAAGGTTTCCCGAATGACGGTCGTTTCGTACGATCTTGACGTGTCGCTCATATTGTTCGCGAAGCGCTTCACCAGCTTATGCTTCCTTTCCTGAACGAAGCATGAGAGCAGCCTCCCGTGGCGAGCCAGGAATTCAGGTAAGTGCAAGCTCATGTGGTTCTTCGGAACCCAGTACTCTGCCCCGTAATTTGCAAGGTAGAGGTCGCAATGCTCCTTAATGGCACCCCTGAGGGCAGCTGGGTCCAAGCCACCCTGAGTGGCTTTCCTCAGCATGCGAAGGATTTTGCACAAGGTGAAGAATCCGTGACAGCAACTCTTCAGGGAGTCGTCCGCATCCCTCCAGACGAAGAGGATAAGGAACAACTGCAGGACCGGCAGGAAATTCAGGAGTTGGGAGGCTTCTGCTTTCACCGGGGCAGTCTTGTCCTCTCGCTTTTTGGCGAGAACTGACTTGGCATCCGCACCAGCGAATTGCACCGGCCAATGGAAGGATTGCACGAAGTCGTGTATCTGTTGCTCGGGAAAGCCATTGTCTCGGAGGCGGCCTACCAACACCCCAACCTCGTTACCGGCCACACCGTGGACCAAGTAAATGTGGAGCCAATCGAACATGATCATCTCCGGAATGTTGTGTCCTACATTCGACATCAAGAGGCCTCCCGGCATGTAGTTGTAGCCCAAAGCTTTTTCCATTGTTTGGAAGTCCTTCTGGGAAACCGTGCCATGTTGGGAAGAGAGGTACCGCATGATTTCGCCGACCGACCGGTTCGTGTGCAAGCGAAACTTCGTGAAGTCAGTGCATGTCGACGAGAGAACACCGCCATGGTCCTGTAGCCCGCTTCGGTGGGCAACGACATTCGCACATCTCATACAAAACACCGTGCCCGAGGCACCTTTGCTTTCAGCTGTTTGTTTCAGGGCTGCCTCGTCCGCTATAAGAACAGAGAGGTCGGCAAAGACGGGAAATGCTGTCTCTGCTGCACATATTTACATCTGTGAACTATATAGCAGTCCTTGGTGCCCTCCTCGGCCTACTTTTCCTCCTGCAGATTCGGAAAAGCAATGTTGCACATACTTGTGTGTAAAGTGGCAGTCCTTCGGAACTACCAGCCCCGTTGCATCGATCTCCTCACACCAGATCGAAACACACAGAAACACACATGAAGTTCACTTCTTTGCTCTAGGCCCGGGCCTGGAGCACAAGCGAAGCCGGGCACCACTTGCCATCCCAATCCTGGCACAGCCAACCTGCCGAGACTGAGATAGCATATATAGGCTCGGGGTTGGGGGTTTTCATGTTTGATTGAAGGCTTTTGGCCTTTGTGGTTGTACTGTGTAGTGTGTATATACAGTATATAACATATATGTATGTATGTATGTATATATATATATGTGTATAAATCTATATACATATATATATATATGTGTGTGTGTGTCTCGCACATACATACATACATACATACACACATACATGTGTGTACAGATGTGTGTGTGTGTGTATGTATGTATGTATAAACACAAATATGTAAAAGTTAGGAACCTGAGCGCCTTTTGTGTGTACACATGCTGCACACCTACATTATATAGATATAATATATACATACACACACACACACACACATATATATATATATATATATATATACGTGCATATATTGATTTTCCGTCTAACACCATATATTATATAAACCATAAACCATGAACCCATATATACCCTAAACTCTAGAAAACCCGAAACCCTTGAAAACACAACCCTGTAAAAACCTGCATGCCTTCGTTCGGGGGTGTCTCCTCGCAGCTGTCGTGCTTGTAGATGAGGTTGCCTGCAGAGAAGAGACGATGAAAATGTGGGACAATGGCACATCCCCGGCCTTGCATGTCGAGGACTCGCCACTTCCTCTTCTGCTTGTGCCATCCAAGGACACAGGAGGTGTTGCTCAAGGTGTCGTCCTGCATGACATGTGTGGAACCCATGCATCAGCTGGGAATCGGCTGTCCTCGTTCGGCACCAACTCCTCGAGGAGGCCGCAGCGGTCAAAAGCCCACCACACTTAAAGTGACTTCATCTTTTTGGTTGCATGGGAGACAGGAGCCAGGCCTCCTCCACATCAGGGCCGTTCATGCAGCTATAACCCGTGCACGACATGGTCTATACGGGCTACAGCTGCACACCCAAAAAGCTAAAAGCCTGAGCCACATGTTGCAACCGATACATGAGAAGACCTTTGCACATGCACACAAACCGAGCACCACGAGGAAGCAAGCAGGTGCAGCAACCGGCATATTTGGCACATGAAGTTCCTGCATGCCAGCGAGAGAAAATTATGCGACATGTGCATGCATGATATATTAGTTCCTGCCAACGAGCAAATTGCCCTGCTGACGAAAAACCTACTTCCTGTAGGCCTTGGCCTTTCTAGGCTTGATCGTCTTTCGTGGCTTGGCCTCAGAATGCTTGAAGCTGGTCTGGATGTGCTTCACGACATCGTCCTTCAGTTCCAGCCACATAGTCCGAGTGCCCATCCCCTCGAACAAAGTTCGGCATTGGACCTTGTTGCCATCCTCGGTCTCGCCGGGCAAGTGAATCTGAATGCTGTGGGGTGCATAAATCTCATGCTTCTGTGTAGCTTTGAACTCCTTGGTTTTCTTGGTCTTCTTCTGGGCCTTCTCCGGCTGTGGGGCTTCGTCATTCTCTTCATCCTTGGGTCTTTCGGAGATAGCCTCGTTGAATGCTTCTGGGCCAACATGTTCTCGAAGAAAGGTGTGTCGAATGACTGGTTTTGATTGTCCGTATTCTTCCTCAGATCCAAGCCCTTGCCGTACACGAACCGAAACAATCCTCGATCCCACTTGCTCACTTTGAACCATGTGACTCCCTCGGCCGTCTTTTGTTCCGGGATCCAAGTGAGCCCTGACCCGTATGTGACGATCTGTTTTGTCACCACCGTTGGTTCGGTCATCTCCTGATCTTCCTGCTCCATGCTGGCAAAGCTACGAAATCACGGATGAAGCTGGAGCTGCAAAACTTCGTGAATGACATGCAATCATGAATGCCATGGCTTTTGGCGCTTTTACATGCAATCGTGCTCGCAATCATGCACACTTGCACACATACACGGGCTCGGGCATCTTTCCTGCAGGCTGCAAGTGCATGTTCTTTCATGTGCATGGATCGTGGTGAGCAGCACAGCTGCTGCATGGTTCAAAGCAATGGAGGAAGTGCCCGTGAGCTCTATAGGACAGCTGCATACAAAATGGCATGGGATGCATCACACGCGGGCTTCAGGAGTCTCCCGGCTTCTTGGAGCAGATTCGCTTCCTTGGCCGGGGTCTCAGCCTGCAAGGCCTCGACGTGCACAGTCTTCTCGGCCTTTGGCATATACAGCACATCGTCCTGCTGCACGTCCAGGGTGTTCTTGAGGATGGGGAGTTGAACCTTCTTGTCTCGATTGGACTTGACATGCGAAACCTCGCAATTCCAAGTGTCACTCACGGGAAGCGGCTGCACAAGGAATGCAGGATTGATGAAGCCAGCATCCCCTTCGGCTTTCGGAATCTGAATGAACGAAACAATCCAGAAGAAGTAGTCACTCATGGGGGTGATGATATCGAAAATCGCATCCTCGGGCTTCTTCTGACCGTGCTTGATCGTCAAACCCATGGGGACCATGCTGAGCTTGTTTTTCGGGTGGCTTGGACTGACTTACGAGGCTTCAAAGTGACCTTGAGCTTCTGCAGCATGGGATTCGTTTCGTGCTTTTGCATGAGCTCATGCATGTCCATGTACAAGCATGCCAACAGCATCTGTCGCTCGTATTCGGGGAAGTTCAAAGGCGAGTACACTGACAAGTCATCCACCGTCTGGGGCTCCGGCTTGGGTGTGAACACCTGCCAATGCCCTGCCAGGAAGCTGTCGATCGACACCCGCACTATGGACCCCGAGGGCTGCTTCAACTTGACACGGCCAAGCTCCATGGCCATCAACTGGCCCGTTTCCTGGTCCGCCTTTCGGCGGACATGTTGGCCGACAGAAAAGCCGGCTTCCTCCAGCATCAGCGCTGAATCCTTCACTGAGCCGTCGGAGCTCAGCTCCCTCATGATGGCCTTGGGTGCTCCAACCTGTTTGGAACCCGATGCGTCACCCGAATCTGCGACCTTGTGTGCCGCCCAGGGCCCATTCAGGTCTGTTTTGAGGATCCCTTGCAAAATGAGGACGAGGTCATGGGCGAGAGATTGGCTTGTCTTATACAGTCTTCACCGGGCAACATCACATTCAGGGTGAAGGCAGCCAAGGACATGTCCCCATAGGACAAGCAGGTCTGCACTTCGGGTTTCATGAGAAGCTCTGCGCCATTCGGCAGGGCCGTCACCAGCTTTCGCCACGTGCTCATGATGGTGTCTGCCTCCTTGACAGAGGCCGTTGAATCCTTGTGCAGCATCTTCTTGCACTTGGCAGACCCCACAGCTTCTTTGCAGTATGCAAGCTTCACCTAAGAGCAGCAACAACAACAACAACAACTAGCAACCTCGGCCTTGCAATCCCATATGTGACCTGTACATGCATGCATGCTTATGAATCAAGTGGCCATGGCATGCCGGAACCGTGGGAATTGGTTGGAACCTTTGACATCGGCACTGACCTTCTCCCAGAAACCAGGTCCCAATGAACGTGTGCTGGGGGAATGCAGCCTAACGAAGGTTTCAGTCTCGTTGAGCAAGAACGGATCTGTGCCACCCGCAGTCTTTAACACGAAACTGTAAAGATGCGGCATGGACTTGCCATGCACGGACTTCCCCGTGGTGACTTTGCTTTTCAGTGCCAGGAAGTCCACAGAACCCTGAGAGCTCATCTGGACCCAAGTCTGATGCAGCCGTCTCATCAGTTGGAGCTCGTGTTCGCCACGGTGAAGTGTGGCGTTGCCCATCCTTTGGACAAGCCCCAACAGCTGCGGCAGCTGACGTGCTTTGACAAGATCTTCCAAACGACTCCTTCGCGAACCGCCCTCGCGAAGTCCGGATCGTGCCGCCGAAGCAGCTCCATGCTGAGTCTTCCATCATGACACACGGTCTCGTCTCCTTCATGCATGACCTCATAGTGGAAGCACCGCAAGACTGAGTTTGTGTGTGACCCTGCCAGGGAGAGTGCTTTGATCATCGTGGGCTCCAGGGGCCCACAGCGATCATGCATGCTTTCGAACAGACGGACATTCCAATCGATGTCCTCTTGCCCAGTTGGCTCATGGGCGATAGCCTGAACCCTGGCATCAAGCCAGCCGGCTTGAACTATGTCGCCCAAAAGATCGTGGACATCGACAGGATTGATGCCGCTGCCGTCACGGTTTTGGGAACTGATCCCGACCATGGTCGGTTGAAGCTGCGTCGTGTAGACGTGGCCCTGCGATTCAAGCTGGCTGATAGCCGCATGCACCGTCTTTACAAGTCGATCGCCCTCTTGCACCTGTGCCAGCTTGAACGAGATGTCCGCAACGAGCTCAGCAGACAAAGCCATGCTGTGTTTCGGAAGCGGTCGGTGTGTGTGTGTGTGTGTGTGCAGTAAGTGCTCTCACAGCCAAGATGCTGCATGCAGATATGAACTGTCAGCTTGAAAGTCATGCAAGAATGTCGTGGCAGCCTGCCGGCGAGCAAATTGCCCTGCACGACGACTCCCTATACACATGCAGGGCATCTATACCACTGCATATACACGTGATGCAAAGACTGCAAGTGTATACACATACATGCAAACACTGCATGAAAGCTGCAAGCATGACTGCATGTCTCTCATGATGGGAGTCTCGACATGGCCAAACATGCTCGGAACACGGAACTCATCACTTGCAAAGAAGCGGGGGGTGGAAGCACCTTTCGATGCCGTCGACGTCGGCAACCACCAGCTGCACCGACCTGCAAATGCTTTGCCCCGATGAAGTTAGGGTACTTATATAAGTACTTATAAATGACTTAGATAACCGATATAACCGTGTCCAAGTACTTATCTTCCACTTACAGCATTTGTCCCAAGTCAGTTATAAATGTGCTAAGTGCTTATTAACTCAAACAACTACTTATAACCACCCTCGCTCACTTACTAAGTTCAATAACACACTTACCCAACATGGTACACTTATAAGTCAAGATAGCCCGATTATAAGTTCACTTGCAGGCTTTACTAACCACCGCAACCCGCCCATTCGGATACTAAACAAGACGATCCTTCAAGTGGTATCGCCGCTGACGCGCGCGGGACAACCACAGCCACAGCCGCCGCATGCCAGCAGCGTCGAGGGCCCCCCGCTCGACCGCGTACTCGACCTCGCCGAGGCCGAAGAGCCGAGCCGCCTGCCGCTGCGACCCTAGGTAGCGTGTTGGCCTTGGGCTCCTGTAGGCCCTGCTGACTGGACAGGAAGTGGGAAGGAGATGGAAGGAGCAAAAAAAAACCAGGGGCCTAGGCCGGGAATTTTTTTTCGGCCCGGGTTTCATGTCAGAGCTCTTGCAGGGTCGAACCACCTGGAAATTGTTTCAGGATCGCGAGGTACATCTTGGCCAGTGATTTGAAGGGCTTGCGAGGCTTTCAGAGGCTCAGGCCCATAGGAAATTATTTCACACCGCGTGCGGCCGAGGAGGCCAACACTGGATTTGAATGTAGAAGATAGAGTAGCAGTGAGAGACAGCATTCGACGGTCTGCAGAGCTCTCACGAATCCTGAGCTACCCCCTAACAATCCTTTGGGTTCTTCGTTTTTCGGGGAACCCCGACGAGCCGCTGGAATTCGAGGGCTTCAGCGCGGGGGCCCGGCCCAAAACGTTGCAAGTTCTGCCAGACGTGCCCAAGCCTTACTTCCCAAAACGGTTAGGCCATTAGAAAAAATAAGCCGCGGTCGGCGAGCCTACGTAAAGAAGCGTGCGCGGGTAGCTCGGTACACATAAACCTCGGACGGACGACGTGCAGGCATAGTAACTGATAGCAAACGGAAGCAGCCCTGGCCCGGAGCCTTTGAGCGAAGGAAACAACTTGGGCGCCACAACTGCTGCCTCCAGGAGTTTTATTTTACAAGGCTGTTTACCGGCCGCGAGAAAGTCTCGAGGCATCTACCGTGTCCTATGGAGCGTGCATTCGCCGGCGAGTGGGAGCTCCAACAGAGATGCTGCGATGGCGCGCTGTGCAGCGACAGCTACTGTATATAGATGGTAGCCCCGAGCAGCGGGCAACGCAAACTGCACGCGCAGCCACTCGCCGCAAGTCAGCTTGTGTGTTCGAAGCACATCGCCCGGCGAGCATCCGGAGCCAGCTGGCAGCCTCCGCCCCCAACCCGGCCTCCCCCTTCAACACTGACCACCACAAAGCGGCAACGTCGGGCGCGCACGGGTAGGTTTGGTGGTATTTGCGTCGAGCGGCTCCTTCTTCGACAGCTCGCCCGGCATGCACGTCTGCTGGCCGCTCCAGCCCGCGTGACGGTGCTCAAGATGGTGGCATCAACTGCTTGCTTCGAGCCATGCCACAACGACAGCCCGTTCGCGACGACTTCGATGCGGCGGTCGTCAGAGACCGGGACATCGATGTTCTTGTCTGCTAAGCGAACGTTGCGGGGCAAATTGCGCTCCAGCTTACTGGCACGCTCGAGAGGGAGCGCCATGCGAGCACGCCAGAGGTGCCGCCTTGTGGTCGCCAAGAGGGTCAAGGCGTCCACGGCAGGCGCACGAGCGCGGAGCGAGCGGCAGCGGCAGGCGGAGCCGGCGCAGCAGGAAAACACTGAAAAGCGGCGATGGTACTGTTAACTCCGCGGAAGTTGGGAAGACCCCGTGCTGATCGGTGCTGCGTGTGGCCCGGCCTGCGACAGCATCAGCGCCCGAGATGCGAAGCGTGCGCCTGTCGCTGTCGACCTGGACATGCTTTTGACGATATTATATCGTCAGACCTGGGTTGCCTGGACTCTGACGATATTTTTCTGATCCCGACGATATTTCAAATACAAGTAACATCCCGACGATATTTTGACGTATTTATGGATCCCGACGATATTTCCGGAGTCCCGACGATATTTCCCGAGTCCCGACGATATTTCCGGAGCCCCGACGATATTTCCCGAGTCCCGACGATATTTCCGGAGTCCCGGCGATATATGCCAGAGTCCTGACGATATTTTCCCGACCCCCGACGATATTTCCAGAGCCCGACGATATTTACCCGAGTCCCGCGACGATAGTTCAGGGATTAAATTTGACGACCTTAGTGGACGCGGCGTTTTGACGATGTTAGTGCTGTACTTGCATGGTTGCGTTCGCATCCACAGCAGACAAAGCAATCGCAACCAAGCAAGCAACCAAGCCAGCAACTCATGAATCCCAATGAAGTGCGACACGATCAAGTGTTTCAAGGTACATTCAACACTTCCCTGAGCAATTGGAGCAACCTACCAACCAAACAAGCAACCAAGCAAGCAACCGATGAATCCCAGTGCGATACGCTCAAGTGTTTCAAGGCAAGAACAACAATTCCATGAGCAACTGGAGCAACCACGCAGTCGATCAATCAAGCACATCAATGCACATCAATTCCCAACTCACCGACCGACGAATCCCAAGCAAGGGCGACAACACCCTCAAGGTATACAGCAAAGCAACTGGAACAACCATGCCACCAGCATTCCAAGGCAACGTCGATGCGAATTCCAAGCATGCACAACCGACCGACTGACCGACCGACCAACTAAGCACAAGCACCCAAGCATTCCAAGGCAACGTCGATGCGAATTCCAAGCATGCACAACCGACCGACTGCAGACCGACCGACCAACTAAGTCATGTTTGCCGGCATGCAGCGTGTGCCCTACGGGATGGATTCAACTGCAATTTGCTTTCGAGCTTCGGTGTCTTAGGGGAAACCTGAACGGGTTTTACGTTGGTAGCGGAGCATGGCTGGTAGTGGAGCATGGTCTTTTGTTGACGCTTGTAACTTAATCGCCATGGCGGCGGGAATATGCTGCAACCGAGATTTAGGGCTTCCAATTCATAAAGGGTTTAGAAATCATGCTGGTTTGGCAAGAATCGTCAGCACCGGGGTCGGTCTGTGACGTAGTAGCTTTGCGTTTTGGGCATTATTGTTTTGTGGTGCTCTGGTGGGTTTTAGTTGGAAGGTCGAGCAGCTGCATGCTAGACTCTTATATCACTTTTTTGGACCGTATACGTCCTGGAATCCAGGACATTTTGTTTTTATGTCTCTCGAGTGTTGACTTTAAACCAGGGGACTGTGATCACTCGTAGCACTTTTTATCTCATCATGCGGGACCATTGAAAGCTCTTCAATGTGATGTAGCGACGAGCCCAAGATACCAGTTGCACCGCCGCATGGCATCCAGCAGCCACACTCCTTAGCTGATTGACTGAACAGCTGCATGCCCAAAAAGGGTTCGAACTACAACAAATAAGTTCAGACAGGGACAGACAAGAGTGATCAGTAAACAGCCAATTTTCTTCATATACTTCATATGGTCTTCGTCACCAAAGTTGGAACAGTGCATAAAGTTCAGCTTTGTTTGCGCGACTTCTGCGATCATGTGAGATGCATAGTGGTGCTTTGGTCTCATCTTGTAAAGTAATTGAGACAGTCCATATGCACGGGCAGCTGCGTATTGGTACAAGAGCAGGAAGGTTTCGAAAAGCCACACGGATTCTTCTGTTTCTCCATCGGTCATGTGGGGCTTGTGGGCGGTCCCAGCCACAGACAAGGCAGCATCGAGAGACCACAGCATACAGGCACGGGCCCTTCTCCAATGAGCTGTCTCGGAACTGCAATCGTCCGGGTCGAGCTGTTTCTCGAGCTCCACGGCGAAGTGGGTGACGAAGGCTAAAAGATTCCTGCATCTCGATGCTTTGATCGTGGAGCTCAATTCAGGATATTTCAGCGTCGCATTCAGCGAGTCCATTGTGATCGGATTTATTCCAAGATCCAATCGTCTTTCCTTGCACCACGCTTGAGCTCTGGATGTGAACCGGTACAGAATCTCATTCGGCTTTGGCGACTGGTCCTGCAAATCCAAAAACCTGGACATCTCACCTCACGGGCTGGCGGAGCTATATATCTCTACGGAGCTACAGCTACACAGAGTCCTGAGCGAGATAATGACACAAAAAACATCAAGCTCCTGCTCTTGTTGCCTCCCGGAGACCGTTCCGCAAAGTTTCCAACATGACAGAAGCCAGGAGGTCGCGGAGCACGCCCAGATGTACCAGATGCATGACTGCAGGGGCAGGTTGAAGTTGAAAGGCATGTTTTGTGCATAATATGATGACTTATAATGATGGAGAAACAATTATGTGCTTCGGCCCTGCCATATATCATATGCAGACAGGCCGCCGTCGTACAGCCGTCTGCGACGGGTGTAGCCCTCGACTTGCTTCCAAGGAGAAACATCGTTGGCGTGCGGAGCTGGGCGGGTGTGCTCCTCGGTTTGACGCCAGCCAGCTGTAGCACTCAAGTCGCCAGAGTTGAGGATGACGTCGCTGTTGCAAGCCAGACACCAGTCGCATATATACTTGCGAGTGTAGTTGCGACAGAGTTCATGGCTCTTCATGTGGGCTTCCTGGTCCCCTTTCCAGAATGCGAAGACGGCCTTGACCGGACAGCGTTTCCCAGCTCGCCGCTGCCTGTTTCTGAATTGCAGGCTTATCTAGCTCCATGGATATTTCTGTAAACCCCGAAACCATTAATCTGGACAAGGATACAGTACCCCTGCCTTGTGGACATCTTTGGCCACTCGTTGCCGTCCCAGTCGTGCATTGGAAAATATCCTTCTTTCAGTGACTTGAGGTCCCACGATATTATCCTGGCAATAAAAGTACGAGTTTGCTTCGCAATCCGAGATTGCGGAACACCAATGATGCAGAACCTGCTGATCTCGGACCTTTGGTTGGTCAAGGCTGAACACCACGACCAAAATACCACAGTCTCTCGCTTCGTGGTTGGCACACCGTCTTCATGAAAAAGCAGCGGATAAGGATAATCTGAGTGGTCGATCAGGCCCTTGTAGACAGGATCGATCTCGCGGTCCCACCATTCTCGCACAGATCCAAAGCCTTCAAGGCAGGAGGAAAGGAGCCCGCGCTTGCTCAACTCCGCCAAGACATCAGAAGGCAACACGATCGAAGCAGGTGTTGTTACCAACCTCAGAAGCAAATGAAACGGTGCCGTGTTGGACATGGTGAAGGTCGTCGGCAGGCGCAGCTTATAAAAGAACAGTGTAACATACCAACCAAATGCTTCGGACACGGGTCTGCTTGTCTTCCCTCTCTGCTGTCGTGCTGAACACAGGAAGTTGCACCTTGACGGGGTCGAAAGGGAGCCGCATCCATTTGTAGGCATCCCGTTCTTGTGCAGAGGACGCCATCTGCAGGAGGTCCCGTCTCTTCACACCGTCGTTGGCAAAGGCTTTCGCCAGTTTTTGGCTCTTAGAGTAGCTCATTGCCTTAGATACCATGGGTCGGAAAATGTGCAACGTTGCTTGATTATACGGCTTGTTCATCCTCACGGACAAGTAAGTAATATTCTCACCTGCAATTCCTGGCTGCTCCTTTGCCCACCTCTTCGGCGAGCATGCGAGCTCCATGAGATTGGAAATCGTCTGTAGATCTGCGGAAGCAGGTCAAGTTAGAGCATGCTACATCAGCACATGAAGTAACAAACGTGGCAGAATCACATCTTCACTCGACGCTTGCCCTCGCAGATCGTTTCGTCCATCCCCGCATTGTCGTACCTGCCAATCAAAAAATGCTCCATTCTGGTAGCAGCAGAGGGACAAAGCTTGGAAGAGGATCCTGATGCAGCATGTTTTTTTGCAGCTCGCCGCTGTGGTTCCGTACAATATACCTGTATAGGCTGCTGGTTCATCCAGCGCCTTGTGCGTATGTGCATGTTCACTGCAGTCGCAGTGATCGTGAGCACGATTGCACATGCTTTCAGATGTGCCCCCAAAAGCACGTGCAGGTCTTGGCCCAGTTCTTCCATCCGGAGCACACACAGACATATATATATATATATATATATATATATATACGCCAAATACAGTACCTTACTGTCATAGACTCTGCACGTGCAACTAGCATAACCCTTGGAAAGAGGAGACCTCCTCCCCTATATGTAGCTGCACCGGCAGAGATCTCAATCCTGATCTGCACGTGCAGAACCCTGCACTATGATCCATTGGATCTACTGCTTGTCTTTCCTCTTTCTGCTAGCCTTGGCTTTGGGTTCCTTGGTCGGGCCCAAGGCTAAGTTGGCAGCTTTGATCAGCGAGGCGGCCGTCTTGATGGTTCGCTCCTGTTCAATGGAGCAAGCAAAGAGATGGTACTACGTATAGGTCATGCAAGAACACAATCTTAACGGACCGTGACCTGCTTCAGCACAAGGAACTCGCGGCCCAAAGGGAGGTAGAGCTGCTCGTCCTCAACCTGTTTCTTCATCAGGTCGCTGACCTGGTCCCACACATTCCTGGGAAAGCATATGGGAATTCAAGTCATGGGAGATGTCAGTTTGCATTGTCGATTTGGCTGCAAACAAGGGGGCTGGAACTTCTGCTCATAAGCCGTCAGCTCCTCCAAACATTTCGCAGCGTAGACGTTGCCCTTGAGCTGAGTAATCATCTTGTGTGTCTCAGTCACCTTGGCCATGACCTTGTTGCGGAGGTCTGCAGCTTTCTCATGGGTTGTCAGGGGCTCCATTCGCTGCGGTTTCCCTTTTCCAGGTTTGGGTGCTTTGCCCTCGTCACTCGGTGACGGAGTAGGATTCGAAGCCGGAGTTCCAGGCGGAGTTCTGGCCGGCGTCGATGGGGCAGAGCCACTGCCGATCGATGGCCTTGCTTGGCCACTCTTTGCCAGGGCTGACCTTGCGAGGAGAGCATTATAATAAGGAACTTGTTGCAGACACATTACAAAGATGTGGAGTTGACTAATTTAGAAGAGAAGGTGCTGCACATTGCCAGATACTCTCGAGCTGTTGGATCCGCTGTGTCCAAAGCACCGCCCGAGGAAGTTGTCTGACCTCCATTTTTATAACGAGTTCTACCACATGAGTGCAAGCATGACACTTCCACGTACACAAATGCAGCAGTGGCACGGTCCAGTTCGTCTCGACTTCCCTGGCTGGATCTTACAATATTGGGACAGAAAAGCAAAAAAAGATGCACATACACGAGGCCCTTGGACCGTCCTCGTCGACAAAGAGTGCAGATACAGCTTGGCACCCGTGAGGTTCGGATCGTCTTGAACCAAGCCCTGCTCCTGCTTTTCCCGCATGACTCTTGGAGCGTCCGAGCCGTACATCTTCTCCAGCTGGATGGCCGTAAGAGGCGTCAGTTTGGCTCTCTCTTTGCGGGCCTTCTCCTGCACACTCTCGATATGGTAGTGGGCGGCCACCTGCTCGAGGGAGCCGGCTGATTGCACCAAGGCGTCGATCAAGGCCGACTTCTGATCGTCGTCTTGCACGGCAGCAGTCAGAGCTGGCGGCAAGGACAGCAGCCGAGCCGGGTTGTTCGAGAGTCTCTTCAGGAGGTTAGCAGCTGCACGGCGAGTGTAGTGAGAGCCAGAATCGTGCTCCATCGACTCTGCAACCTGCTGTTGCACTTTTGCGGCGGGCAGCTCAACTTCTGCAGGAGCAGACAGCTGTTCACCGTTGGCTTTGGCCGGCACTGTTGACACCTGCGTGGGCGGCTTCTCCTTTTCGGCATGCACCTTCCAGCCGAGCTCTTCCAAGGCCTTGTCGGCCTTGTCCATGGATCGCCTGGCAACTGAGTCCAAGATGGACTTCTCTTTGCCAGCTTTCAGAGCCTGGAGTTGCTCTTCAAGCATCCTAATCTCGCTGCTTTTTTGCTCAGCGGCTCCCGGATTCGGGGCCGTGGGCTCAAGCATCCTAATCTCGCTGCCTTTTTGGTCAGCGGCTCCCGGATTCGGGGCCGCGGGCTGGGGAACTGTCCCTTGTGGCTTCGGGTGGCCGGCGTTGAAAGGTTCCGTACGTGCTGGCAGGGAAGTTTCAGGAAGGCCGTCCTCGGGCCGCTGCTCGGCCTTTCTCTTCTTGGCTTGCTCAAGCATTGCCAAAAGCTTCTTTCTTTTCTCCGCTTTGAATTCTTGGACCTGCGTGGCAGTACGGAGTTGATCTCCAACACTGCAAACATGATAGAAGGAAGAGGTTCGGCCTCGTGATCTGTCCAGCCCTTAAGGGGATTGCCCGCCGCATTGGTGTTCTCAGCCTGGTTTTATATAGTGTGCTTCTAGGCACAACCGCAACGGACGAAAACTCTTGGTCTGTTGAGGAAGCTCGACCTGGGAATGTGTGGAGAAGGACATGGCTGCGACTGTATAGCTACAAATTAAACTCGTCTCGGCACCTCCTTCCTCTTCTCCTCCTCCTCACATTTCCTTTCCGCTGCAATCCGCTCTTGAAGCTCGGCCTGCGTGGAGAATTGCAGGCAAAGCTAGTCCAGCCGAGGCCAATGGATTGGTTCCAGAGCTGAAGCAAGGTTTGGGGCTATCGCCAAGCACAGCCAACCAACCGACAGCAAAGAAGGTCTAACAAGCACCCCCGACGAAACCACCGACACCTGGACAAGCTGAATAGCCTGCATATAGAAACGTAGTTAATTTGGAAACAAGAAGAGGACCTGCTTTGTCTTCTCCTCCTCGGCCTTGGCTCTTGCGAGCTGTTCTTTGAGCTCGGCCTGGTGGACATGGGTGCGACAACATCGATCAGCACATACTGTTGCAGTCCCGAGTACATTATAGATTTTCTTGCTTTGCACCTCCTTTCTCTTCTCCTCCTCCTCCTGGCGTTTCCTTTCCGCAGCAATCTCCTGTAGAAGCTTCTCTTTCAGCTGCGCCTGGACATGTGTAAACTACCGAGGCCTCTAGCTGCTGTGATTTGGACTGTTCAGTACATCGACATATTGATATCTTTGGTTTCGGCACCTCCTTCCTCTTCTCCTCCTCCAGGCGGTTCCTTTCCGCGGCCGCCTCCTGAAGTTTCTTCTCCTCCTCGGCCATGGCTCTTGCACGCTGCTCTTTGAGCTCGGCCTGGACACGGGTGCGACAACACCGATCAGCACATACGCTACTGTGAAGTGCAGTCCCAATTAAGTACATTATTACAGGTTTTCGTGATTCGCACCTCCTTCCTCTTCTCCTCCTCCTCCTCCTGGCGTTTCCTTTCTGCAGCAATCTCCTGTAGAAGCTTCTCTTTCAGCTGTGCCTGGACATGTGTAAACTACCGATCGAGGCCTCTGCTGTGATTTGGACTGTTCAGTACATCGACATATTGATGTTTTTGGTTTCGGGACCTCCTTCCTTTCCTCGGCCATCTCCTGAAGCTTCTTCTCCTCCTCGGCCTTGGCTCTTGCAAGCTGTTCTTTCAGCTCGACCTGCACATGGGTGCGACAAGATTGATCAGCACATACTGTATCGTGCATTGCTGTCCACTTTTCCTGATTTGCGCCTCCTTCCTCTTCTCCTCCTGCAGACGGTTCCTTTCCTCGGCCATCTCCTGAAGCTTCTTCTCCTCCTCAGCCATGGCTCTTGCACGCTGTTCTTTCAGCTCGGCCTGGACACGGGTGTGATAACATCGATGAGCGCACATACTCTATTCTGAAAGGCAGTCCCGAGTATATTACTTATATTTTCTTGTTGTGCACCTCCTTTCTCTTCTCATCCTCCTCGTGTTTCCTTTCCGCAGCCATCTCCTCTTGAAGCTTCTTTTCTTCCTCGGCCTTGGTTCGTGCAAGCTTCTCTTTCAGCTCGGCCTGGACACGGGTGTGATAACATCGATGAGCACATACTCTATTCTGAAAGGCAGTCCCGAGTACATTACTTATTTCTTGTTGTGCACCTCCTTCCTCTTCTCATCCTCCTCGTGTTTCCTTTCCGCAGCCATCTGTTCTTGAAGTTTCTTTTCCTCCTCGGCCTTCGTTTTTGCAAGCTCATGTTTCAATTCGGTCTGGGCACAGAGGCAACAACACAGGCACATACGTGAATTGGGCGGACAGGCACGAGCTCCTCCCTCTTCTGCTGCTCCAGCTTGTTCGTTTGTTCTTCTTGAAGCTGGGCCTGCGTCGAGAGCACAACGAAGCGGAGCAGCATGCACACAAACAGCAAGCATCCTGACTTGGAAGCAGGACGACGGCCTGCTTTGTTGGCTCGGCCTTTGCTCTTGCGAGCTCTTCTTGCGATCGCCAACTTCTAACTGCTTCTTCCAACCCCTGATAGACTGCCTCCTTGAAGTCATCCGGGTTCAGTGTCTCGGCCTCTGACACAGGCACCTGCAGGTTGATCAGGCGGAGCTAGACACATTGAACAACATGCACATGGAGGTTATCTTCAACTTTTCTGGCCTCGCATTCTTTCGACTGCAAGCCCTTCTTCTGGGCTTCCAGCTCTTCCAGCAGCAAGGGCACCTCCCCGGTCATTTCCTGGGATCTAATTTGACAGTGCATCCAGGAAACTATCTACATGAGATGAGAGAGTGCAGGTCCTGATTAGTCAGCTGGTCGATCTCTGCTTCCAAGGCCTCTGGGCAGACCCCAAAGTGGACAGGATGCATGGGTTCTAACAGATGTGCATATCTTATTCACGAATCTGGCGAATAAGCGTAAGGCCTTGATCAAGTCATCGTCGCTGGGAAAGTCGGAACCGCAGGTTCCCAGAGTCAACTGAGTGTCCTGAAGCTGAGTTTCCGGAAGCCGGCCAGCTTCACCCGGCGCCACATTGCCATCAGCCAGTCCGGCGGTGCATGCCGAAGCCAGCGTGCGTCCGAACTGCCGCGGATTTGTTGCTCCTTTGTCCTCACGGAGCAAGCCTTCCAAGAGTTCAATCTTCACATCTGCCATGACAGCTCTAGAAAGAGGCACGTGGCAGTGCAGGGCTACACTTAAGCCTTTGCTGCAACGGTTCAGAGTGCAATCGTTGCATATGCATCGGATTCATGTCGGTGCCATGGTGGCATTGAGGTGGCGGTGGGGCTTCCTATACGGCTCTCGGTGGGGCTTGGCTCTCGGTGGGGCTTCCTACACGGCTCTCGGTGGGGCTTGCTTGGCTCTCGGTGGGGCTTGTTTGGCTCTCGGTGGGGCTTCCTATACGGCTCTCGGTGGGAGGTGGCGGTGGCGGCGGCCATAATTGGTATGAGGTCGCGGGTGGTGGTCCGTCCTCAGCCACGGCCGGTCACGGCCGGTCACGGGTGGTCACGGGTTGGTCACGGGTACTGTCCTCCTGGCGCTATATGTATTTAGTCGAGGTCACGGGTCTGACGATATTTCCAGGTCACGGGCGGTCACGGGTTGGTCACGGGTGCTCCGGGTTGGTCACGGGGTGGTCCCGTGTCAGTGAAGGGTGTCTTCCGGCCGGCATGACCTACATATGTCACATATTAGACATCCTGACAAGGTCGGGTCGGGTTGTTGTACCTAGGAGTTTGGTCCTGGATTCCAGGACAGTTTACACTATAGAAATTTGAGTCCTGGATTCCAGGACAGTTTTCCTATTGGGCAATTAATTATAGGGGAGCTGACTGTTTGGTTGGGTTCATGTATATATATATATATATAGATGGACGATGGATACAGGGGGAGCACCTCCACCAATAGCCAAGGGAGCAACTCCACCCGAGGCCATGCAGTAGATTGGGAGGTTTAGGGTTATCGACAAGCACAGCGGACCAACCGACGACAACTGCGCAAGACAGCAACGGAGCAATGCGGTAATTGGTTTTCTCCTTTAGCATCCTGAGTGCCTGGATCACTGTCGCTTCCAAAGACCCTTTCTCAGCCAGCACAGAGTGGAACCAATTCCCATGAAATCGCGATCGTTGGCCCGGGCGTAGTCCAGCAGCGATGCCTAGGATTTTTTTCACTAAGTAAACATTGCAGAGAGGTCATGTGGCTCCACTGAGCGGCATGAAGATCCGCCATGGATTTGTCTCCACTGGCCCGGAGACCCCTCATTTTGCGTTCCATCCTGCGTGTATCACATGCATGACCAAAAAAGTGAAGACCACATGCATGAAACAAGGCGTACGGGTCCCATCTGACCGAAGCTGCTTGCGATTCCGCAGCCACCATTCGCATATGGTTGTACCAAACCTGACAGGGACTTGAGCATGTCTAAAGTGCGGCCCTTTTGCATCACGAAACACGCATGCAACTCTCGAAGAGGCAGCCTTTCCGGGTAAGCTTGCGAAGCCTTGAGACCAGGCCCCCCACATGTTTTGCGGATGCCTTGGGAGTTCACGTACCTAGGTGCAGGAGAAGATAGAATCAACTGCATTCAAAGTGGGAAGCCAGCTTTACTGGAATCCTGGAAGTAGTGTATGGTGGTTCGATACTTGCACAGCTCAGGACAAGCAGCTTTTGCATGACAGGACCGTACTTGTTGCAGGAGCGAGCTTCGGAGCCGGGAGCACTGGAAGTCTCGAAGGCATCGGACATGTCTTCGTTCGAGTAAATCCAAATTGGTTTCAAACTGTGAGCCGCAAAGGTTGCCAAGGAAACGCTATGCCTGAGAAGTTGAGCTTTGACATGGCCTTCTTGCTCCCTGGCAATGAACCACTTCATGAGATATTGAAGGTCCCAGTGAACCTCCAGCTTGGAGTTGAAAGGATTCTCCAGCGAGAAGACTCCTCCCCGGGCCCAGTGCAGCAAAAGGATGGCCGCTGTGATGCTGGCCAAGGCAGACCCCTGTTGAACATAGGGATATTGAGAATTTCCTTGTGGGAAAAAGGCGCTGCGGCGATGAGTTCCGGAATTCGGCCAGCAGAAGGACGTGCAGACAGTGCCACAATGCACCAAGGATCCTGGTTCCATGAGCAGCACTGTCATGAAGGCGAGCACCACGCCTGGAGGCGAGAGAAGGTCGTGCATCAAGGAGCCTTAGGAGCGGCATTACACAGGACATGCAATTATACATGGCTATGCAGAGGAAGTCGTGCAACCCGAGAATCGTTCAACATCAATGGCTTTGGCATTGTAGCCTTCCCGTCTCCATGCCCCAGCGAGCACAGCAACTCCTGCAAAGAACTCCGTCATTTGCAGATGCCCGGTGGGCAAGTCCTGCAACATCAGGTAGCGGGAAAAGTTGCATATGTGAAAAAAAGATTGACAGACACATTGGCTTTCCAGGGTTATAAGCCTCGCAAAGATATAGGCAGCCTTCCAGCTGGACCACGAAGCACATCATTACCATCTCAACCAAAACCTGGATGAAATCTGTGGAGAGGCCGGAGCAGAAAGAGGAGAGAAGAATCGGAGAGAAGAGGCGTTTTTTTGCATCCGCGAAGCCCAAGGAACTCCCAAGGACACCAGACCATGGAGCTCTCTCAGTCGTGCCACATCCAAGCGTTTCATAAAATGTTCCACGGCCACAAGATCAGGTGTATAGTTGAGCTCAGCAGGGCCAGCCATCAAGGCAGCTGTGATCGGTGCAAAGTGAAAACAACTCATCAGTCCACGACAATGATCTTGAACACATGCTTCTATCTAAACATCTTTTGGCGGGTTGGCATAATGGTCATGCATGTGCACAGTTTCCTTGGAGGCTGTGATTCTTTGGGACATGATTCTAATTAAGCCTTTGATCCACTGCGATGATGGAGAGTTCAGCAAGTATTATATGTGAATCAAGAAACATGAAGCATGGCATAGCCCGGGGCACAGAGCGGATTGTCTTCGGCATCCCAGCCGCTGCTCCAAATCATCATCGAGGGCACGGCCTACAAAACAGCAACGAAGTTTGTCCTGTCTCGCACATGGAAAGCATGCCTGCAGATTTATTTGGTTCACATGCAATGTGCCTTTTCTCATGCTTTACGTCGGCTTCCCTGAAAAGGGGCCGGGCTCATGAGGCACGTCGGCTTCCCTGAAAAGGGGCCGAGCTTAGCAGTTTCCACCCATCATAATACACAGCGGTTCCCGTCCGGGAGCTGTTTCCATCCATGATAATAATACAAGGAGCCGGCCCTGGATTCCAGGGCCGGCTCAGGGAGCTTCAAGCTTGTGCTTGTTCACAGTCTGGACGGCCTCCTCCTCCGTGATTTCTTTCTTCCGCAGCTGACCCATGGCGACCTCCACAACATCCCTGTCGCGGCACTGCACCAGCTGCTTGTCGATCGACTTGTTCTCCGAGTCTTTGACCCTCTTCACCAACGCAAACATAGTTTTGCCATGTCTCTTGTGAGGCTTTATCAGGTAATGCGGGCCGTCATCCGCAGTCGGCCTGGAAGCCGCCTTTTTGGCCGCCGCCTTCTTGCGTGCGGCTAGCCGTCGCTGGTTAAGCGGAAGCACGGGTTCGGGGGCTTCTGCATCCATGCCCTGGCGCATCTCCTGGCAGCATGCAGGTATTTCAAGAAAGTATAGAGGAAAATGTATGATGCGGCTGAAGTGCCTCCAAGTACTCAGGCTCTGGGGTGTAGGAGACTTCACCGGACACGTCAGACTTGCGTTTCGTAGCAGGTCCGCGGGCATCAGCACCGCTAGCCTGACATGCGATCGAGGCATCCAAGGAAACAGGATGTTATAGCCAGAAGCAGCAGAGAAACAGGAGCATCCTCATCCTCACTTTCAAGAATTTCCAGTGTTTTGCCCGATAGCGACGAGAGGATATTGTTCCTGCAAAAGGCACTCAACATAAGAAGCCACACGGTCGGATTCCATGCCTGCCTAAGGGATTGCACCGTGATCTCCCCCGGCACGGCGGACCTGCCCGGAGCACAACCCATGCCAAGTCCAACTTGTCAAACCTGCTATGTGCCTGCTCTGTGACGATGATGCCGTGGACGGCTGCATGATCTCCGGCCTTCGGAAGCTGGGTTATTTAGGGTTTAGGGTCGTCTCGAGGTTTTAGGGATTCAGGGTTCCTGAGGTATATACGGTTAATTGAAGATGCCAAATGACTGCCGCCATGTTCATCGAAATCACCTGTATGCACTAGAGGCCTGGGTTGCGCTGACGACGAGGATGCCTTTTCGGGGTCAGCACTTGGCCTGCAGTGACCCGAGTGGACAGACACACGAAGTGACAGTCAACAAAGGCAACGTAGCCATTATGAGTTCAGCTTGCAACTGAGAGTCTCGTTTTTGAAAAGCTCCCGGCGCACCGTAGATCCATCTTCGTTGAAGAAGAGTAAGAAATCGTCCGGGGGCGATTTTGGATCCCTGCATTCCACTGATCCATCCTCTTTGAAGAAGAGCAACTCGTCGTCGTCGTCTTCCAAGTTTTCCTTGGATTCCTGCGTCCGCATGGCGGCGATCATCTCGAAGAGCTTCGGATTTACGGACATCGCAGAAGCCGGCCATTCCTTTGATTGCCTCTTAGCTTCGTACTTCCAGACCCGGCGAGTCTTCCTCAGTTCGGCAAAGAGAGCTTTAACGTCGAAGGCGAGCACCTCCATCATTTTCTGATTCAATTCCACGTGCTTCGGGCCATCCCTTTTGAACACTTCTTCCAGGATCGACTGCAACCTCACATGAATGAAGACACAACGGGCAGTGCATGGTCACAGCAGACCCGCGACAGCAGACATTCATGGCTCTTTGAAGACAGACCGCGTCTCCACAGACCAGGTCGCCGCCGGGTATTTTCGGATCAGTGGCATCAGAATCCAGTACGACTCCTTGCAGCTGGGTGCGGTATCCCAAGCCTACCTCAAGCAAGCACAACTGGCCAACCGACAACAAGCTCTAGCTACCTACCTCCATGCAAGCACAACCGACCTACCTCAAGCAAGCACAACTGGCCAACCGACAACAAGCTCTAGCTACCTACCTCAAGCAAGCACCCCCTCCGTGAGACTCAAGTGCCTCTTAGATTCCACTTGCATCTCCCGCGTGATTTTTGCAGCGTTGCCGGCTCGATGAAACAGCTGAGCCGGATCTCCGCGGAGGAGATCCGTGGTGTCGAAAGGACAGGATACCTCCTACACAGGTAGCTACAGGATAATGCGTGGGAAGTATGAACAATTCTATTTCCAGCGGAAGCATGGACGAATGCATGGATCCCATCCTCGAGCAACTCCATCACCTGCTCCTTTTCCAAAACCAAATCTTTGATGCGAGGCATGGCGCAAAATCCGGACACGTGCCCAGACTTGCCTAGGGCAAAGCCCGCGTGCATACACATGAAGGCTTGTAGTTTGGATACTGGTTTACAACGGCTCTGCCTAGCTATTGGGTATTGTTTTATCCGCTCTGGAGTTCCAGGGCCGATTTGGATAGGATGCGCACACGACATGATCAAGCATGCACCCTATATGCCACGAAGGCAATCAGCTATAGGGCCAGATATGGCAAAGTGCATTGCAAAGATGGTATAGCGGCAGTCACATGCAGACCCAACCAGCCGTGTTGCGGCAACAATCCCCGCCTGCCAGTGTCTTGCGTTTGCCCATGGCCACGCTCCACACAAGCTGTCGACGAGATCAAAGCCCTGGCAGGGGCAAATTGGCGTTCAAGGGTTAATTATGCTTATGAACTCTGGCACAATCT
>CAJNDT010005446.1:507563-562557 GCA_905221615.1 Symbiodinium sp. CCMP2592 | reverse complement strand
ACTGGGCTGTGCTTTCGGAGTGTTTTTAATTTCTGTGGTTTTGCTGGGTCTTGGTATACAACGATTGATTGTATGGTTTGTAGTGTCAAACAACCATAAGTTTGTAGTGTCAAACAACCATAAGCGACGTTAGCTCAAGCTGCCACTCGAAACGAATTGTCAGTGGTAATTTACCACTGACAATTCGCTTCGAGTGTCAGCAAGCTTCTCATGTGAACATCGCCCTCACCGTGGATCACCTCGAGTGTCAGCGTGGAGCCCTAGAGTGCAGAGTCATGCTGGTGTTTGCGGCAAGACCCATTCGCCGCTGCGGCAAGACCCATTCGCCGCTAGCAGGGTCAGGGTCTGAGGGTAGCATCTAAGAGAGAGTCATGCGGCATGGACCATTCGCCGCCGAGAGCTAGGATGAGAGTCATGTTCTTATCGTCTGCTAGAGTCAGATGCCATAGGTAGGTCGGCAGAGTGTCATAGCAGTGACTTGCAAGAGCAGTTTGTCAGTGTCAGGTACCACATTGCATCACCGAGGCCAGACCTTCCAGTGTCAAGCGATGGCAGGACACTGAGCGATTGCAGTCAGGGTCATCGCCTGAGAGCGCAGATGCATCCGGAGTGCAGTGTCATTTTGTGCGGCATGACCCATTCGCCGCTAGCAGTGTCAGGGTTTGAGTGTAGCATCTAATCTAAGAAAGAGTCATGCGGCATGGACCATTCGCCGCCGAGAGCTAGGATGAGAGTCATGTTGTTCAATGATTATTTTCGTCGTCGTCTATTTTAATAATTAAATGACATATTTAGTTTAATATTTAAATTTAATTATAATAAATAAATATTATTCAATAAATGATGCCATAGGTAGGTCGGCAGAGTGTCATAGCAGTGACTTGCAAGAGCAGTTTTTGTCAGTGTCACATATAACAATAATAATTTCAATTTAATATAATAATTAAACACATTGCATCACCGAGGCCCGACCTTCCAGTGTCAAGCGATGGCAGGACACTGGGCGATAGCAGTCGGGGTCATCGCTTCAGAGTGCAGTGTCATTTTGTTGCGGCATGACCCATTCGCCACTAGCAGTGTCAGGGTTTGAGTGTAGCATCTAAGAGAGAGTCATGCGGCATGGACCATTCGCCGCCGAGAGCTAGGATGAGAGTCATGTTCAATCATCATCTAAGCTGCTAGAGTCACATGCCAAGAGTGTCACAGCAGTGACTTGCAAGAGCAGTTTGTGAGTGTCACATGCATCACATTGCATCACTGAGGCCAGACATTCCAGTGTCAAGCGATGGCAGGACACCGAGCGATTGCAGTCAGGGTCAGCGCCTGAGAGCACAGAGGCATCCAGGGTGTAGTGTCATGTTGTTGCGGCATGACCCATTCGCCGCTAGCAGTGTCATGGTCTGAGGGTAGCATCTAAAAGAGTCATGCGGCATGGACCATTCGCCGCCGAGAGCTAGGATGAGAGTCATGTTCTTATCATCTATCTGCTAGAGTCAGATGCCATAGGTAGGTCGGCAGAGTGTCATGGCAGTGACTTGCAAGAGCAGTTTTTGTCAGTGTCACATAATATATCACATTGCATCACCGAGGCCCGACCTTCCAGTGTCAAGCGATGGCAGGACATTGGGCGATTGCAGTCAGGGTCATCGCTTCAGAGTGTAGTGTCATTTGGTTGCGGCATGACCCATTCGCCGCTAGCAGTGTCAGGGTTTGAGTGTAGCATCTAAGAGAGAGTCATGCGGCATGGACCATTCGCTGCCGAGAGCTAGGATGAGAGTCATATTGTTCAATTATCGTCTATTAATCTGCTAGAGTCACGTGCCATAGGTAGGCCGGCAGAGTGTCATAGCAGTGACTTGCAAGAGCAGTTTTGTGAGTGTCACATGTATCACATTGCATCACTGAGGCCAGACCTTCCAGTGTCAAGCGATGGCAGGACACCGAGCGATTGCAGTCAGGGTCAGCGCCTGAGAGCACAGAGGCATCCAGGGTGTAGTGTCATGTTGTTGCGGCATGACCGAATTCGCCGCTAGCAGTGTCATGGTTTGAGGGCAAAATCTAAGAGAGTCATGCGGCATGGACCATTCGCCGCCGAGAGCTAGGATGAGAGTCATGTTCTTATCGTCTATTATTATCTGCTAGAGTCAGATGCCATAGGTAGGTCGGCTGAGTGTCATAGCACTGACTTGCAAGAGTTGTATTATCAGTGTCACATGTATCACATTGCATCACCGAGGCCCGACCTTCCAGTGTCAAGCGATGGCAGGGCACTGGGCGATTGCAGTCAGGGTCATCATCGCTTCAGAGTGCAGTGTCATTTTGTTGCGGCATGACCCATTCGCCGCTAGCAGTGTCAGGGTTTGAGTGTAGCATCTAAGAGAGAGTCATGCGGCATGGACCATTCGCTGCCGAGAGCTAGGATGAGAGTCATATTGTTCAATTAAATTATCGTCTATTAATCTGCTAGAGTCACATGCCATAGGTAGGCCGGCAGAGTGTCATAGCAGTGCCTTGCAAGAGCAGTTTTGTGAGTGTCACATGTATCACATTGCATCACTGAGGCCAGACCTTCCAGTGTCAAGCGATGGCAGGACACCGAGCGATTGCAGTCAGGGTCAGCGCCTGAGAGCACAGAGGCATCCAGGGTGTAGTGTCATGTTGTTGCGGCATGACCCATTCGCCGCTAGCAGTGTCATGGTCTGAGGGTAGCATCTAAAAGAGTCATGCGGCATGGACCATTCGCCGCCGAGAGCTAGGATGAGAGTCATGTTCTTATCATCTATCTGCTAGAGTCAGATGCCATAGGTAGGTCGGCAGAGTGTCATGGCAGTGACTTGCAAGAGCAGTTTTTGTCAGTGTCACATAATATATCACATTGCATCACCGAGGCCCGACCTTCCAGTGTCAAGCGATGGCAGGACATTGGGCGATTGCAGTCAGGGTCATCGCTTCAGAGTGTAGTGTCATTTGGTTGCGGCATGACCCATTCGCCGCTAGCAGTGTCAGGGTTTGAGTGTAGCACCTAAGAGAGAGTCATGCGGCATGGACCATTCGCTGCCGAGAGCTAGGATGAGAGTCATATTGTTCAATTATCGTCTATTAATCTGCTAGAGTCACGTGCCATAGGTAGGCCGGCAGAGTGTCATAGCAGTGACTTGCAAGAGCAGTTTTGTGAGTGTCACATGTATCACATTGCATCACTGAGGCCAGACCTTCCAGTGTCAAGCGATGGCAGGACACCGAGCGATTGCAGTCAGGGTCAGCGCCTGAGAGCACAGAGGCATCCAGGGTGTAGTGTCATGTTGTTGCGGCATGACCGAATTCGCCGCTAGCAGTGTCATGGTTTGAGGGCAAAATCTAAGAGAGTCATGCGGCATGGACCATTCGCCGCCGAGAGCTAGGATGAGAGTCATGTTCTTATCGTCTATTATTATCTGCTAGAGTCAGATGCCATAGGTAGGTCGGCTGAGTGTCATAGCACTGACTTGCAAGAGTTGTATTATCAGTGTCACATGTATCACATTGCATCACCGAGGCCCGACCTTCCAGTGTCAAGCGATGGCAGGGCACTGGGCGATTGCAGTCAGGGTCATCATCGCTTCAGAGTGCAGTGTCATTTTGTTGCGGCATGACCCATTCGCCGCTAGCAGTGTCAGGGTTTGAGTGTAGCATCTAAGAGAGAGTCATGCGGCATGGACCATTCGCTGCCGAGAGCTAGGATGAGAGTCATATTGTTCAATTAAATTATCGTCTATTAATCTGCTAGAGTCACATGCCATAGGTAGGCCGGCAGAGTGTCATAGCAGTGCCTTGCAAGAGCAGTTTTGTGAGTGTCACATGTATCACATTGCATCACTGAGGCCAGACCTTCCAGTGTCAAGCGATGGCAGGACACCGAGCGATTGCAGTCAGGGTCAGCGCCTGAGAGCACAGAGGCATCCAGGGTGTAGTGTCATGTTGTTGCGGCATGACCCATTCGCCGCTAGCAGTGTCATGGTCTGAGGGTAGCATCTAAAAGAGTCATGCGGCATGGACCATTCGCCGCCGAGAGCTAGGATGAGAGTCATGTTCTTATCATCTATCTGCTAGAGTCAGATGCCATAGGTAGGTCGGCAGAGTGTCATGGCAGTGACTTGCAAGAGCAGTTTTTGTCAGTGTCACATAATATATCACATTGCATCACCGAGGCCCGACCTTCCAGTGTCAAGCGATGGCAGGACATTGGGCGATTGCAGTCAGGGTCATCGCTTCAGAGTGTAGTGTCATTTGGTTGCGGCATGACCCATTCGCCGCTAGCAGTGTCAGGGTCTGAGGGTAGCATCTGAGAGTCATGCGGCATGAACCAGAGCTAGGAAGAGAGTCATGTTCTGATTCAAGGTGCTGACTTTAAAAATCTGCTAGAGTCACATGCCATAGGTATGTCGGCAGGGTGTCATAGCAGTGACTTGCAAGAGCAGTTTTTTGCCAGTGTCATGTGTCAGATTGCATCACTGAGGCCAGACCTTCCAGTGTCAGGCGATGGCAGGACGCTGAGCGATTGCAGAGTCAAGGTTGTCGCCTGAGGGTGCAGTGTTACGGTGTTGCGGCATGACAAATTCGCCGTGGCAGTGTCATGGCCAATGGCTTGAGAGTGGTATTTGAGAGTCATGCGGCAAGAACCATACGCTGCCTAAGTAGCAGAGTCAGGAGGGGCAGTGGTCATTGTCATCCATTGCCCAGGGACAGTCAGCGGTAACAGTGGAGTGCAGCAGTGTCACAGCCAGCATGCTTGCGCAAGTGACTGTGGAGTGTCATGGCTGCTGAGTGTCAGATGCATGACGTCTGAGGCCAGACCCCTCCACAGCCAGAGTCACAGGCAGACTGGAGAGCAAGCCGCTGAGAGTCAGCGGCTTGCCCTCCAATCTTCTTGATGGCAGGGCGCTGAGTGCTTCCCACCAGAGTCACTGCAAGTTAAGATGGCCGATGATTGCACATGGCTTGAGTGTCATTGGTTGGCATGGACAGATTGGCTTTGGGCCCAGGGCAGAGTCATTTGACATTGCCATTGAACACGTACACACTCGTTATATACCAAAGCTACAGCAGTGTCATCTTTATCCCTGACCTCCTTGATCATCGTAGCCTCACCAGTGTCACAGCCATGGTGAATCGCCTCCGTGGACGTGGCAGCAAGGGTGAGAAGGGGGAAAGGACTGTTGTGATTGAGGGATCATGGAAATTTAGTTTTTAGTGTCAGTGCTCGGAATGCAGCAGTCACAAGTTGCATTCCCCGCAGGACTGAGAGCACATCCTCCCAACTGCGAGGGTCAATGCACCGATGTGCACAAAATATGCTGGGCCGACTGGAATTGGAGAACGAGCGTCAGCAGGACATCTGAAATAAGAATTGTAAATTCTAATTCATTAATACTAAGAATGAGACTATATCAGTGCCATGATACAATATTATGTCGTCAAGTTTTATTATAATATTTAATTATTTGTTTCTCATTCCTGAACAGGAACAGCTGGCCCGAGCCCAAGCGGAGCTAGAGTCACGAGAACGTCGATGGCGTCAGGAAAAATCTGAGATGGAAGAACACCACAGCAGAGTCATTCAGGACAACTTGTTTCAACTGCATAAGACTCAGGGTTTTAGAAATTAGACTACTAACTTACTTTACTATCTTATAACTGACCATTGATCAAATACAGATTTAATATTGTTAAACCTTCTCCATGTGTTCTTTGCTTGCCCGAAGGATCTCAAGAATGACCACGCAAAGAAATTCGCCCTGCAGGAGGTAGAGTCATTGGCACAACAGGACAAGAGGGAGGAAGTCCACACAAAGAGGGTCAAGCGCTTGGAGGACAGCCTCGAGGCGGAGCAGTCAGAGCATAAGAAGTGCAAGCTCTTTCTGGAGGACCGGTGTGTCATGAGCAATTGTTAATTATTATAATAATGAATTCAAATATATTAATTACTACGCTGAAAATAACATGGATTCTGAAACTGCTCGCCCCGAAGGAGTGTCAAGGCGCACTGAAAAAGCAGAAGGAAGATCGCGACTTTGAGCAGGGTCAGCGCATAAAATTGCGAGAGCAGTTGGAGGAGAGTCAGAAGCAATGCAACCGCTACAAAGCAGAGCGTGACAAGCTCAAAGGGTCAGCGGGCAAAGCGAACGTTGTGCCCACCAAAGCCCAGACACCTTCTGTCGCAAAGACAGTGTCAGGCGACCCAAAACCTCCTGTGCAAACGGCAAACCCAGAGTCAGCCAAGAAGTAGCTGCCAGTCCTTGCTTCAGTGTCATTAATTTTTAATAACTAATTAATTTATTGAGCTTAGCAATTTTATCTAGGCACCACATGGTCGGATGACTCAGGGTCATGCCATCGCACTCCGTTAGCTATAGAAGCCGGAGTGTCAGTGTAGACTTTTTGACGAATCGCAGCTCTAGTGCCTTTCGAGCCGACTGTGGGCACTGTCAAAAAAAGTGTTTCGGTGAGTCCCTGCGAGTGCATGTTTGCTTCTATTAGTGTCATTGATTGCCTTTGCACTGAGGCACATCGACAATGGCCGCAGCGGAGAGGCCAGGAGGTCATGAGAGTCATGTTGCAGCAGGGGTCAGTGCAGTGAAGCTGCTTGCAGAGTAGTGTGATTCATTGTCATCTTATCGCCCCAACGTGTGCCAGGCTTCCACATTCCAGTGTCATCCTGCCAGATGCAGCAGGTGCCAGCCCCTTTCTGCTTTGCTCAGTGTCAGACTGTCAGACTTGCGGAGTCATGCCATGTGTTGCATTGAATTGCTATCCTCTGCAAGATCGTGGGCTCGCTGTGTCAACATGAGCATGTGAAGTTGTCAGCGACCAGAACATCAGAAACAGATATTTTGCAGCATTGCAGTTAGAGTTAAGTGATTTTCGACTACTCTGTCTCAGTCATTTAGTGTCAGGAGATTGTTGGCACAGAGCAAGCTAACGCCTTTTTTGGTTCATGGCCGACTGGCGACCTCAGGGTCAGTCTCGCGCCTTCACCCTGCTGCCTCCGAACCACCAAGTGTCAGCTGAGGGTTGTGACCGTGGTGCGGTGCAGGTGTGTTTGAGACATGGCAATGCACAGTTTGAGTGTCACTTGTGCTGTTAGTTTTGTCAACTGACACTGCTTGTCAGGTCTTCTTCCTCCTGCACTTCATTTCCCCAGAGTCAGGGGCAGACGTGGCTCGCCATTTGTGCGAGCAGGAGAAGTCAAACAAGTCCGGGTGGTGTATCAAGACAGTTCAAACGAACTTGCGAGAGTCACTTGTTTGCAGTTGGTTTTAATGTGTGCCGCTCAGAGTCAACTGCCACGGTTTGCCAGTGTCAGATCGCAACTAAGGTTAAACCGCCAATATGGCTTCCCCGACATCTAAGAGTCAGGGTCAGGCCAATATGGATTCCCGGACATCTCAGGGTCAGGAAGGTTACGAGGACGACATGGCTTCCCAGGCACGAGGGTCACTCACATTATAGTGTGTTTGAATTAATACACAGTGTCATGCATTTGCACAGTGTCTTGCATTTGCAGCCCCCTGCCAGTGGTCAATGGGGCAGACGGTCAGCTCCTTGGAGATCCAGGGGGACAGTGTCAGCTCGGTGAGACCTCCAGACGCAGCGTCAGGGACCCAGCACCGGACCTACCAGGCCTCCCAGACCCAGAGTCATGCGTCAGCGACCCAGCAGCACTACCCGCCCCAGAGTCATCATGAGACGATCCAAGACATGACTCAGAGTAGTCACTGGGGATATGTCAGCCAAAGGGAGGTTCCGGTTCCCGACTCCATGGCCAACAGTGCTCAGTGGATCAGAGTCACTGAGGAGCCGGAGGCTGCACCGGGTTTGTGGGAAGCACCGCAGCAGAGTCAGACTGAAGCAGCACCGCAGCAGAGTCAGACTGAACAGCAGCCCCAGAGTCCACAGCAGCCCGAGAGTGCACAGCATCCCGAGGGTCAACAGCAGGCTGAGACCGTTGACTTGACCTATGAGGACCAGGGTCACGGTCAAGCTGCCACCAGTGACCAACCCTCCGAGGAGCAGAGTCGGGAGACTGAAGCACCTGCCGACCAGAGTCAAGCCCCCACCGACCCAGCACAGGACGAGCCAACGGACGAGCCGCAGGACGAGCCGTCTGAGAGTCAGGTACCGCAGGGCGACTGGGGTGCGGACCGATGGCCGCCAAGCCAGCAGCAGCGTCAGGATCAGAGCAGCCTGCCACAGCAGCAAGACCAGCAACAGCCACAGCCGCAGCAGGCACAGGGTCAACAGCGGCAAGACCAGCCACAGCCGCAGCAGCCGCAGCAGCCCCAGGGTCAAGCTGATGCCAATACCAACTACTATGACCCCAACGCCAACAACTACTACTGGAACCAGGGTCAGGGTCAGCAAGACCAGATTTGGAATCACGGCCAACAGGGTCGGGGTCGCAACCGATCAGGCTCCAACAGGCGAAATCGAGCCCAGGGTCAGGAGCAATGGCAGAATTGGGGTCAGGGTCAAGGCAATGGTTGGGGCTGGCATCAGCAGCAGCAGAGTCAGAACAACTCACAGCAGCAGACGCAGCAGGGTCAGGACGACTGGAGCAGGCGCTCCCCGAGGAATCAGCAATGGAACCGCTGGTGGGAAGCGTCATCCTTTCCCAGGAACGACCCGCAACACCTGGGACACGAGTGGGAAGACAGTGTCAATACTGACTTCAACTACCCCAGCCGTCAGCGTCAGCCAGCTACCCCGTCCCAGGCCGCTGCAGCAGCGTCATCGACCCAGGCCGATCCGAACCAAGCCGGAAAGGGTCAGCGACCAAAAGGGGCTGGCCGTGGTCTGGGCCCAAGAGACGTGGACTACCCACGTCTCCCACGGCCGAACCCAGTGTCAAGACGCACTGAAACCGACTTCCGCAGTGTCATGTGGCCTAGCTGCATATTTTCCTGTCATGTGGATTCCAGAGTCATTGCCTTTCTGTCTGATTCTTGGCTCAGGGACGAGATGATGGATGACATCGCCTTCTCCGAGGAGACCAAAAACAGCGTCAGGGATCTTCTGGCGTTTGGCCGCAAGGGTCATGTACGTGCAGGTCTGATTATGCTGCTTGGTTTGCAAAAACATCATGCCAATCTCGAGTGTTAGTCAGTGTCATGCTTACATACAGTGGCAGATCCAGTGAGAGTGTCATTTGCACCGGCTTGCAGCCAAGGACACAAGCGTTACAGGCCAAATGGCAAAAGCCATATGGCCGGTACGACAGCTGGGCAAGGTTCAGAGCCATACAAGACCTAGAAATGCTGCAGGAAGACGCAGCGTCAACGCAGTAGTGTCAGCCAGCCAGCCATAAATAATAAAACTCCTATTCTGATTCTACTGATGTTTAATCAGTGTCAGAGTCATACTTCTTGAACTTGGTGAGTTGCAGAGTCACCTGGCTGACACTGGCACACGGAATCCTCTGGTGACAAGCGAGCACTCCTAGTGTCAACCATTGTACATTGGACACTTTTACACTTTTTTGGCATGTGCCACAGTGTGTCGGAGTCTCGTGACCAGAGCCGAGAGTCATGAAAATCGAGTGCGTGTGCTGTCGGACTTCTCAGAGTCAAGATTTACCACATGGATTCAGATTCGATGTGTGTCTTTGCGCAGGTGCTTGGCCCGGCCAACGGCAGAGGCAGGAACGTCTGCAGCAGGGTCACCTTGCAAGTGCTTGAGCACAGAGAGAGAGAGAGAGAGAGAGAGAGAGAGAGAGAGAGAGAGAGAGAGAGAGAGAGAGAGAGAGAGAGAGAGAGAGAGAGAGAGAGAGAGAGAGAGAGAGAGAGAGAGAGAGAGAGTGTGTGTGTGTGTGTGTGTGCAGTTTGGCCCCCAGGTAGGTGTCTGGCACATTCGGCTATGAGGATCTCTTGGCCGAATGTGCCAGACACCCACTCGTCCGAGCCATTTGGCAGACGTCCGTTGGAAGCCCAGGAACAGCTGAGGGAATGGAGTGTTGCCTTGCAGCTGCTAGAGTGAATTAGAGGTATACTTGGCCTGTATAAGAGAGTCAGAGAGACGTGAGGGTGTAGTCACCACTCCATGCATGGCCGAGGCTGACAGTGTCAACATCATCCTGCCACAACTTCTCCAACAAAGGCAAAGCTTATGGGACTCATAAGCCTTGCCTTTGTTCGAGAAGATGTGGAGCAAGACCTGAGGCGGGGCCTGCGAGTGTTGTCCTGTGCCAGTGGTCATGTCATTCAGCACTTTCAGTGTCATTTTGCTCAGTCAATCAATGAAGGCCGTTAGCAGAGTCAGCAAAACCTGCTCGCAGAACGACGACAACACAGGAAGTTGCTCAGAACAACCACATCGGGTCAACTGTTAAATCTCATTGTATTGCTACTGTGTTCATAGTGCAATGACAGCCAGACAATCAAAGTTAAGTTCAATGACTAGTCACCAGTCAGTACCTTAGTCGTCGTATTACAGTAGTGTCAGTTTCGAGAAGTTCAGATAATAAGAAATCATTGCTTTACAGAGCCAGAGTCATGGCTGGGTTTGCCTGCCGTTTGTGCGGTGCCAGAACGTTTCGGCGCAAGCCGAATAACTACTGTGAAGGCTGCCGCAGTAGTCATCGCGGGCGACACAAGAAGAAGCCATGCCGTAGACTGCGTCTCAAAGTGTCAGTTGACCAGGAGGGTCATGCCAAGCCTGAGGGCAGTGTCAAATATCAATGGTCTGGTCCGTCTGCTACAGCAATGACAGAGTCAGCAAAGACACCTTGTGGGAGAACCACATCCCGGATGCAGAGTGAACCTCGATGTGGGACAGCGTCAGAGCCTTTGCCAGCACACTCTTCTGAAAGTCAGTGTCATGATGGCGCCTCCTCTGCAGTGTCAGAACACCCAGTAGCGACGACTGGGATTTACCAGACAATGCGGTTGAGGCTCGAGAGTCAGATTGCTGAGCTGAAAAGCTTATTCGGTGATGCTGTTGCCTATAGTGTCATCGCTTCAGCAATGTCAATCGTGGAACGATTTGAGCGTCATGGACAGCAGCTGCCAGGATGTGTCAGAAGCCTCGTCTCATTCTCGTTTGCCTGTTCCAGTGTCAAAGACGAAGACGAGTGCCGCAAGAAATATTTGGCAGTGTCAGTCGAAAAAAAGCTCACGACCGTGAAGAACATGAGAGCAGGTGAGTGTCACTGGGCTATGGGGTGCCCTTTTAGTAGACAAGATGGACTGCCAGAGTAAGCGTCAAAACAGTCAGTGCTCTGAATGCTGCCATCGTCACGACAGTCATATCAATTTAAGATCAGCCAGCATTTCATTGCCAAACATGACCCACTGCTGTGACAGGCCTGTGGTGATCTGCCTGTGGATGAGTGATGAGTCAGCCAGAGCCCCGTCTGACTGCACTAAATTAAATAAGATATATAATAATTCAGGAGCCGTTGCTGGTTTCAGGAAATTCAGAGTCTTATCTTGCCCCATTTGGCTGGGTGCCTGCAAGCTTTTGCCAGGTAGCGAGCTGGAGCACCTGGTGTGGATAGCCCTGTGCTGAGTTTTCCCTGTGTAAAACCGAATTGAGAGCCACAGTCCTTTCCTGTTCGCGGCATGTCCCATTCGCCGCTAGTAGTTAATCTTCCAATAATTCCACTAAGTAGCACTTTGTGCGGCAAGTCCCATTCGCTGCCAGAGCTCACAACTACTAGTTGTCTTTGTTGTCTTCAGCCTCAAGCCTTAGATTCCAGCAGCAATAACAAATAGAGTCAAACTCAGTGGCATATGTTGGCTTACTTGAGCCCCATGGCAGCATGCATGTACCAATCGAAGCCTAGCAGGGCATCTATCGCAGGCAAGTGGCAGGTCATGTTCATGTCCCATCCCCTCGGTTCCTCAGATCTTCGAAACAGTCAGTATAAGTATTACCCATGGTCAAGTGTCAGATCACTGTGTTGTTTTTTGCAAAAACCCAACTCGCACCCAAGTCGCACACTAATATTTTAGTCACAGGTGGTCAGCCTGACCGCACAGTGCCACTTGCTCAGTCTGTGTGTGGGTGTGCACTGCGAGCGTTGGTGTGCTGCCGCTTGTTTCTATCTACACCCAGTGTCATTGGGCCAGGAGATTTTCGACAGCTGAGGGGTTTCGGGTCTTTGAGACTTGACAAGTAGGATTTCAGTGTCAAGCAATTCTGATTCAAATTGTCATTCTTGAGTCCCTTAATAATAATAGCATGGAGCAGCCAACTGCCTCAGGTGTTGAAGCCCTTTCGCCGGCGGATGCCCAGCGGGTCAGCAGGCCTTCTTGGCACGGTTGCACTGTTGTGATTTATAGTCCTCTGCCAGGTTTGCTCCAATTGAATACAAGCGGGGAAGCAGAGACGCCTTAGCAATTTGCTGCTGCGGAGATGTCATAATGAGTAAGTCCTGTCTCGCGATCCAAAATTCTGCCTTGAACACATTAATGGGAGGCACTTGGCCAAAATACGACAATGAGCCGTCCGCAACAGTAGGTAATTTTGGATCCGTTGAAGTTATTTGGATTCTCAGTGCTTCAGGTCAGTCAAAGTCAACATTCAAAGGATTCTTCAGATAGCACACGGTGTGGGTTGGAAACAGTGTGTCTCCAAGAAGTGTCAGCAACTGAGCATTTCAGAACAAACAGCAGAGTCAGAGTCATCGCTGCCATGCTGAGACGTGCGCATTGTGCACCCTCCAAACTGCAGAAGTGTTACGACAACAAGGTGTTCCCTTCGTCTGGCAAAGTGTCAACTTCCATGGTCAGAACTCGTTCTGCTGCAGCTGCAGAGTCAGCACTTCAAGTTTCCTGCTCGGACAGACCCAAGAGTCAGAAGCTGGCATCTGCACATGGCACCAAGAGAAAGATGACAGCTTTCAACAACACCAGTGTCAGCGTCCAGACAGAAAGCAATGGCAAGTGTCATGACGAGTTCGATCAGTCCTGTCCAAGATGTTGGTTCCAGAGATTCAGAGTCAAATGGTGTCAGAGTCACGGCTCTTTTCTGCAGACACGTGCTGGCAAGAGGGTCAGAGTCACATGGCTCCAAGAAAGACCCAAGAAAATGGGAGGGCCATGGGGTCTCGGATGTGCTGCCTGCGCAGCCCTTCGAGCCCGCTCTCTCAGTGTCAAGGTCACAGGCAGCAGGAAGAGTCATCGCTGGGATTCCAAATGGGCCAGATATGAGATCCGAGCACTGAGTCAGATGCAAGCGTCAGCGTTGTACCAGCACTCGCAGTGTCAGATGCACCGACGAGCAGTGCATATGATGCAGTGTCCGGATGAGCCTCTCAGTTGCAGCGTCATGATGCCTCGAGAGGACGAGGATCGACTGAAGGGTCATGTTCCTGAGTTGGCAGACTGGCTTCGTGCGTGGAGGATGGTGCAGAGCCCAGTGTCATTCTTGAAAGCAGAGTGTCAGTCCCGGACCGAGTCGTTCATCGGACTTCGCCAGGGTCAGTGCTCGCGAAAAATGTACAAGCAGATGGTTCAGATCATGACAGAAGTCACTCGCAGGCGAAAGCGAAGTGTCATTCGGTCAGCAAAGTTTATTTCAGTGTCGTTGGATGACAAGGCCCCCTTCAGGGTCATTCGCTTCAGAGCAGTTGCTGGCGAGAGGAAGTCCTCTGAAGACGAATCCGAAGAGTCACACTGCCCTGTCTTCACCGGCGTCCTTGCAGTTCTCACACACCATGGAAAAGCGTCAGAGACGGATTTGCAAGATCTGGAAGAAGACTACAGTGTGAAGGTTTCTGACAGTGTCAAGGTTGGCATTGAGAAGCTTTCCGTGGTGCTTGATGAAGAGTCAGTCGACCTTGACTTGGTGACACACTTCCTCTCGAGTGTCAGATCCTGCTCGACAGACGGAGCGAAATGTATGAAGAAAAGCATGAGTGTCATGCGAGCAACTTGCCTGCCGAACCTCCAGATCAGCGTCATAGACCGGGCACATCAGTTCAGACGTGCTGGCTTGCCACTGACAATGGAGAGTCAGTTTGCAGAGTTTTGGCAGCACTTCTGCAGAGTCATTCCGAGTTTGCAAAACTCGGAACAGTGGAAGCTCAAGTTCCGAGCGATCCAGGCTGAGTGTCAGCCTAACTCTTCGCACAGTGAGAGTGTCAAGCGTGCAATCAGCACCCTGAGCTTTGCCAAACAGCGTTTCGACAGCTGTGCTAAGCCACAGAGTCAATATGTTCGGCTCCTGGAGCCGATTGCTCTGCTTCTCGCCTACCAAGCGTCAGATGTCAGGCTTACACCAAATATGCGATGGAGTTGTCAGCAACTCCTTGAGCAAATGACAGCGAAGCACGTCTTGACAGCAGGAGTGTCTGCCGACTTCCACTGTGAACTCCTCAGGGTCATTCGTTTCTGTGACGTTGCCGACCACGACATCAGCAAGTGTCAAGCGGAGAAAGACGACTTTGTCCACAGGGTCACAAAGCTTTTCATAGAAGGCCACGTGCTCGCAGATCTTCCAGCTTCAGCAACAGGGTCAGATGAAACCACATGGTCTTTGTTGGCTGTGCAGAATGCCATGAAAGCGTCAGCTGTAAGCTATTCTGGAAAGCTGCACCATTTGTGGGGACCTTTGTCCAAGAAACAGTGTCAAGATGTCATGCAGTCGGTTTCCGCTGCTGCTGATGCCTGCATTGCCAGAGTCAATGCCGACCACCACACTGGTGACCTGCACATGGTGTTTACAGTCTTCGACTTAGTGTCATGGGACAAAGCCAAGCGAGCTTTGGATCGTGGAGAGTCAGATACGTGGCAGCAACTTCTGCAGATGGCTCGCATTCGCTTGAAAAAGCTGTACCTTGGATCGGCTTAGTCCGTTTTTTGTGTCATCCAAAACTTTGATTATTAAAGCTTACAGTCATGAGTTATTCTTGATGCGCTGGATTCCAGATTCAGGTCAAGAGCTGTCAATGTCAGCAGTTCAGATGCTTTTCAGCAGTTCGAAGGAGTCATGTCAGAGTTGGTGTCAGATCCTAGCACAGTGTCAAAAGCAGCGAAACAGCACGACAACAGACCTGCCTGGGCCAGGGTCCTTGGGATTGGCACTGCACTGCAAGGCAGTCGTCATTTGACATTGTCAGATGCACTCCCTCAGATAGTGTCATTTTACCTGTCCATCTTGGACGGGGAATGTTGTGTGGAGAGAGATTTGAGTCTGCTGCGCAATTTCCTGCAAGTGTCAAAGGGTCCACTTGACTTGGATGGCATTACTGTGTCAGACCTGCTTGAACTTCGATTGGATGGGCCCAAGGAAGAGTCAGAGGTGGCCACCCCCATTCATGTCCCTGGGTACAGTGTGAACGAAGCCGATGTGTCAGAGTCAAAGACCTTGTCGTTCACACAGTTTACACGCGATTGTGCTGACCTGTGGCTTCAGCGTCATGGCAGGCGCTTTCGAAGCTACAAGCAGAGAGCTGACAAGGGCACTGTCAGAGTCAAGAAGAAAGGGACCTTCGCTGCACTGCAGCAGAGTCAGAGAGCAGGAATCCGAACTTTAGTGTCGGGCAAGGCCCCTGAACAAACATTTTTCGGGTTCAGTGTCAAGGAAGTGCACCGGAAGGAGTGTCACAAGATGGAAAAAAACCCCAAGTGGAACAAGGCATTGCAGGACTTCCACAGAGTCACTGTCCTCCGAGAGCAGAACAGCCAGGTGGAGCGTCAGAGAAATATGCTCAGAATCAAGCCAAGTCTTCCACCGCTACGGAGAGGCAGTGTCATGAAGCAATATTCTGGACAGTGTCATGTTACAGTGCCACAGTTTGGAGACAACGATTTGGTTCTGGACTTGACCAAAGACGGTGTCAGTGACATTCCCTCCATCGTCACATACAAGCGTCCTCGAGAATTGGCCAAGGTCGACTTTGCAGAGGTCAGGAAGGCAAATCTTCTTGTGGTCGATGACAGTGTCAAAATGGAACAGCTCCGTTCATCGAATCTCGATTGTGAGGCTTAATGACCAGTATCGGATTTGTTTGTTGAGATGGGTTATTTAATTAATAATAATTGCTACAGTTTACAGAGTGTCAGAGAATACTAAGTTTAATTTAATGTGTGTCACTTTAATATTATTCAATACACAGTCAATATTTAAGTGTGTTGGCCCGGGCTTGATCATTTTCCCAAAACGATTGATTCATGTAGTCAGGTCTGAGACTAAGACCAACACTTGATAAGTGCAACAACCTTCCAAAATACCTCAAGGCTTGGCAGTGTCATGGCCTATCTGACTCTGGTGGCATATGGTGGTGGCTTGATCGGGAAGAAAGACTGGCAGAGTCAGTCCAGGATGGAAAGTATCAGACACTACAAGCCCGCAGCATTCACTGGAGAGTCAATAATATTTTGTCTAACCCCAGTGTTTCAGCACAACTACCCGAGTGTCAGCAGAGTCATGAAACACATTTGCCAAAATCGTGAATCTGTTTGGACACTCAGTTGTCAGGCTTCAGAAGCCCGCTTTGAGATAAGTGACTTAGAGTCACTACACACTGCAATGGCAGCAGTCAGGCGTTTGTGCCCAAGGCGACAGGTGCCTGGAAAGAAAGGCAATGCTTGGCACTTTGGAGTGTCAGCTCCAGTAGCCAAGAAGCCAAAAACAAGGGTCAAGAAGGGTTAGTGTCAGTGTCAATCCTACCTAGAAGAGACGAATAGTACGAGCCTTCTCTACTAGGGTTTGTTAGACACTAACCTTTCTGAGTTTCCTTCACTCAGTTGTCAGACCCACAGCTGTGGTCGTATCGAGAGCAATGGGGAGCATGGGGGAAAATGGAGTGTCAACAGTCATTATTGGCGTTTGCTGTCTGGAGAGTTCAGATTGCATGTCCTTCCGGAGAGTCAGCACAGTTCAAAGATGCAGATGTCTTGCCAGGTCGGGCCCCAGCAGCTTGTGCAGGCAGGGTGTTGTGCAGCAGTGTCATTAGTCCAGTGAAATTTTGTTGCAGAGATGCCTCTTCAAATTGCTTCGTCACCTCATTTTAATTAGTTAGATTGGAATTGTATAAAAAGCAACTCAACATTTCTGTATTATTCTATACTAATAAGTCGTCAATCTTGTGACTTCGCAGTCAGGAAAGCCTTCCCAGGGGCCAAGCATCCATCACATGAAGACTAATAGGGTTTGTTATACACTAATATCTTTCTGAGTTTCATTGAGTTGTCAGACCCACAGCTGTGGTCGTTTCGAGAGCAATGGGGACCTTGGGGGAAAATGGAGTGTCAGGCCCCAGCAGCTTGTGCATGCCGGGTTTGCACAGTTGTGCCCGCTTCAGGTAACGCCCATCCAGAGTCACATCGTCGAGAGAACCAAGGCCCGCTGCACATCAGAGGTCAGACTTCGCTGTAAAAGGTATTGGCATATGCATACTGGGTATGCCAATACCTCGATCGTTGGCGCCAACGGCCGAGGTATTGGCATACCCAGTATGCATATGCCAATAGCGTCAACACTTGTCTGAGCTCTTTGAGGTATTGGCTCATGCGTTCTGCACATGTCAATAGGTCGGCCGTTGGCGCCAACGATCGAGGTATTGGCATACCCCAGAACGTAAAGAGTCGCAGATCTTGCCATCTAGGATCATTCGAGCCACTAGCACAGAGTCAGTGTCATCCGCCATGGTCAACCCTGCCCCGAAAGTGGTGCAGCCAAGACGGGCCCCGAAAAAGCCTGACACAGGGTCAGTGCCAGAGCAGAAAGAGCCTTCAGGGTCAGTGCTGCAACTGAAAGAGCCTTCAGGGTCAGTGCCACAACAGAAAGAGCCTTTGGTGCAGCCTTCCGAATCGCCCAAGAGTCAGCTGCCTCCAAGGCCTCAGGCGACTCCCCAGCAGGGGTCACAGAAGCCAGCTTCACCTCCAGCGTCACCGACAGTGAAAATGGCTGAGCAAGAGCCAGAAGTGTCACCTCCAGTTGACGATTTGGTTATTCCTGTGGAAAAGTTGAAGGCAAAGGAGAGCACACCAGTGTCAACTCGCATGCCCATGCCTGCACTTCCGGACGAGGAAGAGTCAAAGACGACTGGAGCGTACATTTTCATGAAGAGTGTCATTCGCTTTGTGCTTGGCTCTGAAATTAGCAACAGATTTAGTTTGCCAGTGTTTCTTAGGGGATTTTATACGCAGACGTCTGACAAATCTAGACAGTGTCAGTTTTATGTTGTAGTTTGATTTGACAATTGATGTCAGTGTCAGTGTCAGGTGCACCAACAACTTCCAGAGCGACTCCAGAGTCATGGCCAGAAGCTGCATGACATCCCGCCCTTGGAGATCACATGTGACAAGGCCAGAGTCACGAACTACAAGGAGGTGTGGAACCCTGACAATTGCAGTGTCAGTGTCACAAGAACCTCGATGTATGAAGCTGGTGGATCCATCTACTGGCTGGACCCGTTTCCCTTGTTTCTCCAGGGTCAGGGTCATCCGGGCCACAACCGTCTTCTTCTTGAAGAACCTTCGGTGTCAGAGGTCATTGAGGTTCAGACTGCCTTGATGCACAGTGTCAGCAACAACTCCAAGAAAGTGTCAGGAGTCAGGCTGCATTTCTCAGACCCGTTCCTGGCAGAGTCAAAAGATCTCGGTCGACTTCCTGTGTGGCCTAAAGGGTTGCAGCTCATTGCAGGGTCAGCCAGGCTTTTCGCTTGGTACTTGAGCATGGGCCAGGCTTTGGATGAAGAGTCAAAGGCCACTGTGCTACCGCCCCTGGAAGAGTCAAGAGTCTGGGAGCTCCACACAATGGCCTTGAGTGTCACGATTCGGGCATTCAATCTTGATGAGAAAGAGTTAATCATAGAGGCCTTGAAGCACTCAGAGAGAGTCAGGGTCGGTGCTTTGGCGGATAGCTTCCACACCTTCGCAAAGAGGGTCAATGCGATCGCTTCTGAGGGCAGCCAAGCATCTGTGTTGAAGCGCTTTGAAGAGTCAGGTGTGAAGTTCAATGGTCAGAGAGTCAACACGACCATGTTGCAGGGTGCGATCAAAGTGGCCTCCCTAATGACAGAGTCACCTGGCATAGAGCAGACCCTGATCCAGATTCAGCGTCAATTCGGCCGTGATGTTTGGAGCAGCTCCTACACCAAGTTGTCACGACTTGTACAGCTATGCTCGAAGCAGTTGTCATTGTTTGGTTGGCAACCACAAGAGTTAGGGTCACTGGTGCAGTTCTGTCTGGATAGCTGCTTAGTGTCACTCCTGAGGGAGCACTGCGACACCAGCTTCTACACCCTAGGAGTCATCGACAAGGCTGGTGGTGGTGGCTGGGCACAGACCACATGTGTCAAGGCCTTCCTTCTCAAAGTTGTCATGGACATGGTGAAGGTTGCTTCGTCCCAGGGTCACAGCAGCGCACCCAATCCTGAGAGTGTCAAGATCATGAAGGCCTTGCAGAAGATCAGCAGTCCTTTGCGGTTTCATGAGTCACTACCCTTGGAAACAGGGTCAATGGTCGATGCCTCCATGTCAGATGAAACTCTGACTCTCGGTGAAGTGTCAGAGAAGAACGAGAACAAGGCCGACATTCCTGCCATGGAGAGAGTCAGTGGCGATCTTTGCAAAGCCGGCAAGTTGTCATGCGAGCTCTTCCGTGCCCTCCTGGAGTGTGATTTCGAGAATGACCTCAAGGCACGTCCTCAGTGTCAGTGTCACTTTTTGTGCATGAGAGACATGTAGTAGTGTCACACACATGTGGTTCCTTTGTGAAAGCATGCCTGCATCCGCTGATTCAGGCAGCTGTCAACTTCAAAGATCCGCTGGAGTGTCTGCTGGAGGACTCCAAGTCCAAGAAAAGCTGCACCGAGCTCGCAGCGTCAGTGTCAGCCACAGTGACAGCTCTGACGAACCTCACCTCTTCGAGTGTCACTGCCTCCACTTCACCTCCAGTGTCATTCCGTGAACTTGTTCGGCGAACTTCGAACCCAAATGACGATGAAGTTGAAGAGTCAGATCGTCAGAAGGAACGCCAACATGTCTGGTCACAGGGTCAGAAGCTCCGAAGAGAGCATTGTCAACTTGGGATTTGTGCAGGCAAGTCGAAAGAGTCACTGAAGACACTGTTCGACAAAACAAGTGTCAAGTCGTGGAGCGGTAAGCTCAACGAGAGTCACCGGCTTTTGGTCTTCTCGATGGACCTCTTTGTCGATGGCAAGAATGCCTGGAACCGCCTCCCGAGTGTCAACAGTGACGACGTCACCCCTTTTTTCGACTACCTCAACAAGTGCCACGTCCAGAAAGAGTCAGACTTTATTCTGCTGCTGGATGGATGCTCTCGAGAGTCACGAAAGCTCATCGAGGCTCACTTCCCCAAGAGTCACGAGGTTGGCATCTTCTACTCAAACCGCAAGAGGGTCAGCACCCGGGCAAGGAAAATCTTTGCTGGGTCAGAGTCATTTGAGCGAGGCTATTTGATCCCTCCTGTCACCCGTGTCAAGATCAGTGTCAAGGACCGGACAGACGAGTTCCAAGCACCCTGGAAAACCACCGACAAGAAGTCAGGCAAGCGTCAGAAGACTACCACCCACGACCTCAATTTCTTCGGTGTCCCCCAAGTGTCATGCCGGCCCAAGATCAGTCTCGAGAAGAAGCAGCAGATCTTCGCAGGGTCAGACTGCCCTCCCAAGCATGCGAGTGCCAGCTGCCCTCTCTTCTACCAAGAGACCAAGAGTCAGGAGTTGTGGAGAGCCCTCCTTGGGGCCCTGGACGTGTCATGTGTTGTGGACCTCACACCAGGGTCAGGCTGCCTGGGTTGTGTTTGTCTGGAAGACGGGCTCAGTTACGTGAGCGTCACTCGACATGAAGTTCACAACTCATGGTTGTCAAATGTTCTCGACCTGAAGGCTCTCCAGCTCATAGCGTCAAAGGACAGCGACTACTTCGACCAAGACTTGGGCCCACTGGTCGAAAATCACTTCGCAGATGTCATCCTCGAGCAGCTGAACGAGGGTGATGCTGACTCAGAGTCAGAATCAAGTGCGGCCGAAGATGGTGATGACAGGTGACGAGCAATTTTGTGTTTCAAGCAGTGTCAGCAATGTCCCTCCTTTTCAGACCATCACATGGAACATATGTCGAAAATAATAGTCGTCGTATTATATTACGACTGTCATTCATCATTGGGTCACTAAGAAAGAGGGTTTGGCTTTCACTGCAGAGTCGCAGTGTCATTCCTGCTGAGTTTTGGAAGCAAAAGCAGCCGGTGGTCAGTTTCAGAGTCAGAGTCATCGCTGCAGTTGACTACATTGTCAAGTCACGATGCACCGTCACGCAAATTTGTGGTGCATCATAATGACACAGTTTTGATGCTTGCTTGCGCGAAAAAGACGAATCATTGCTGAGTGTCAAGTGCCAGCAGCCAGTGCCAGGTTGTCATGCTGAATTCCCTCTTTAGGTTCGCACTTGGCAGTTTGTTCAACTCTGTTTGTCAGCTGTCAATATCAGCCTTCGGCCGGCCAGGTGTCTTTGCAGATCCGTGTGCACGGTGTTTTGCCGGGGACTCAATGTGTATGCAAGATCAGGCCAGTGATTGATTGAATCATGTCAGCTGACGCAGACTTTTTTCCACATGCATGCAGCCTGTGAGCTTCTGCTGCTCGTCCGAAGAGCAGAGTCAAGTTGGATTTAATGGTCAGTCAGTACTATATGAACAGATTATATTAATTGTGTTGAGAAGCTGCAGTTGGTATTCTGAAGTAGCACAAATTAAATGGATATTGATTTCAGATTCATTAATGCCAGTTGCATCATGAACACTTAATCCTGAACTAGTTGTTTTGGGTGACTTAAAGAATAATAATTTAATAAGAATTTAGTTAATATTGAAATTTAAGACATATTAAATAATCTAATGTAATCTTCATCGTTGACTGCAAGCCAGCTAGAGAAACCGCTCATTGCATTCAGAGTGTCAAAACTAGCAACGGTGTCAGACAGCGAAAATTAGAGTCGGACAGAATGGTTTTCTTTCGTGACCATGGAAAGCCGCAGTCGCAACCATTGCAGTGTCTCAACAGCTGGGTTCGCCCAATGCTCTGCCAGTGTCAGTCCTCGAGGACTTCCTGGCTCCAGGAACATGGTCTGAGAGATGCGAGTGTCAGCTCCGTCCATCTTGATGTGGGCACGGATTGCAGTGGGGCTGATGCCCCGATCTTTGCACTGCACGCCCTCGGACTCAGTGTCACTCACAAGTTCGCTTCAGACAAGATGAAACATTGTCGAGACTGGATTGTGCAGACGTCAAAGCAGCGGGGCCAGAGTCAGCCACAAGTTTTCGAAGACATGGTCAGTCGCCACCCTAGTGAACTGCCCAGTGTCAACAGCTATTACTGTGGTTTCCCTTGCAAGCCGTGGTCAAGACTCAACAACAGGAGTCTCTTTTTCGAGAGTCAGGACTTTGCTCCCTTCAAGGCCGGGCGGGTAATGTAACACCATTGGCAGGGTCATTCGGTAAGCTGTTCCCTGTAGTGTAGCATCCTGCAATGGGCTGACACATTGATATGACACATTAATAGTCACTACTTAGCAGAGTATCTCATTTTGGTTTCAATATTATAGATATTTAATTGGCTTAAATTGAATTATTGTTTTTGTTGCCTATAAATAAGTAGCAGATATAATATATAATAATTTTATGAATTACAATACATCAATGCAGGCTATGCTGGAAGTGACTCTGGCCTTGACACCAGCGTTAGCCATTTTCGAGAACGTTGTCGGGATCCTGCGGTTCATCTCCGACATAGCGTCAAGGATGCAGTGCCTGAGGCCATATCGCCTGTTCCACTTTGTCGTTTGCCCGACGATGCTGGGACATAGTGTCAGGCGTCCAAGAGTTTATATTTTGGCACTGAGGAAGGACCTTTTGATCACAGACAATGTAGAGTCGCTTCAATCATTGGGTTGCAAAGTTTTCAACTCTATGAAGCGCCCTTTGAGTGTCAGCCTACATGATCGTCTTTTGGGGAAGGATCATGAGCTACAGAGTCTTTATCCAGAGAAAGAGAAGTGTCAGAGACTCCAAAAACCCAAGCCCACAACATGCAAGACTAGAGTCAGAGGGAAAAGGCCACCTGTCCAAGAGTGGGAGCGTGAGCATGCTGTGTTTCGAAAAACGCACCGACTGGACACTTGCAGAGTCATAGCTGGTGGTGACTCTGGACTCACACCGCGGATGAAAGACGCACTGCAGCTGACATACCAGTGTCACAGCAAGGATGACTTGGTTGTGGATGTGTCACAGTCTCTTGGCCGCGGTGCCTGGGCTTGTGATGGCTACTGCCCTTGCATCACTCCAGGGTCAGTGCTGTACAGTGTCAAAAGCCAGAGTGTCATTACCCCTATGGAGAAGATGATTCTACATGGTTTCCCAATGGACCAGCTGGAACCGGTGTCGATAACAAGCAGTCAGCTGTCAAGCCTTGCAGGCAACACCATGTGCCTCGGCAAATGTCGTTTCGAAACCTATATCAGTAGTGCCATAAAAACCACCCCACCTCACACAGCGACAGCCCAGGCACATCGAGGTCGTCGCAGCGGTCACACTGGTGGGTCTGAGCCTTCTCAGAGTCAAGGACATGCGAAACAATGGACGGCCAGTGTTACCAGACAACTTCGACAAGGCTTTGCTTCTACCACTCTTTGCAGAGTCACAGTCACTACCGAATCAGAAGGGTTCAAGAAAGAGAGTCAGGAGGGTGCTTGCGAAGAAGACCAAGAAGAAGCTCGGCAAGAAGTCAAGAAAGTCTGCTAGGCATGAAGCGTCACGGTCTCGGACGAAGCTTCGGCGATCAACGTCTGGTTGGGGCAAGCGTTATGCACTGCACCGTGCTTTTGATGTCGATTAGCGATGTCAGGGTCAGTGGTCACACTGCTGACTTGAAGGCTTAGTGTCACAGCTCGACTGCAGTGAGTCATTGCCGACTTTGCCAGTGTGGGTGTGTCACGTGAAGACGTCACGTTGTGGTCTTCCCACATGAGATGGCAGGTGTCATTGTGGAAAAAAGGACACCTGCTTATTTTGAGTGTGCAGGGGCATTGTTAAACCGTGGTTGTCGTGCGTGCTTCGGGAGAGATTTTGCCCAGTAGTGTCACCTTGCACACTCAGATCACAGCACTGCCTCCTGACCATGTATCTCCGAGGTGTCAGTGTCATACTGCGGCTCCGAAGTGCTGCTACTTTTGCTGGGCAAAGCAGCAGTCTCAGAGTCCTGGGCCTTCGTATTGGCATGCCACTATTTTCTGAGGCTGCACACTGTGTCATTGAGGCACTGACTGTCTTTTGCTGCATATGTTGATGGCTCTTATGTGAAAGGAGACTGGTCTTTGACACATGGGAGGGTTATGGACACTTATTAATAGTTTCAGCCAAGATTCCTCAATGTGGAGTCGTTCCATGTCTCTCTAAGCCTCTAAGCTGTCAGACCAAGGAGCAGCTGGAACACCGACCTACCTTGGGCGAGGCCATGCCGGTTGAATGGTTGTGGCACGTGTGAAGTGTCAGACAATAATAGTATAATTTATTGCTATGACACTGTTGGTCGTAATCATTGTCTCACACATACACCAACTGTGTCCGATCCAGGTCAGTGTCATGGTCCAATTGCTCGGCCTTGCAGAAGGCTCAGCTTCCAGAGGGTGAGTGTGACCTCAAACAGCTTGGAAGTGCTTGCCATGTTTCCTGGGGCTGAGTGTCATGTCGCAACTGCAGAAGGGAGCTGAGATCTGAATATTTAATTCACTAGTCACAGTTAAACAGTATTTAACGAACAATGACACTGACTTTGTCGCTGAGTCAGTCCTGTGTGCTGGGACATTCGGAGTGGTATCTCAGAGCATCAGTCACTGCAGGCGATGAAGCTGCAAAGCAGCCCAAGCCGGCAAGCAATAGCATGTGTCAGCCTCAGACGTTCGAACAGTTGCTCCTTTGCTCTTGTGGGTATGTCACATGATGGGTCCATCGTGGTCGAGCAACATTGCCTGTATGCTTGGAGCATCCAATGCAAGAGTACAGTGTTACTGGCACACTCTGTTTAACAGTTTTCTCAGTCAGTCATGTTGTGAGACGGCATTCTGATGCAGATTCAGTGTCTGATGCACGGCTTTGGGAACACAGCCTGAATATGCTGAAGGTGTTAACTTTTCGACGACATGATTCAGGGTGAAAGTGTCAAAACGCAGCACCAATTATATCTCCTTTCTCTGTGAGGTCAGTGTCAGACGATGGGGAAGTTGCGAGGCCTGTTCTGTCTTTCCCCATGTGGCAGGCAACAGGTGTCATGTTAGATTCAGCAGGAATCCCTGGGGTTTTGTCCTTGGTTTGAACTGCTGCTTCATGACACAGTGCACCTGTGATTCATTGTCAGAGTCATTCATTTGCAGCAACAGGCACAGAGCATGTAACAAACCCTGCCGAACCCCGCACGAACGCTAACCGTGCCAGGGTCAAAGCTCCATTGCTTCGTGGCTTACCTGGCATGATTTGGACAGTGTCAGGCAGTGTCAGAATCCTTGGTTGAATTGCGTCATTTACGACAGCAGTGTCGCAGTGTGCACAACAATAATGTTGCTGTTTCGGCCTCTCAGAGTTACAGTGTCACCGCCCGTTTAGAGTCCAAGATGGTCTGCAGGATGTCAGAGCCAGCCCAGAGTCATAAGAAGCGTCAAGGATGGAGAGTCATCACGAACTGGGTGGACGAAGGGCGATACTCGGTGGAAAGGCTGAGGCGAAGACGTGACGAGTTGCGAGTGTCAGCTCCTTGCACTGGATAGTAACGTTTAACAGTAGTCATATTTATTGAGTTTAGACTTAGACCTAATCTGCTTGTCACTGTGGATGTGATTTGTGCCCGGCTTTATTGATTGTGATGGGAAGATAGTAGAGTCTGTCTGTACTTACGATGTGAAACAGCAGGTGTCATTCACTGTCTATCAATGACGAATGAGTATGATTTCTCGAATATGTTGTTCTGATTATTTTATTATTAGTCTGACAGTTCTTGTCGTCGTTATAACTGCAGCAGCAGCTACAGCTGATGGTCGGAATGACTGACTGTTGTGATATTACTCTGCAACAGTTAATAAACAACACTAGCTAGTTGACATCATCCGAGGTGTGGGCGAATGCCAAGCCGTTGGAAGACCGCCTCACCAGGGTCATCGAATGTGCCGACAGGTATGATGCGAGAATGGCTGCAGAGTCAAAGAAGCAGGCCCAGTGTTCTGGTGAAGGTGCAGTGTCGGAGGCGAAGGCCGAGGGTCACGATGATATTATTATGACGACACCTCGCCCACAGTCTGGCGATGTGCAGATGTCATGCTCGGACTCGCAGACTCAGAGTCAGACTCAGAGTGATGTCGAGGTGTCCTGCTCTGTTTCACAGATTCAGAGTCAGAAGGTCGCAGGGTTCCTTGAACGAAAGAACGCCTTCATCATCCAGTGTTAGTCGTGTCACTTGGAGCCCGAGCTGCTTTTGGGATCCACCGGGGATGTGGAACCTGTGTGGCAGTGGCAGTGTCAATCCAACTTTAATTAATAAGAATGCCCGTGCGTTCAGTGTCACTAGACACGGATGCATGCTGCTGAGCGTCAAGAGCTGCAGCGCCATTCAAAAAAGATGAGTCAGAACACTGCCAAGCACTGACTGTGCAGCTGTCAGTTGCCAGGTTTCCATGGTCCGATCATTGCCATTGCTGTCCGAGGCTCAGCAGTTGAGGTGGTTGCTAAAGCAGTTGTCATTGGTTGGTCTGTCAAGATGAAATGCCAGTGGTCACTGCGGCTTCTTGGCTCCAGTCTGTCAGTGTCATTGCCGTCCGTGTCCCTTTCTGATCCCTTGTTGTCAGTTGCAGAGTCATGGCGACCTTCTACGCCTGTCTTTCCAAGAGAGACTTTGTCCCCACTGCGGCGGACTTCAGTGTCAAGAAAGGGACGGTTTTCCACCAGAGTGAGCTGGCTGCTTTCTACGTGCCCTGTCAGAGTTTACAGGGTTTGCTATCAGCAGGGTTAAATGTCTTGAGCATCCTGCAGCAACGACAGACACACAGGTAAGTACTTCAGGTTCAACTTAGGAGTTGTCAGAAGGCAACTCGCTGAAACTAAGACCAGTGTAATAATTCAAAATAATAGCTACCATAGTAGCTAATTGTTGTTACTGTTGTTATTTGTGTATGCACAAAAAAGCAATACTATAAATCAGAGTCAACTTCACCAAACAGAAGGTAGTAACTTCCTCAACCTTCCGAAAATATCAAACCCGGAGGACAGCCTGTCAGTGTCAGCGAGACGCTTGGGATTCTCAACGTCGATGTGTCACGAGCCAACCTTAGAGTCAGTAACCCCCCGTGCTCTGCAGACATTTCGCGATTCCAGAGTCATGTTGTCCATCACACTGGGGGTGGAGGCCCAGAGGGCTTTCTGTGATGGCATCTTGACTCCATCGGGGGGTGGCAGCGTCACTTGCAACCGTGCCCTGACCGTTCTTGCGGGGGGCCCGGAGCAGCAGACGAAGCTCAGTGTCATGAGCTGTCACTTGACTCGGTTTGGGAGTGTTCCATTTGTGTTCAGTTCGATGTGCTGCTACTGCAGCAGTGTCATCCTCGAGAAGTTTCTAAACATGTCTCTTTTTGAAAGACTGTAGTTTATACTGGACCTGACTTACCAATCAACAACATTCCTGTACCATTCATCCTCAGTGTCATCTCTGAGTGACACCCTGAGGTATCTTCTCCAGCGTCAAGTTTGCAAGGAACGTCACAGGAGCATGTCAAGTGGTTTCGGAGCACTCCATCAGGCAAAGTGTCATGGACAAGAACGACGTTTCCTTCACCTACTACTGTGTGATGATAAAGGAGTGTCAAAAATGGCCTCCACAGTCGTCAGACTTTTTCACAATGTTCAACTTCATGAAGACAAACACCAAGAGTCACGAACAGACCTACTGTGTGGAGGGTCATGACAACATCGTCTTGTTCGAATCAGTGTCAGATGCTGGCATGGCCTGGCGACTCCAGACCAAAGGTGTTCTCGGTTGCAATTGTTGTATTGCAAAGTTGTCATGGCCATCCGAAGTCTTGCTCCACCACTCCAGTCGTCAGCTGAGCCTGGATGTGGTTCCGCAGACGTCATGCTTTGTGGGCTATTCTGTCCTCACGGGCCAGAGTCAAGCTGTGAATGCTCTCCTCGACCATGCCACGGAGGTCAAGTCACAGTTTGTGAGGGTCAGGCTCACGTCCGAGGAATTCTTGGATCTCCGCCCCATCCTGTCGAAGAGTCAGGAAAACAGGCCAGGTATCATAATTACTATTAAGTCCACGAGTGTCTAGTTTAGTAAAGATGGTGAACAGTAATAGTCGTTTTTTGCTAGCAGCAAACAAGTCGGCTAAGAACAATAACTGGCCATAATAGATATTCTAGACATTGAATTGTCATATATTATTACATATTTTTTAAAGTACTTTTGTCAAACAGAATATTGAGTACAATATAGTCTTATTTATTAATGAATAAGCAACACTTATCAGGATTTAACATGCCAACTTTTAAGTTTTACAATAATTATCACAATGTTTACAATATTGTATATATATATATATATGTCAGTTCGTGGTTTTCAATGAGGTCGTTTACATTCAGTTGCATTCGGTTGTCTTTGTATAACATGATAGGTCAAATTGCACCTTGCAGTCGTGTTGATGTCTGTTTTATTTTGAACATCCTAACATCTTTCTGCCCTCATCCTGGGCAGGAAGCGAGCGCTGGTCATGGAGACCCAGTCAGTGGTCAAACGATCGCTCGCAAAGACGGACCCAGATCTTGCCAAGGAAATCAGTGTCACTGTCAGCACCAAGGATAGGGTCGGAGAGTCAAAGACTCCCCCGGCCACGCTTTTTGCTTCTGACATGGAAGACACAGCTGTCATTGCGTCTGGTGAAGACCAGTGAGTGTCAGTCAGTGTCATCGTGTCGATTTTAGAGTCACGTGCTGGAATTTTGTTTCAGGTACCAGCAGGGCAGGACCCAGTGTCACATCGTCATTGACATTGTCGAATAGTATGATTCAGTGTCAAACGGGGTCCGCTATTCTTTGCAAAACGCCAGAGTCAATCAGCTTGCCGTCAAAGTCAGCGTCATTCGGCAATTGAAAAGAAACTGCAGGTGTCAGTGCCTGCTTCCGCCATGTGCTTTTGTTTTTAACTGTCTGTCATTGCCTGCCCTTCTCAGGCCCACCTTTTGGAGATCAGTGTCAACTTGAAGCAGGCTTGGACGGGGTTTGCATTGGGTGCGTTATGGTACTGGCCACACAGAATGAGTGTCAAACGCTTCCATTGTGTCAGGCCTACCAGCTGGAAATCAGTGTCAACTTGGAGCAGGCATGGAGGGGTGCGTCTTGGGTGCGTTATTGTACTGGCCACACAGAATGAGTGTCACATGCTTCCATTATGTCAGGCCTATCAGGTGGAAATCAGTGTCAACTTGAGCAGGCATGGAGGGGTGCGTCTTGGGTGCGTTATTGTACTGGCCACACAGAATGAGTGTCAAATGTTTCCACTATGTCAGGCCTACCAGCTGGAAATCAGTGTCAACTTGGAGCAGGCATGGAGGGGTGCGAACTGGGTGCGTTATTGTACTGGCCACACAGAATGAGTGTCACACGCTTCCATTATGTCAGGCCCACCAGCTGGAAATCAGTGTCAACTTTGAGCAGGCATGGAGGGGTGCGTCTTGGGTGCGTTATTGTACTGGCCACACAGAATGAGTGTCACATGCTTCCATTCTGTCAAGCCTACCAGCCGGAAATCAGTGTCAACTTGGAGCAGGCATGGAGGGGTGCGAATTGGGTGCGTTATTGTACTGGCCACACAGAATGAGTGTCACATGCTTCCATTATGTCAGGCCTACCAGCTGGAAATCAGTGTCAACTTGGAGCAGGCATGGAGGGGTGCGAATTGGGTGCGTTATTGTACTGGCCACACAGAATGAGTGTCACATGCTTCCATTATGTCAGGCCTACCAGCTGGAAATCAGTGTCAACTTGGAGCAGGCATGGAGGGGTGCGAATTGGGTGCGTTATTGTACTGGCCACACAGAATGAGTGTCACATGCTTCCACTATGTCAGGCCTACCAGCTGGAAATCAGTGTCAACTTGGAGCAGGCATGGAGGGGTGCGAATTGGGTGCGTTATTGTACTGGCCACACAGAATGAGTGTCACATGCTTCCATTATGTCAGGCCTATCAGGTGGAAATCAGTGTCAACTTTGAGCAGGCATGGAGGGGTGCGTCTTGGGTGCGTTATTGTACTGGCCACACAGAATGAGTGTCACATGCTTCCATTCTGTCAGGCCTACCAGCTGGAAATCAGTGTCAACTTGGAGCAGGCATGGAGGGGTGCGAATTGGGTGCGTTATTGTACTGGCCACACAGAATGAGTGTCACATGCGTCCATTATGTCAGGCCTACCAGCTGGAAATCAGTGTCAACTTGGAGCAGGCATGGAGGGGTGCGAATTGGGTGCGTTATTGTACTGGCCACACAGAATGATTGTCACATGCTTCCATTATGTCAGGCCTACCAGCTGGAAATCAGTGTCAACTTGGAGCAGGCATGGAGGGGTGCGAATTGGGTGCGTTATTGTACTGGCCACACAGAATGAGTGTCACATGCTTCCATTATGTCAGGCCTACCAGCTGGAAATCAGTGTCAACTTTGAGCAGGCATGGAGGGGTGCGTCTTGGGTGCGTTACTGTACTGGCCACACAGAATGAGTGTCACATGCTTCCATTATGTCAGGCCTATCAGGTGGAAATCAGTGTCAACTTGGAGCAGGCATGGAGGGGTGCGAATGGGTGCGTTATTGTACTGGCCACACAGAATGAGTGTCACATGCTTCCACTATGTCGGGCCTACCAGCTGGAAATCAGTGTCAACTTGGAGCAGGCATGGAGGGGTGCGAATTGGGTGCGTTATTGTACTGGCCACACAGAATGATTGTCACATGCTTCCATTATGTCAGGCCTACCAGCTGGAAATCAGTGTCAACTTTGAGCAGGCATGGAGGGGTGCGTCTTGGGTGCGTTACTGTACTGGCCACACAGAATGAGTGTCACATGCTTCCATTCTGTCAGGCCTACCAGCCGGAAATCAGTGTCAACTTGGAGCAGGCATGGAGGGGTGCGAATTGGGTGCGTTATTGTACTGGCCACACAGAATGAGTGCCACATGCTTCCACTATGTCAGGCCTACCAGCTGGAAATCAGTGTCAACTTGGAGCAGGCATGGAGGGGTGCGAATTGGGTGCGTTATTGTACTGGCCACACAGAATGAGTGTCACATGCTTCCATTCTGTCAGGCCTACCAGCTGGAGATCAGTGTCAACTTGGAGCAGGCATGGAGGGGTGCGAATTGGGTGCGTTATTGTACTGGCCACACAGAATGAGTGTCACATGCGTCCACTATGTCAGGCCTACCAGCTGGAAATCGGTGTCAACTTGGAGCAGGCATGGAGGGGTGCGAATTGGGTGCGTTATTGTACTGGCCACACAGAATGAGTGTCACATGCTTCTATTATGTCAGGCCTATCAGGTGGAAATCAGTGTCAACTTGAAGCAGGCATGGAGGGGTGCGTCTTGGGTGCGTTATTGTACTGGCCACACAGAATGAGTGTCACATGCTTCCATTATGTCAGGCCTACCAGCTGGAAATCAGTGTCAACTTGGAGCAGGCATGGAGGGGTGCGAATTGGGTGCGTTATTGTACTGGCCACACAGAATGAGTGTCACATGCTTCCATTATGTCAGGCCTACCAGCTGGAAATCAGTGTCAACTTGGAGCAGGCATGGAGGGGTGCGAATTGGGTGCGTTATTGTACTGGCCACACAGAATGAGTGTCACATGCTTCCATTATGTCAGGCCTACCAGCTGGAAATCAGTGTCAACTTGGAGCAGGCATGGAGGGGTGCGAATTGGGTGCGTTATTGTACTGGCCACACAGAATGACGAGTGTCACATGCTTCCATTATGTCAGGCCTATCAGGTGGAAATCAGTGTCAACTTGGAGCAGGCATGGAGGGGTGCGAATTGGGTGCGTTATTGTACTGGCCACACAGAATGAGTGTCACATGTTTCCATTATGTCAGGCTTACCATTCGCTTTGTCATGGCTGAAGTGTCAGCTGGCTCGCTCAGACCTTGACAGCTCGAGCAGTTTGACAGACCGTTAAGCTGCTCGAGCTGTCAAGGTCTGAATGAGCCGCTCGCCGCTTGGCTGGTGCTATGACTCTGTTTTGGTTGATGATACCTTTAAGTTTGCCAAGTGTCACCATGTCGACGACAGTTCACTAAAGTCAGGTCTTCCTCCTGGGCATCAGTGTCAACTTAGAGAAGGCACGGATGGAGGGGTGCGTGTTCGGTGCGTTAGTGTACTGGCCACACAGAACGAGTGTCAAGTGATTCCGTTATGTCAGGCTTACCGTCTGCTTTGTCATGGAATGAAGTGTCAGCTGGCTCTCTCAGACCTTGACTCCTCGAGCAGTTTGACAGACCGTCAAGCTGCTCGAGTGGTCAAGGTCTGAATGAGCCGCTCGCCGCCTGGCTGGTGCTACTCTGTTTTGGTTGATGATTCCTCTGCCAAGTGTCACCATGTCGACAAGCAGTTACGGTGCAGTGGATGTCGATGAGTGTCAATCCATTAAAGTCAGGTCCTCCTCCTGGACATCAGTGTCAACTTGGAGAAGGCAGGCAGGTTTGCGTATTGGGTGCGTTATTGTCCTGGCCGGTCAATTGCTCCTTAATGTCAGGCTTACCAGCTGGACATCAGTGTCAACTTTGAGCAGGCATGGAGGGTGTGTGTTGGGACCCAATAGGCCCCCTCCATGCGTGCTCAAAGTTGACACACCTACCAGCTGGAGATCAGTGTCAACTGTGACAAGGCAGGCAGGGGTGCGTATTGGGTGCGTTATTGTACTGGCCACACAGAATGAGTGTCAAATGCATCCACTATGGCAGGCCTTCGTCTTGGAGATCAGTGTCAACTTGGAGCAGGCATGGAGGGGTGCGTCTTGGGTGCGTTATTGTACTGGCCACACAGAATGAGTGTCACGTGTTTCTATTATGTCAGGCCTACCAGCTGGAAATCAGTGTCAACTTTGAGCAGGCATGGAGGGGTGCGCATTGGGTGTGTTATTGTACTGGCCACACAGAATGAGTGTCACATGCTTCCATTATGTCAGGCCTACCAGCTGGAAATCAGTGTCAACTTGGAGCAGGCATGGAGGGGTGCGAATTGGGTGCGTTATTGTACTGGCCACACAGAATGACGAGTGTCACATGCTTCCATTATGTCAGGCCTATCAGGTGGAAATCAGTGTCAACTTTGAGCAGGCATGGAGGGGTGCGTCTTGGGTGCGTTATTGTACTGGCCACACAGAATGAGTGTCACATGTTTCCATTATGTCAGGCTTACCATTCGCTTTGTCATGGAATGAAGTGTCAGCTGGCTCGCTCAGACCTTGACTCGTCGAGCAGTTGGACAGACCGTCCAGCTGCTCGAGTGGTCAAGGTCTGACTGAGCCGCTCGCCGCTTGGCTGGTGCTATGACTCTGCTTTGGTTGATGATTCCTCTGCCAAGTGTCACCATGTCGACGACAATTCACTAAAGTCAGGTCTTCCTCCTGGGCATCAGTGTCAACTTAGAGAAGGCATGGATGGAGGGGTGCGTGTTCGGTGCGTTAGTGTACTGGCCACACAGAACGAGTGTCAAGTGATGTCAGGCTTACCGTCTGCTTTGTCATGGAATGAAGTGTCAGCTGGCTCGCTCAGACCTTGCCTGTTGGAACAGTTTTTCGGAGAAAAACTGTTCCAACATGCAAGGTCTGAATGAGCCGCTCGCCGCCTGGTTGGTGCTATGACTCTGTTTTGGTTGATGATTCCTCTGCCAAGTGTCACCATGTCGACAAGCAGTTACGGTGCAGTGGATGTCGATGAATGTCAATCCATTAAAGTCAGGTCTTCCTCCTGGACATCAGTGTGAACTTGGAGAAGGCACGCAGGTTTGCGTATTGGGTGCGTTATTGTACTGGCCACACAGAATGAGAGTCAATTGCTCCTTAATGTCAGGCTTACCAGCTGGACATCAGTGTCAACTTTGAGCAGGCATGGAGGGTTTGTGTTGGGACCCAGTAGGCACCCTCCATGCGTGCTCAAAGTTGACACACCTACCAGCTGGAGATCAGTGTCAACTGTAACAAGGCAGGCAGGGGTGCGTATTGGGTGCGTTATTGTACTGGCCACACAGAATGAGTGTCAAATGCATCCACTATGGCAGGCCTTCGTCTTGGAGATCAGTGTCAACTTGGAGCAGGCATGGAGGGGTGCGTCTTGGGTGCGTTATTGCACTGGCCACACAGAATGAGTGTCACGTGTTTCCATTATGTCAGGCCTACCAGCTGGAAATCAGTGTCAACTTTGAGCAGGCATGGAGGGGTGCGCATTGGGTGTGTTATTGCACTTGCCACACAGAATGAGTGTCAAATGCTTCCATTGTCAGGGTGTCAAGACAGATTTTGGTTTCTGCCTGCTCTTGCAGGCCACCATCGTCTGAGCTGCCAGTGTCAGTGGCTGCTGATTGTCGCGTTTTTCTTGTTACCACTGTTGACATTCCACATGATCGCGGGAGAAAAAGAATGAGTGATTGCTGCTTGGTGTTGCATTCACATGGATGCACAAAAACAGCCCGGATCCATAAATAATTTTCAGGGCTGCCAAAGCCCATCCCAGTAGTAATATATATATATATATATATATATATATATTTTTTTATTTATAATATACGCACACACCAGAGATGCTTCAATGCAACATCTTTGGAATGAGTTTGAGGTGTTTTAGACTTCTTCTTCCCCAAATTCCCTGACAGATTTGATTTATATAGGCGCTAAGCTTGAGCCGTCTATCAAGGTATGTGGCACTGAGTTTCCAGCATGCCTGGCCCTACGTTCTACTCACCTGGCTGCTTGCATTGGTGGTGGTGGAGCTCCTTATACTGCCGAGTGGGTCCAAGTCCTTCCTGGTAGATCACCTATAGTCTCTATTGTAGTTCCTTTTTTACTTAACCAGTTTTATGGTTAGGATCCTAGCGTAGAGATTTTGGTTAACCAAAAAAGGAACTACTATGGAGACTATATAGGTAACTTCTAACGTAAACCGAGGTATTTCGGAGTGAGTGAGTAGTTGCACAGTACGTAAAGCTGTTGCGGGCACTTTTCTATGCTTTTCGTGATGAATGAACAGCGGGCCTGATACAAGGACAAGTAGTTATGTCTGTGTTTTCTGCGCCCCGTGAGCTCAACGAAGGCTCTTGACTTGTCTGGACCTTGTACCGGTGATCAGCCACGCCAGTTTCAACTACCAGGGTTTCAGGCAAGAGTGTCCCTTCAGCTCCTAGGTAGCACTGAGAACAAGCTGCGGTTTTCCAGTTCAAGGTTCGGTTGCCGCCTCAACCCTAAACCAAGCCCCAAACCCACAAGACCAAAGCCAAAGCCTGAAATAGGAACCACGAACCCCTCAGACCTATGCCGCGTGCCCTTCAACCCTTTAGCCCTGTAGCCTTAAACCATAACCCTTCAATCCCCCAAACCTCAAGTTTTCAACCAGCCCGAATGTTGATGTCTGTTCCTGCAGAGCAACTCAAGGTGGCCTTGGCCTCTTCGTAACCATATGTATGTACGAAACATATCTAAAGATACGTAATTATTACTGATTAAGCGTATGACGAATAATACGAGTAGCCTGAATATTCACAATAATCACGACAGTAATCATAATCATGAGAATTCCGGACCCAGGTGGCCTTGGCCTTTTCGTAGCCATGCCAACGTCTGTCCTGACGTTCTTCCTGGCTCCGTACTTCCCAGACACTCGAAGTCTTTCTCGAATCTTATGGGAGTTAGGGTTTTAGGGTATAGGGTTGCGACCTACGGGTTTAGGGTTTGGGTTTAGGTTCTAGTCTCCGAGGTAGTTCTAACTACTTTCCACACACTCGGCCGTTGTTGGCATATTCCCTAAGCCCTCGGGGCTGACTGGTAACCTTTAACCCTCTGGGGCTCATATATTCCCACCATAGCTTACCAGGTTAACCTGTTCTGGGCTAGGATACTCTGCCCCTTAAGAAACAGGGCGGTGCGCGCCATGGAAATGTTACATGAAGAGTAGAGTTGATGTGTGCGCCACGGGAGGTTCCCGGGACACAGCTCCCGCTGTGGCTCGATGCATACTCCCAAAGGGTGCAAGTAGTAGTGCAGCATATATTTTTGGAGCCAAGCAGCCATACATTAGTACTTGGACCCTTTGTGACTATGCACTCTGCACTGATGTCCTGTCACTTCACAGGATCCGGCGGGTCCCGTGCACGACCCATGGTATATCCCAATGCGTTGGAAAAGTCTTGAATCCCTTGCAAGTACTTCCGGGAAGTATTTTGCTCGTTTACTCGGTTCACAGGAGCGGTTTTCTTACAAGAACCAAGTTCAGACAGCAACAAGTGACAGAACCAGCTGTCAACAGCTTCCAACAACAGCCAAGGACATCGTGGACAAAGGCCAGTCTTGTTTCCTTGATGTGGTCAGCATCAACCAAGTTGACCCAGAGATGATGCGCCAGGGAATCTATGGATCCGTGGCTTCCAATCACTTTTCAGACAGTATCAGACAGTCTTGTCAGCTTCCCAACAAGGTAGGGTATGAGCTTAAGTCTGTGTGTCCAGTCTTTTGCGACATAGACAGCAAGTCGGCTGGACAGCCCTACCCTGCTCCGTCGCATCAACTGGCCAAGGGCTGGGTGGCTTCCTAAGCGCGTCCAAGGAGACCAAGCTCTTTTGGAGTGTTTGCTTGCAGGGATACTGTAAGGTAAATAGTGTTGGGATGGTGGTAAGGAGCAAGAGCAGTAGTAGTCGTAGTCGTGGTTCTAGGCGGCCTTTGAGTTTAAACTTAGAGAGTCTAGACGTGAGAGTTTTGGAGCCCATGCGACCACGTCAATCATGAGGCCGGCCAAAGTGAATCAGAGTTGTCGAAAAATATTTACCACCATGTGCATGTGTGCACAATAGGTATTTAGAAGCATTTTTACTTGTGTATATATATATATATACAGATGTATATATACACATAAAGAACTGTACATGTACATACATCCATGCATACACATATACAATGAAGCTTCTCAGAGGCATATAAAGATCATGAACTTATAATAATACAAGTATCGGAAATGGCTGTTGGCAGGAGGTTTGAATTTGGTTTGAATCATTTGGTTCCTGGCTTGCCCCGAGAACACCTCCGGTAGCTGTCGGTCGGGAGAGGGGGCGGGCGGTGCGAAAAGACAAAACAGAAAGGGCAGCGGCGGGGGGAGACAACAACAAAGCTCTTGTAGCATAGTTCGGCTTCTTAGAGGAAGTCTTAGAGTCTAATAGTTAGTTGTCACCTCCTCGAGAGCTCTGGACTCAGTTTTTTTTTTGCGTCCGCCTCTCCCCTCCTCCACCAAGCGCACGCAGATTTGTGGGGGCCGGGACCGACCAAGAGCCACGTGATTCAAACCCTTTGCCCTAGGCCCATGCACACCTTCACTACGAGGCAGTATCCCTAGGCATCTAAGGACTCATATATTAAGGCTTTTGGGCCCAAAGACCATACTATATAAGGCTTTTGGGCTGTTTTGATGCCCAGGGTATGTGTTCCATGCAAAACAGCTGGATAACAAATGTAACAAACTAACCGGATGATGATGTACAAGAACCATGTTATGGTGCATGTATAGGTCTGATATCATAACCAACAGTTTACGAAGATAAGTTGTTGGTGGTTAAGACAACACCGTATGATAAAGAAGCCTCGCATTGAAAGACATTTCCGTATCAATGGGTACGAGTTCACAGCATATCACCATGTGCCATAGGGTTTGCCGAGGGTTTTGGCCGCATGTGGTGCGATCCCTCTTGCCCACGTGGCTGCAGTGGGTAGCGCATAGACAGAATGTGAGATGTTGGAGAGACCTTCCTGCCAGATGGTTTCATGGCCACGTAACACATACATGAAAGTCCATTGACATTACATAAATGGTTGCGGAAAGACCGCTGGTGCAAATGGTGGGTGGTTGGGTGCCCCGCATTGACTGTTCCATTATGGTTGCCAACATTGGCATTGGGCTGCCCATGTGCGCTGTTGTTCTGCCCAATTGCCACTCAGAAAAGGTTAAAAGTTAAATGAGAGCACGTCCCAAGCTAAAACGACTTGGGTACATGCATGTCAGAGTTTGTACGGTTTCTTGTGTGAAATGAACTAGAGAGATAATTGTTCATAATATGAACGATAAACTCTGTCGTGGGCTTTGCCAAGACAAATTGAGATTATGCAGTCTACTGGCGCGCTGCGAGAGTCCTAGAACTGATTAGGGTCGCGTGTGTGTATGAGTATGTTTATGTTTCTATGAGAGCATGATGCGTTTGCACGGCAGCCACCTTCTCACCAGACGGGGTGGCCAAGGACGTCTCAAAATGTGCTTATAATGCTGCAGATAGATCTGCAGATGCCTCCATACAGAACAATGGTAGTAAAGCACCATCTCTTTGCAAAATGATCCGAATGTTGTGTTATATTGTGTGTGTATGTACGTAATATGTGTACATATATACACATATATATATATATATATATATATATATACATGTATTTATACATATATACATATACAGATGTGTAGTATGCTGTTACAAGTATATATACACATAGTATAGAGTACAAAGATAACATACTATGTCATGCTACATATTGTAAATAGCAGTTTATACATATTTTTGTGTGTGTATCTCTAGATTAACCAATGTAATATGATTGAATACAGTATGTGCTTTATTGTGTTATGTTATGTCATGTGATGTTTCATTTGTTGTATTCAGGTTGTAGTATGCTTTATTGGAACTTCAACTTCTATTTCTACATGTGTGTGCATATACAGACTACTCTGCATTTTCGCTGTATTCTGTACACACGTTTATTCTGTATACATATTGTATTACATGCGTGTATATGTATATATGTACATTTCATATTACGTGGATGTCTGTCGGTTGTGCGTTTGATTGGTACTTAAGATTTTCCAGGTGTTTCATGCGAATAATAGATGTGTATATATATATATATAATATGCACATCTATATATATATATATGGATTACATTTTGTAACTCCTTCTATACATGTATACAGGTGGAGACAGACAGACAGACAAACAGACAGTAGAGAGAAAGAGAGATAGAGAGAGAGGGACAGAGAGAGATAAACACAAAACAACAAGAAGCAATATGGTGGCTTGACAAACTCCTTAACAAGACCACCTTTCAGGAGCTGAGGATCCTCTACTCCGCGCCCTACCTCACCAGGCGTCTCCATGATCTAGGAGTGTTATTTTTGATTTTGGGTTTCCTTATTGTAGCTATAATATACTATACCCCTAAACTTCGTTCTCATTTTGTTATTGAGACCCATATATTATCTAGGAGTTTCAATTTTGATGTCTTTCGGAATCGTTTCAAGACTGGGTATTCTGAGGAGCTGTCTATTATGGTGCAGCAATCTGATTAAAGTGCGTGCCTTGAAAGCAAAGCCAACCCTAAACAACTTGTGCACCTTGCTACATGGCATATACTTTCGTCTTTCCAGTACGTACCTATACATATAGGAACCAGGTCTCCCAGCCCAGTCGGCCGTTTTCCTTCGTGGCCTTAGGTTTCTTATTCAAGGCAACATGCCGAAACCGGGCGCCCATTTCATTCCTAGATGATTGGGGATCCGAGAGATGAACCCACAGCCGGGCACGTTTCCGGCCTCGAGTTCGGCGACAGCAATCAGTGCATTAGATCCCGATACCTTTAAAGCCGTACACAAATCCACCCCGTTCCTTCACAAGACAGCCCAAACAGTGAGCCTGGATTCCTAAGCGTTCAACCCAGAAAACGAGCGTAGCCATCATCAGAGGCTGTGGTGTGTGTTCGAATTGGCCGCTTTTCGAACGGCTAACCCGTGCGGCAGGACCAAGCTTTTCTTCCAGAGATTCGGAAGCTCTTCACGTTCCGAATATACGAAATCCTATAACCAAGCCATATAGAAGTCGTTATATAGTTAAGGTACGTACTTCAAGGCTTTTTTTGAGTGTTTGGCTTTTCCGAGTTCACTAGAGATTGAGCGTGCCCGCCAAAACTGGTTTTGTGCGGAAAGAGTCTGGTACACATGCAAAGACCTGTTTTGACTGCTGGGGCTCCATGCTACTTTCAGGCAGGGTCAGGTCCCGGGTGTCCTTTCTACCGGTGTGCATCATCGGGGTAACACTGATAACCCATATTAGGGGACTTACAACCCTACTTATAACTACCCCTGAACCTCCAAGTAAATTGCGAATCTTGGCAGCCTCAGCCTCTACTGCTGCTGCGCACAGTCTTCCTAGATAATATGGAAGCCCAAAAAATTTGCCAATCCTATTTCCCTGATGTTCCTTATGCTAGCTCGAATACTATAACGGAGCCCAGAACCCTATTCCAATTATTCGGGCCCCTACATGTCTACTTATATTTCTGCTGGGGCGCTTCGGATCCGAAAAGGCCTCATGACGAACTCAAAACGCACAACAACACCCTGACACTTCCAACTTCCAGCAGGATCCGGTTCGCCCCTTTGCTCCTCTGAGGTAATTATTTCTCAGATGCGAGGTGTGCGCTCTGAGGGCGTTGGGATTTCATGGTTTATAAGGGTTTGCGATTCAACTTTTGAGGGTTAGGATTCAGGCGTTGCGGTAGGCGATTTGCCTGTCATAGCATGTGGCAAGCGGAAGCGGGAAGCATTAGTGCTTGTTGTTGCCTGGCTGCACTGACCGTCATCGTGCTGTGCACGACGGCAGGCAAAAAGCAGGCAAAGGCAGAGTGTGACTACAGCATCCATGCGACCACAGTTTTCGATGACGCGCAACCATTAAGTATGTTCTGGTTGCCGCGCATAATTGGGGGGCCCAGCCAGTTACCAATACTAGTTTTTTTTTGGAGGGGGAGTGGGTGGGGGGGTGGGAGGTGGATGTGGGTTCCTTCTACATTATCATTATAGCTATAGTATTATCATTATAGCTACATTATAGCTAAAGTAGATTGTTGTAGATACCAAGGCGGCAAAGCTATTAACTGAGTACGAATCCGACCTCAGCTCTGCTGGGTCCCCAAGTTGTTCCATTGTTGCCGGTGCATCGCGTTGCCACGATATGGGAGTTTCCCCAAATAGGGGACCCCAGTATAGTAGCCTAACTAGAAGGATCCTTATTATAAGGACTCCACAATAATGTCTCCCTAATTTCGGAAACTCCCATATCCATCAGGTCCAGCAGGGCGAGCTCTTGCAAGCAAGTAGTAAACGATCGGTGGGGATGAGAGTCGAACAACCCTTGCCACCACTCCAGTGCGATCAACTGGGCTGTTGCTAAAGAGTTAAAAATATGTTACCATAGTAGGCGTCTATAGCAAATTATGTGGTTCTTTGTTATGGTAACGTAAATTGAATCCCTGAACCCTTAAAGGAGCCTTTTTAGATCCCTTAAAGGAACAGTAACTTTGAGCAAGGTTTGTGGAGATCGGGGGTGCTTTTCTCTGGCTCGGTGGTACAGCGGCGATTGTCGTCTACTTCAAGGTGATGATTGCCACAGGCATGTGGAGGTTTCCAAAAATTCGAGGTACCTTATTTCGGAGTCCTTATAATAAGGATCCTACTATTAAGTGTACTATGTTCCGATATAGTAGAATGTAGTGTTTCCAAATGAGGAATTACTGTTATGACTTAGGGAATTATCCCCCATAACAGTACATAGGATCCTTTGGGTTGACCCTAAGCCCTAAACCCTAAAGGAAAATCCCATGTCTGGGGCTTGCGGGTTTAGGCTTTCAGGGTTCACGAGCCTTGGAGTCTCAGAGCCGGACCCAGCTGCGTTCCACAACCCTACACCCCGAAACGCTCCACGGATCTATAGGGATTCTATAGGGGTATATGGGTTAGGCTTCATGGGTAGTTATAGGTAGGGTTTTAAGTAGGGTAACTATATATAATGCTTATAACCCATATTAGGGGACATATGGGAGTTTCCGAAAACTCAGAGGTACCTTGTTTTGGGGTCCTTATAATAAGGATCCTGCTAGTTGGGATACTATAATAGGGTCCCCTATGTTCGGAGACTCCCATATCTAGACTGGCCAACCACCACCCGCGCACGGCCTGGCATTGCCTGCCAAACCCTGCATCAAGAACAAAAACCCTCAATTTATCAAAGCTCCACCCCTGAACACTAAAGCCTATGCCCAAATTGTGACATTACTCTGAAAGCCCTTGTGGTGGTGGGGACCTAGCAGCTTTCCAGCTCAGGGGGCCGTAATCTTGATCGATTCGAGCTGTGAACTTGCAAGCTTCTAAGGGTTTACGGTTTAGGCTACCCTTTTTCCTTCTATTCGGTTGTAGTATGGTAAAAGCCAGAAAGTTGGAATATGATTATCCTAAACCCTTTATGGTAAATTATAGGGTATCCTACGCTGAAACCATATTCCAACTTTCTGGAGTTCCCTATAAGAGGACCTTAAAACAACAATGGCGACAGGGTATTGCTCGGGAACCTAGGTTTAGGGCTCATAGGGTTTATTCGGCTTGGAGAAGCGTTTCGAGAACGGTGAGGTCGGGGCCGTTACCTTCATCCTAGCCCTCAGGCTCCAAGTGCAGAGTATTTCTTAAATCATATCAAGGATCCTATTGTAATTTAAGGTTTACGCTATATATGTACTATATTTATATATACAACGGATGTTGGAGTCTTGGGGAAGCGCCCTTTGCAGCTTCCTATCGCGCTTTCCTGCTGAACAACACCGTTCTTCGAAGTCCTGAAGGGGTTGATCGAATCTCAGCTCTACAAAAATCCTAATTAGTGGCCCGAACTGTTCAACTTTAGCTCTTATAATGCAGTCTTATGGGAAAGCTTGAACCTCCCCCTAGGTATTAGGGAAGTAAGAATTCCCAAAGTGACATGCCGCTTGCACTTTGATATCTGCAGATGCCCCACGGCCCCAGGGCTCAGAGAACAACTATAGTCAGGACTGCTTGCAACCCCAACTGGAGTACTCATTGCAACGCATCACGACCGGGAGGATTGGAGAGCCTCGTTACTCTACTCTTTGCGACGATCCCTGTCTTCGTTGTCTTCCACATGCTGCGGAAGAACCTGTCTCAGAAGCGCCAGGCCTAGCAATCTGTCTGTTTCACGGCGCGGGGGGAGTTGTTTGGGCTGGCTTGGTGACGTACGTGTTGTGCACGCATGCTGGCAGAATTTCTTCCCGGCCTGCAAAACTCGTACGTGAGTCAAAAGAACCGAAAATATCAGAGCACAGCAACGCCGGCAAAGCCAAAGACGATGCTTTCAGCGGTTACGGGCTTGGGGTTTAGGATGTGCGCAAATGTCGGCTTATCTTAAAAAAGCGTAGTGTTGAGTGCTGAATAGCTTCATCGCGAAGCAAGCGGAGAGGAGCGAATCAATGGAACATGTTACAATGCAGTTGCTGATGCTGTCTCCAGCTCTTGCAGTCAACTCGACTCATACATTCTACATCGGTTGTAGCACGCGCTCGCTGTTGCAATGGTAAGGTTTCGGATGCTGGCATGCTTGATCCCTAGCCCTTTAAACTCTGAGCGCGCCAGGAAATGAACTTATGCACTCTAGTGCACACTCGCTCTTGCAATCGTAAGGTTTCGGACGAGGGTTTAATCCCTTAACATAAATTCTGCGAGAGAGCGAAGAGAGAGAGCGAGAGAGAGCTAGAGCTCTTCGATACGTCCCAACCCTCTACCCTGGGAGAATCCCTTATAGAGTGTCATGGGTAATCCCTGCTGGAAATCTCTTCTTCGCCCTTTACAACTCCTGTTCGATCTCTTTGCGCGCAATCCGGAAAGAATGCCCTCCCGCAATTGGTGTTTTACACTACGGTATGGTTTAGAAATCGGGGGAGGGGATTATGGAGTATCCCGTTCAAGGACCCTTCCACACCGCTCTCCCATTAAAGCAACCCTTAAAGGAACCCTTTAGCAGTCCTACTTGGAGGTTCATGGGTGGTTATAAGTATTGTTATAAGTAGGGTAACTATACTTATAACCCATATTAGGGGACGTATAACACTACTTATAACTACCCCTGAACCTCCAAAGAAATTCAAGCCAGGTGTTCCATGATTTGGCGGCCTTTGAGCTCTCGGCCGCGGGATGTCGCGGGGCCGCCGACAAGGAGTTCATCTACGCCGCCATCGAGAACTGGTACGGTAGCTCGGCGCTGCGTGCTTGGGTTTCTGTAGGGAGTTCAGGTTGGGGGTTTAGGGTAGCTCGCCGGATAGGCTTTTGAGGCATGCGCGAGGGCATTATAAAGGAATCAGTGGATTTCAGCTGAACTTAAGGTCGAGGGAGGTGCGGCTGAAGAGTTCAGGCGTCTACCTCAAACACCGTCGAAACTATGTGCTTTGTGTTGTTGCGGGTTGTTGGGCGGAAAATCACATGACGGCAAGAGTCGTCGTCGGCCCTTCTCGGTGTTGGTTCACTCCCTGTCCGGGCCGGTAGACTGAAGCCTTACAAATCTCAGGGGTACTTAGATTTTTTTGATTTTTGTTTATTATAATCCCTAAGAAACAGCTAAAATTACAATTTTTGCTAGGGTTCTAAGTTCAGTATACAAAAAACTGCAGGTTAACTAGGTTCCCCAGTAGTACCCTTTTCGCTCTTTTTTTTTAAAGGTTCGCCTGGTCAAACAGGATGAGTCAGGGTTCGGAAAGATTTGGGCCAAGTAATGTTTTGCGGTATTTGGGCCCCAATACACATTGGCTTTATGCTTGGTAAGAGCGCAGCGACCCTCCGATGGGGTACCCCCTTCTTGTAAGAAGCCTCCTAAACCCCTAAACCGTAAACCCTCAATGTGCGCCGGGTCTGCGCAGCTGCAGGAAGCCTAGATGCCTTCACGGCCTATGTTCGCGGCCCCCTGCGTGACGAATTGCTGGCAAACCACCTGGGCACCAGCCTTCCGTGGAACTACGCATTGCTGATCGCGACCCCATGGATAACGCTAGGTACTCCGCCGCGATGAGTGTTTAAGCTTGGGGAGTTCAGTTTTTGGATGGTTCAGGTTGAGGACTTGTTTTTTTGAGAAGCTCACAAGTACACCGAATGGATTCGCTCAACTCCCAAACCCTAAGCCCCATGCTCTTCGCAAGTGAACCAATAGCGCTCCAGGAGGCTTCCTTTATATAGCCTGAAATTCCTACGTCGCTAGGATCTCTCACAGGGTCTTAAGTACCTATATAGTCCCATGTAGCCTTTCTTTAGTAGGCATCACTGCTATGATTTGGCATAGTACCCCCAATATCAGTACCTAGGACTCTTTCCCTAAGTGTCCATGTATTCAAAGAGTATATACTTTGGCCTTAAAGTAGTTTTTTTTTTGGTTCTTTGGGGTCAAAGTATATACTACTTGGGTACATGGCACAGGGACCCTCAGGGTTTGCGTTTCAGAACAAGTTATCTCCAAACAGGAGCCCATCGTTAAAGGTTCGCAAGAAAGAGATCATTGGGCTTCGGGCAAAGGGCACTTGGAGGTTCATGGGCAGGTATAAGTAGGGTCATAAGTGGGATAAGTATACAGTTATAAAGCATATATATATATATATATAATCCATATCATAGGACTTATCAACCCCACTGAAATAAGCCAATGAGTCTCCAAGACGACCAGGAATGGACGCTTTGGCAGCACAGGTGCGAGCTGGGGCTCCCATTCACAACTTGGTGTCCTACGGCTGCTAGGTCTCTTAGTAGTACCCTGCTGCCCTTTTTGTTTTTGGGTCTCCTCAACTGAAATACTGGTGGGGAGAAGGGCATCCGTAGTATTAAAGTGAAGCCCAGAAAGGTGGAACATTGATTTAAGATGAGTAGTGCTGGGATCCTTTATATCACCTATACCTTAGTTTACTGGCAGGAGAACGATGTTCCAACTTTTTGGCTTCTACTATAAACCCTCGAACCCAAAACCCTAAGCTCTTAAACATAAGTTACAAACCCTCAAGCCCCGGACATCTGCATGGCCCAAAGAGAACTCCGTAACCTAAACCCTAAGCACTGGCCTCTACTATAAAGGAACCCTTATGGATACCTTAAAGGAGCCCTTCAAGGATTCCGGAAAGGAACCTGCAAAGGATTCCTTAAGGGCCTGGGGGGCGGAGGGGGCCCTAAACCCTAAACCCTAAACCGTGGTTTAGGGTTTAGGGTTTAGGGGGGGGGGGGGGGGGCAGGTTGCGGCTCCAGCCTCGGTCTCTTTGGTTTCTGGTGGATCGTCGTCGTGCAGCTCCTTGCCTTGAGCTGCGCACATTTAGGTTTTGGGGTTTCTAGGGTTTAGGGGTTTAGGGGTTCAGGGGTTTAGGGTTTCTAGGGTTTAGGCTTTCTAGGGTTTAGGGTTTCTAGGGTTTAGGGTTTCTAGGGTTTATAGGGTTTAGGGTTTCTAGGGTTTAGAGTTCTTGTTATGGCATTTAACGTATGTAGGTGGGTGGTCTTTTTACTATTTTTTACTTGGAGTTTCTGCTTTAAGGGGCTTTGTATAGGGAACGTTATTCGGGCCATGATAGGCAGTATTAGGACCTGAAAAAACCTAGTCGACTGCCTTGAGTTGGGCAGCTGGGGGCAAGATGGAAGCTTAGATAAACCCCCGAGGGCTCCAGTTACCTACAGTAGAAGCCAGAAAGTTGGAATATGGTTTCAGGGTAGGATACCTTATAATTTACCTTAAAGGGGTTACGATAATGATATTCCAACTTTCTGGCTTTTACCTTAAACCCAAAGGGTCCAAAGTACCTTTATAGTAGAATGTAGCGTTTCTAAATTAGGAATTACTGTTATGATTTGGGGAAGTATCCCCCCATAACAGTACCTAGGACCCTTTGGAAAATGATGGGTTCCTGGGTCATATGTTCTATGGTTAGCTGAGTAGCTGGAGGCTTAGAAAAGCACCAATATTATTCCTTAAGATTCCAACTGTATTGTAATGGATCCCCAAACCTTATACTTATTCTAATTCGGCCCCTACTTTAGGTCGCTGGCTTTAACCACGGCACCCTGATAAAAAGGCCGCAAAGGGCTGTTTCAGCCCCAAGTTCCCAGTTCCTCAACGCAACCTAGAGCAAGGTTATAAGTCCCCTAATTGGGGTTATAAGTACTTATAAGTATAGTTACCTTATTTATAACCCTAGTTACTAAGTCCCATGATCTTTTAAGTAGACCCTAAAGCCCCTCTTATAATAGAACCCCTATAGATCCCCTTTAAAGGAGCCCTTTAAAGTATAACCCTAGTTACTAAGTCACTAAGTCCCACGCACAGAGAGAGGCAACGCACCCGAACCCACACAGACACACATGTACACACGGACAGAAACATAAACGTACACACATAGAAAAGCACACATCGCAGAGAGAGAGAGAGAGAGAGAGCGACAGAGTGAGAGAGAGAGAGAGAGGGAGACAGACCGAACGCGGGCATGCAGCAAGGTTTGCCATGCTTCTAGCCGGGCGATTCCCGATGCCCAAAAACAGCCTGTGGGGACTGGTGCAGTGTCTTGGTCGCAAGAACCCGAGCAGGATCCATCGTATTGCTATCTTCTTGTGGTGGTTGAGGTCCGGAGATTTGAGTTTCAGGGTTTCGAACATCCAAAGTATACCAAAGTGTCCTATGTACTGTTATGCGGGATACTTCCCTAAGTCATAATAGTATTTCCAAAATTTGGAAACCCTACATACTACTACCTAGAGGCTCATACCCTACCCTTTTTTTAGGATACCTAGTTTTATGGTTACATAGGATCTGCTATCTTGAAAAGTAGGCGCCCTAAAAAAGGGGTAGGGTATGAGCCTCTAGGTATATCGGTACATAGGACCCTTTGGGTATTGCTTGCAATTAGAATCGGGTTTTGGGGGCTCCTTACTTTACTTACAGTATAATTAGTATATCCCCAAACCCTATAACACACACCAGAGCCTCGGTTGTGTGGTCGCGCATGCGCAATTCTCTACGGCCAATCTGCATAACCAAGGTCTTTGGCGCTCTACTTGCTGTGCATTGCATTTATCTTCTCCGGAATCTTCATAGGAAAGTGGGCGTACAATAACAGTGTTGCAGCGTCACTTACGTGGTGTGCTGCATCTGGCATGCTGGCTTGTCTAGCCAGCGGTGGGTTGAAGGTCTCTCAGCCGGCCTTTCGCCATCGTTGAGCGCTGCCGATTTTCGGAACGATCGAAAGATAGTTAGTGCCCATGCCTTTCCCGACAGGTCGCTTGGGACGAGCATGATTTCAACGCTTTTGCAGTTCAGAATACATCTCTGGTGTCACGGCTCTGAAACGAGCACTTGGTGTGTGTAGCTACTCCTGCCTGTGCAGCAGCTCCATAAAGTACTTGGTGCTCTTCTCGAGATGCATTTCAGGTAATCTCCTGAGTCTGCATAGGGCACTGGGCAGGGAATGCAAGCAGAGTGTTGCAGGGTCACCCGCGGGGTTTGCTGCCTCTGGCGCAGAGCTGAAGGTCTCTCAGAGGGCCCTTCGCCACCGTTGACCACTGCCAGTCTTGGAAACGACTAAAAGATCGTTAATTTTCATTCCTCGCTCGACAGGGCCTTCGAGTCGGGCATGCTTCCAACTCCTTTGCAGTTTTGAATACATCCTAGGATGCCCAGCAGTACCCTTATTCCCTTTTTGTAGTCCTAGGTTCCTTATAAAGTTACCCAATACCAAAAAGAGAAGCCTTTTTGTTCTTAGGTTACTGGGTATCCTAGCATCTCTCGCGCCACAGCTCTGAAAGAGGCACCTTTTTGCTGCGCAGGAGCCCCACACAAGACCAAGCGCTGTTTTCTATCAGTCATGCACTGGCGTAGACAGATTAGGGCGATTCGGCGTAAGGGTTTACCGTTTAGGTTTCATCGGTGCTAGTTCATCTTTGATGAGGAGAGTGGCGGTCTCCAGATTGGCCACAGCGTTCCGAACCACGTCGCCGTGGCTGGCTTTGAAAAGCCTTCAATGCCAAATTTTCAGCCCCACAGGTCGTTCGAGACCGGCATGAAACCAGCTCACTTTCGTATTTCTGAATGAATACATCTGGTCACAGCTTTGAAAAAAGTGCCATGATGCTGTGCAGGAGCCCCACACAAGCAAGCGTCGGTTGCTGGTAGGTTTAAGGAGTTAAGGCTTGACAGTTTGAGTTTTATCGTTGTAAGGTTCGTTTGGCATTCGGAGATTGTGAGGGGTTGTCAGCAATGGCCACACTTTTCAGAACCACGTCGCCATGGTAGGCTTCGAAGGGTCTCGCCACGTTTCATTTCCAAACACGAAAAGAAGCTTCCTTCCTCTCGACGTCCGTAAGGCTCCAAAGTACCCAGTATTTAGATACATTGGTTTAGGATGCTACAGTAGCACCCTAAACCCTCAACCCGCAACCCCTACAGCCCTAAACCCTAAACCCTTACATAAACCCTACACATAAACCCTTACATAAACCCTACATATATAAACCCTTAGAAGCGACCGTAGGTTCGCCTTTTTGACTGGGCAAGTCTTGGCCTGTTGCCTGGGCGGTCACCTGCGTGCATCCTCTTAGACCAGTTGCCTTACACACGCTGTGAAGCTCCTCAGTTTCGGACGAGATACGAGTGTCTGTAGAGTTTCATAGATCAGCTTAGGTACTATGCGGATGTGGCAGTTCCGTCATAAGCCCTACACCCCATGCCCTCAAACCGTAAGTTTCAAGCACGCTTGGAAAAGGCATCCCTGGAGATCATCAACATGGGATTCTGGGTTCGTGGCTTTAGGATATCGGGTAAAGTGAGTCAGTGAGGCATTACTGAGCAGTCTACATCGTAATTCCTTTCAGGGTTACCTTACTGCTTTCTAAACATAAGAACTGCTAAACTCAAGACGCAACCGCAACGGCGATTATAGGTTGGTAGTTGTCAAAGCTAGGGTCCCTTTTTGGGCCAAATAGAGACCCAAAAAGGACCATAATCTTGACAACCCCCAGGTAGGGTTTGATAATACGTTGGGGTTTCGGATCTGGGTTCGGCGACTACCTAGAGGCTCATACCCTGCCCTGTTTTAGAGTACCTTCTTCTCGATAGGACAGATCTTAACTCCGAACCATGAAACTGGGTATTTATCCCAATAAAGAGGTGGGGTATATCCCTCTAGGTAGGGATTACGGATTCTGGAGGGGTGCTTCCCTCCTCCATACCTGCTCAATGGCTCTCCCTTCCTGTAACAGACAATCTATACCCGTACTGGGTCCCCTGTAAAGGCCTCAAGTAGGTATCCTTTAAGCTTTTGCGGCTTATCTATTCCTACCATAGTTTATAGGCTTAACCTTTTTGGGGGCTACGATACTCAGCCCGAAAAAGCTGTAAACTTGTTTGGGTATTCCAGGCAGGGCACCCAGACGAAACTGAGGAGTTTCTGCTGTGGTGTTTTATTCTAGGGGCTTAGCTAACTACCTATACCATTTTTGGGCTCCTTATGATAATATTATAGTATCATGGGACCCAAAAACCCCATTCTAGTTATTACCCATATGCTCCATAGTAGTTCCTTTTTTGGGGGATTACCTTATAGGGTTCCAAATATGAAGCCCAAAATGGAACTACTACAGAGCCGCAGGGTAAGGCCCCTATACTGTTGATGATCTAAATCCTGCATTTCCCACAATAAGAATATACCATAATTCCCATAGTTCAGGGTCCTTAAGGCAATGCAGGACTTATATCATCCACCGTATTAAGGCCCCCATATTCTAAGGGTACAAGGAGGAGCCCTTAATGAGGATCCCTAGGTATAGAACCTTAATATAGCCATTATATACCCATTATATGGTCCATCATAGGGTAGTGGTCCCCATTAGGGTATATAAGGCTCAATATATTGTCGGGTTGAGGGTTGCGGGTTGTTTTTGTGGATAACGAGCAACAGGCGATGAAGTGTTTTCTATTAGGGACCCAATAAGCACATAAGCACAAGCATTTTATGGGGATATCCTTACCATATTGGGCTTCATAAGGGGGTTTATATGGGATATCCCTATCCTAATTTTTGCGCGGGGCCCTATTCCTTTTCAAGCCCTGCGGCTGCAAGTAGCCCAAAGTGCCAAAGTAGGTATTATTTATCGACTTTCGACCCCCAAAGTAGGCACTGTTTGTATACTTGGAGCTTTAGGGAAAAGCTAGGATGTTTGAAGTTGCCACCGTCTTGGAGGTTCTAGGCTTTCAGGGTTTAGGATTGTGAGGTCAATGGAGCTTGTGTTGATGGTCTCCGAGCGGTTTTATGCTTAGGGTTTAAGGTTTAGGGTATTGAGGTTCAGGGACAAGGGGTCGATATCCGCCTGTATTTTCGCCTGTCGCTTTGGGCTCGAGCAAGTATGCCCGCTTCTCGGCTGCAGTGTTGAGTGCAAAATCTCCGCTGTAGAACATGGGCGCGGGGCCCAGCTGCAACCACTGCACTCCTGGTCAGTTGGATATTGAAGCAGCTGCTGCTGCTGAAAAGTCCACAGTGGAATATGTGACTCAGTGCAGCGGTCAGACTGATGCTGGAACATCCGATGCCGACAAGGGGATGAACGATGACAGCCGCGCCTTATCCGTTTGTAGCCGAATAGACGTGCACACCAGAATAAGAACTCTTAACATGAGATGTAGGGGCCTGAATAAATACTTATACAATTTTGGTGGGCTCCTTGTTATAATTCTCGTATAATGTATAATAGTCCCCAAAACCCTATTCCAATTATTGAGGCCCCTTTTGTACTTGTAGTGCTTCTTTTGGCTGCAGGTAGTGACAGTCACATGTCCGACCCCTCTCCACGCGTGCGCATCAGCAAGATCCTGGCGGTGACCAGCCCGGAGCTCATGAAAGGCAACTTTGAATTCCAAACTACTTTCCCTGGGCATCAAAATAGCCCAAAAGCCTCATATAGTATGGTCTTTGGGCCCAAAAGCCTTATTATATGAGTCCTTAGATGGGTTTTTTAAAACCTGATGAAGAAACCTGGGGCCTATAACCCCAAAACAGTACGATTCATATAAAGAACCCTAATAAAGGCTCAAGATTTCTGAATCAGGTTCCTATATTATAGCGTCCATTGCAGTTCTTGTTTGTGCTTTAACCATTTTCACATCTAGAATCTAGGATCCTGTAAGGTGACCCCAAAAGGAGACCAGACTAAAAGCTACAGGTAACCCCGGACCCTCATGCCCAGAACCCCCGGAACCCGAAGCCCTTGCAAACGCCCTCTCCAAGGACTCCTACACTAGGCTCCTGTGTAGTGCCCTCAAGGAACTCTTTCAAGGATTCCTTAGAGGGCTCCTTAAAGGGTTCTATGAGGGATCTATGGGGGGCTTAGAGTCTGCAAGGTTCCGGAGTAGTACCATTTTGACCTTTTTGGTTTAGGGGCCCCTCGACCGAATAGTAGGAAATAGGGTACCCTTACCCAAAGGGTCCTGTGTACTGTTATGGGGGATACTTCTCCAAGTCATAATAGTAATTCCTAATTTGGAAAACCTACATTCTACTATATCGGTACATGGGACCCTTTGGGTTATTATGAAGAGGCTACTCAGGGATCTCGTAAAAAAATCAGAAAGTCCCAGATCCTGAAACCAATGTGTCACTAAGGCGTACCCTAAGATTCCGAATAGCCCAAAGCAGGTGGTGTTTACTATAAGGGCCTAAACGATTTCCTGTACTATTTTTGGTGGTTCTTTATGATAATTGTAGTATGGAGGTTGGCCCCAAAGCCCTATTCTAATTATTAAGGGCCCCTATACTACACCCTTATAGAAGCCCTATAAAGGACCCCTTCTCAGGAACCTTAGTCTAATTACTAAGGCCCGCTGTATCATGGACTTGCGATCTCTCCAAGAAGGTTCTATTTGTACACTTGGAGTCGGAGGGTCACGGTTTGGGCTTTGTGAATTTCTGTAAAACGTTCGAAGCCCGTAACCTCTAAGCCCAATTCCCGAGGTATCTCCATCCCCAGAAGCCCTAAACCCTAAACCCTACAGCCCTAAGTTTGGGAATCCTCTTTAAACCATCATAAGCCCCTAAACCCCAAGACAAAGTCCGAGGTATCTCGATGAAGGAGACCCTGCAGAGATGGGGACGCCTCTGGCGGCAATCTCCGATCGATCTACCAGAGAAGGACTCTTAGGGGTTTAGGGGTTTAGGGGTTTAGGTTTTAGGGTTTAGGGCTTTGGGGTTTACGGCTTAGGGCATCTAAAACCAGAGAAGGACTCTTACCCAAAGGGTCCTATGTACCGATATAGTAGAATGCAGGGTTTCCATATTTTGGAATTACTATTATGACTTAGGGAAGTATCCCGCATAACAGTACATAGGACCCTTTGGGCTAGGGTTTAGGGCTTTGGGTTTACGGCTTAGGGCTTTGGTTTTAGGGCTTAGGTTTTGGGGTTTCGGGTTTAGGGTCAGACAATTGCGCTGCCTTCACCAACGAAAACTTTAAAAATCTATAGGGGTGGTTGTCGATATTAGGGTCCCTTTTTGGGTCCTTGATATATTACGGCACCTATTATTTAGGAAACCCAAAAAGGGACCATAATTTTGACAACTACCCATGTAATTAAGTCATGCTGCGGGCCCCAAACCTGCAGGGTTTGGTGAATCCTTTCGATATGTTATGGTTTACGATTTGAATTCAGAGTCTAGTGGGGTTGGGGTTGGGATTTGGGCTGGCGGGTTCAGGGGCCAGTTTCTTGGGTGTAGGACAGTGTAGGACGGATAGTGGTGAACTGAAGCTTAAAATTTCGGTGAGTACGGGAGCTGGGGGCATTTTGTGGAGGTTCGGAGCTCGGGGCTTTCAGGGTTTTGGAGGTTCAGGGTTTACCTAGAGGCTCGTACCCTACCCCTTTTTTAGGGCGCCTACTTTTTAAGATAGCAGATCCTAACCATAAAACTAGGTATCCTAAAACAGGGGTAGGGTACGAGCCACTAGGTAGGGTCTGGAGTGCGGAGTCTGCGGGGCTTTGGGGTTTGATTTCGATCCTTGCCTCTCGCAACTCATTTGCCTCTTGTCGGGCCTACCTCATTGCTCGGGTTCTGTGTTGAGCCTGTTGTTGCCTCCGAAATCAGGGATGCTAACTGAAGGGTCGCAAACTATCATAAGCCTTAGAAGGGGCCCCCACCCTGTACTAGTGGTATAATGGGAATATAATAGGGCCCGAATATAATCCTTATAGGCACTATTACAGGGTGGGCAGCTTCTAACATAAGCCCTGAATACACTCCGTAACATAACAATCGCAACATTTGGCCAGTTGTGGCCAACTAGCAATGCTGAGCATGTTTCATGTGGCAGTGACGGTAGACCCGGTAGATTCTTAGTTTTCGCATTGCAAAGCCCGAAGTAGCTGCATTGTTGAGGAGAGAGCTGCCCTGTGGACTTCTTCAAGACAGGCTGTGCGGACTGCTAGGGTTTTTGGGGCGAAGGGTTTAGGGTTAACGGCTCGGGGTGTTAAGCGTTTCAGAAAGATTCCGGAATATTCACCAACATTATACCTGAGGGTTCCTTCCTCCGTAAGATTCCAAACTAGACTTATTACAAAGCAGCCCAAAACGCTTTTCCAATTCTTCAGGCCCCTACATCAGGGGATTTAGAGCGTGGGTCCATCTTCTTTTTCTCTTGTCCGTCTATATAAGCCTTACCTTGACGAGATAGACCATGCACCTTTATTAAATGGAGAGTTCCAGAAGCACAACAAGAACTGCGGCAGTAGAGAAATTACTGGCCGGAGAGCTGCGCAATAAACATGTACCTGACTAGATCCGACTGGTATGAATTGAGGTTCCAGCCGGTCGGTCAATGGCACGAGCAATATTGAGGGTG